>JAJAGP010000644.1:41436-333427 GCA_025084515.1 Ancistrus triradiatus | reverse complement strand
CTAGGAGTGGTTGACCAACAACGATCACCTCAAGACCAAATCCTACAGTAGTCTGCAAGGTCACAAAGCAACTAAAGGACTCTCTTATGTTAATGTTCATGAGTCCACCATTAGGAGAACACTGAACAACAATTGTGTGCATGGCAGTATTGCAATGAGAAAGCAGTGGTTCTCCAAAAGAACACTGCTGCCCATCATGTGGCTTGTGACCAGGTTTATGGATGGTGGAGACCAAAATATATTTTTTTGTTTATTTAGGAAGATGTGTGTATTCATTGATGTCAATGAATTCTGAATTATATCAACATATTCTATGGAAAAATATGAGGGCACCTGTCTGTGAACTCCCTCAGCAAGATAGCAACCCTAAGCACAAGTGTTTCAACAAAAAAGACTTAAATTACTGATTTGGAATGGCTAAGTTATAGACTTGATCTTTCTTTTTTTCTCTTTTTCCAGTAGGAATGTTGTGAAAGCAGTTCTTTTGGAAATCTACCAGTATCCCAGTATTGTCCTGTGTGATGGAATGGGCTAAAATTGATGCTCTGTGATGAGTAGGTGACCTCTACTGGATATAACTGCGCTTTGCACTCAGTGTTCCTAGTACAGATTTACTGCAACCTTGACCAAGACAGAGAGGTCAGAAACCTTCAGAAACTGAAGATGAATATATAAATATTCCAACATACCCTCTTTATTTCACACAGACTAGAAATATTGGATCTGCTAGAAGTAGGGCCTGTACTGAATTAGATTGTAATGCCACAATATATGCTCCTTAAGGTACATTTTTCATTTTTCTAAAACTGTTTTGTGTTTCCACTACGTACACATGCGATATTGCCTAACACTGCACAGGACTGGAAACAGCATGTGTCTGGAAAGGAGTTGGCAATGTCACAATGTGTGCTTCCTGTGAGCAAAAGCTAGAGCCGTGCAGTGGATGCAAAAGTAATATAATCTTTCATTATTTCCTTTCTTTTGTTTAAAGCCAAGTGGTAGGTAAAACAACCATGTACCTTTAATTTTTTTCTCAAGTCACAGACCACAAACTATTTCCTTAATGAGCAAGTAGATCTGATCACTGACTGTGAGTGACTCATGCAGTTCCAGTAATTTGGCCAGATGATCGTAAATCTAAAAAATATGTCATTGTTGTATACTTATTCATACCAGTTATGGCAGCTATTATATAATGTATTACTTTATCTAGACTCATTTCTCTCTCTCTCTCTCTCTCTCTCTCTCACACACACACACACACTTTATATGTATGAATGTAATGATGATATATGTAAGTGATTACAATATTAGAATGAAAGGAGGCTGTAGTACTCTTTTAGGCCGCCTCTAGCCTGGATACAAGATGAGATACAGTTAGGCACAGGAAGCAAACAGGTTCCATATGGTATCCTGTGGCACTTTTTGCCCACAGATGTTGCAGCTGGGCCTGTAGATCCTACACACTCATAGGCTGCTGAAGCTGCCATCCCAGCAGGTCCCATAAATGCTCAATTGGCTATAAATCTAGCAACCAGACGCCTACGGAATTGCTGCAATCAATTCCTGGGAAATGCCCTCTTGTGGCATGACCCAGTGTTTAATTTATTTACATATCTGCCTGAGACAAAACTGCATGGCAAGTTTTGCAGCAATCCAACATTTCTATGTTTTTTTTTGTCAAAATGCATATACATACATATGCTGCTATAGCTCAAGTGTAAAAAAGCAATGGTGTGCTTCATGTTAACGCAGCTTTATACATCCACATGTACAAGCTTCAGAGAGTATCTCTCTGTATCTTCAGAGAGTAAACAGGTGCCTTTACATGAGCCAACAGATCAGAATCCAAAGGGGTTCAATGAGGAGAATGTGGTGGCCAGTCGGTGCCATCTTGTTGGACAAAATCAAGAAATGTTCCAACCTCTGACAACAATGAAGGAAACATGTCTTCATCTAACAGCCTTGCATAAGAGTGTGCTCTTAAATGTTCCATCAGTGAATAATGGTCCCACAATTGGGGTACACCATACACCACAACATACCATGATTTTAGGTATATATATAGAGAGAGAGTTTGAAGAGACAAGTTGATATGTGATTATAATTCTCAAAATAAATAACAGTACTTACTGAACGTGCCCGTGCTCTTTGATATCCATTCACGTGCTCTAAATTGCAAAAACTCTATTACATGGTAAAGTGGTTTCTGTAATCATCTGAAATAAGCAGCTCATGTATGTGTCTGTGCGCGGGTGATTACACGTGTGTGGCATGTTTAGGTTAGCATATGGATCTCATATAATCACCACGCCATTAATGCGCTATTTCAAACAAACCACAGTCTCTCGTGGTGGCTTTGTAATCCTGTGCATGATCATTATTCAGGTGCACTGCTGCCATTAGATCTTTGAATAAATGGACTTTGAATCTCAAAGGGATGAGAAATAACCACTAATAAATTAACCCTGTGGATTATAATTACAGCAAGGAAGGGTCTGGTTTCTGTCAGCCCTTCCCAATGTTCCACAATTGTTAATTTTACACACGGTTTTATCAACAGACCTTGTTATTACTTCACATCTAGATGCATTTGTTCCTCCAGGGGCTGAAGTTTTGTATTTACATTCACAGAAACAGTAAAATCAAGGCTTTTACAGCTTTCTGGAGCTTGGACTCCTTTATTTACCCCAATGGAAAATTAGAAGGACAGTTAATATTGTATAACAACCTTAGTTTGAAAGGTGCAGAATGATAGATTTTATTTTATGTATCTTATCCATAGCCTAATCAGCCCAACCCCCCGTAGATGTGTGATCTACAGAACGCCTTGATGACTGTCATGGGAAACAGGAATACAACTATGGCGCAATCATACAGAGATACAAAGTCCAATCATAGAATGTAGTTAAACCACACCAACCACGCCTTGTTCCAAACTACAAACACCACAGAACAACAGAATTTGTTTATTGATGATTCAGTGGCTGAAATACTTGTGGATATAATTTATAGAGCATTATTGAAAGTCACTGTTTTACCACAATGATGTGCTTGCTTATAAAACAGTCTGCTTTTAGTTATGCTGCTTAGCATACCATAGATCTGAAGCAGTTGGTCTTTAATAAGCAGTTTCTTTATGGGAGACATAACATAACTGATGTATTTATAATTTTATAAGAAGACACTGGAGTTTATCCAAACTGTATATGCATGGATTCTTGTAGTCGTTCAGAGCCAATTACTGGACTTGAGATGCCAGCAAAGGAAACTGAACAAGGGCATCACACTGAACTTTCCACCCTGCATCATGTGCCTACTGCACTCAGACCTCATCAGACGTGGGATACAAACCAGAGTGGCGCTGTAACTATGGTGCTGGTTTGTAGTGCTAATGTTGTGCATGATGCCTGTGATTGGTTCGGATGGCATTTCCCAGAGGCATTTCTCCCCTTCCCATTTACACTCTACCTCTTAATGTTATGTCATGAGCTCTAAACATGTGTAAAATATCACAAACACCAAACTATCAAACTTATTTCTTCCATCACATCCCCTCTCTCACACTCCCACTTTCTCCCATCAGTCCTCCAACTGTGCATGGGATTACATGGCCCATGGACACATACTAATGGTTGAAGTGGTTTATTCCAGACCTCAGATGCATATTGCCAATGAATTAGCTCATGTAAATAAATGCAGGTTTTCAAAGATAGTGTGTATATTGGCTTTTGTGGGAAAGACATGAGAGTAAGTGGTCAGCTGAAACCATCTGCTTAATCCATTTAGTGGGAAGCCCTGCTAGATTAAAGACAGCAGCAACTCAAAGGGCTCTGATAATATACTGGTATGAAGGTATATTATGAAATAAACAGTTATGCAATCTTGCTTTTTAATGTAATAGACGATTCTAAAAGGGAAAGGGAAAATATTTCCAGTTTGAATTCATTTGCATGAAATAATCAACGACATGATGGGCATTTTTCTTTATCCAGGTACATCAAATAATTTCACATTATTATGTGAGCACAAGCAATAAAACTTATTTTGGCAATTCATAAATATGCTTTATAGCCTGCTTAATGGCTTTACTCCGGAACTCTGTATTGGTTATCAGTTATCAGACAGACTGAGACATACAGTGGAGCTTGAAAGTTTGTGACCCCTTTAGAATTTTCTATATTTCTGCATAAATATGACCTAAAACATCATAAGATTTTCACACAAGTCCTAAAAGTAGATAAAGAGAACCCAGTTAAACAAATGAGACAAAAATATTATACTTGGTCATTTATTTATTGAGGAAAATGATCCAATATTACATATTAGTGAGTGCAAAAGTATGTGAACCTCTAGGATTAGCAGTTAATTTGAAGGTGAAATTAGAGTCAGGTGTTTTCAGTCAATGGGATGCCAATCAGGTGTGAGTGGGCACCCTGTTTTTATTTAAAGAACAGGGATCTATCAAAGTTTGTGGAAGTGTATCATGGCACGAACAAAGGAGATTTCTGAGGACCTCCGAAAGAGAGCTGTTAATGCTCATCAGGCTGGAAAAGGTTACAAACCATCTCTAAAGAGTTTGGACTAAAGACTAAGGCGTGTAATAGTTGGCGAGGTCACAAAGGACCCCAGGGTAACTTCTAAGCAACTGAAGGCCTCTCTCACATTGGCTAATGTTAATGTTCATGAGTCCACCATCAGAAGAACACTGAACAACAATGGTGTGCATGGCAGGGTTGCAAGGAGAAAGACACTGCTCTTCAAAAAGAACATTGCTGCTGGTCTGCAGTTTGCTAAAGATCACGTGGACGAGCCAGAAGGCTATTGGAAGAATGTTTTGTGGACGGATGAGACCAAAATAGCACTTTTTGGTTTCAAAGACAAGCGTTATGTTTGGAGAAAGGAAAACACTGCATTCCAGCATAAGAACCTTATCCCATCTGTGAAACATGGTGGTGGTAGTATCATGGTTTGGGCCTGTTTTGCTGCATCTGGGCCAGGACGGCTTGACATCATTGATGGAACAATGGTTTTTGGAACAAATTCACCATTTTATCCATTTATAAATTACATTTATTTTTCTGTTTGAAAAGATTACATTCATACAGGTTCTACAATCAGTTCCTGTTTGAAGTGCTTCGTTTCCAAGAGTGGGGAGCGATGGGAGAGTGGGTAAGGTACTGTACTGTTGACCAGAATGTTGAGAGTTCTAGCTCCAGCACTGGCACGTTGCCACTGTTGGGCTCCTGAGCAAAGTCCCTTAAAAAGCTTGGATTCTACCTTATAAGACTGTATCAGTTGTAAGTGGCTCTTAATAAGGGCATCTGCTAAATGCTGTAAATGTAAATATGCAGAGTTTGGTTATGAAAGAAACTATCAACCACACGTATGCCACAACCGAAGTGACTTTCAGTAACAGCACAATGGGAAACCTTAATGAACTATGAGTTCTCCCTTTCCCAAAAGTACTGGCTTGAAACTTTGTTCCTGCTTTTGTTTTGTGTTGATTCAGAATTTAGAAACAGAGATTTAGTCAATTAAATATGTAAGATTCTCATGTTTGTCAAACTGGCACAAGACTATGGCGGCATTTACTGGAATATCTTTGTCATTTTGTTGCGAAAACAAACAGAATCATGTCAGAGTCTGATCTACAGGCGGAACTGGCTTAGCTTTGCAGAATGGGTAAAAACAAAAATAAATAAATAGAACCGGAGTTTCAAGTGCAGTCATATAACACATGCAGGAGGCAGTGACGTAGGGGCTGGTTTGAGTACTTATCTTTGCTAAACCATATACATTTTAAATGATCTTTCTTTTTAAATATGGTTGTAAGCAGACATCTAAAATTGGAGGCGTCACCAGACCCACTTTGCTGGGACACGTGCCCCAGTAAAATGTTGCTGTACCCCACTAAAATCACACCAGTAAAAAGTCAATTTTATCCTTAATTGCAAGTCACTACAAGCACTACGTTTCCCATAATGCCCCAAAAGCTCGTAACGCCCCAGCATCTCTCCAAAAGCTTGTCAGAGCCAGTTTCTATTGGTTTTTTTTTATTTGAGTAATGAGCATCTGCAAATATTTAAAAGAAAGTCATCCGTGCTGCAGACAAGATAATAATAACTCATAGCTATATGTTTTAACCACTTATGACCATATAGCCTACCAAAAGTACATATTAGACCCCAAAAGCAAAGGCATTCATTAAACTAGCGAAGGCATTCATTAAACATGACATCAAACAAAATGAATCCAATTAATAAAAAAAAACCTAGTGTTCATTTTGTTCTTCATTTCTCATCCATGGCATAGTTACACCCACTTTAGTGTTAACTCACTTAATCTAGTTAGTGTGTAACAGGATTCTTTTTTATGCACACTTTGCCCCTTTAAATTCCATGTGTGGCCCAGTAGGACAAGAAATCTAGAAACACCCCTGCCTCAAATGTTGAAGTCTGATGTTATGTTGTCGTCATACAGTGAATTTGGCATGCAGTACCAACTCTAATGTCAAAAACATACAGCGCATTGCAGCCATTTCTGTAAGCTAATGTTGCTAGCTATATCCACAGGGTGGGAACACACCTCTAATCGTGTCATTTTAGTATTGGGCTTCCTGCAGGTGGGAGAATCTTCAAACACTACACTACACCATGGAGACCTTCTCAAGTGTTTTTAAAAGGCTCTGCTTTTGCCAAGTTTTAAGCCGTTACACTTTTACTTGCTCCTGTTTTCTGTGCTTTTTTTCTGTGTGGCGGGATGAATAATGTGGAGCTCGCACGTAGGGGTTTTGTTTCCACCAACCAGACCACATGAATGTACAGTTTGAGCTGTAAAACGCTCACACACACACAGGCTGACCTGCCCAGAAATACACAACACACACCAACCTATGCAGAAGCCTTTGAAGACAACCACAGACTGAATTCTTCCTACCACATGTCAGAGGTTACAGCCGACATTCATAAGCATTCATTATGCTTTTTATGAGCATAAAGCTTGCAAGCAGACTTGCATTAGCTAAACAACACACACTAGGAATAAGCTGCTTAGACCCCAGGACCACTAAGGCTTTTAAGAATGCGATTTCTATATAAAATACTAAAACACTCATAATTATGAAACAGTTTTGATAGAAAGCGTATAAACTGCTCTAAGTATGATTTATTGTATCTCCTTTTCAGCCTCCCTGTCAAATATTAATAATTTGGTTATTTATGGACTGCAAAGAAAACAGATCCTGCTGACAGCTATTCTCTCAGAGTGGTTTTAAGCTTTAAGAAACAGTTTTAGCTGATGCTACAGAATCAGAATGTTTTAGTTTTTCAATTGTAAGCAAGTTAGTTTTGTTCTCATGTTAATGAAAGCAGTATGCTATACCCAGTGATGGCCCAGTGTTTAAGACTCTGGAGGACTGGAAGGTTAAATCAAATTCGGATTCTGCCAAGTTGCCATTGTTGGGCCCTTGAGCAATGCCCTTAACTGCACAGCTCAGTTGTTAGTCACTATATTATGGCCAAGTTTTGTAACTGGAAAACCAGGCAGTCCTTCTTATTCTCACTAGAGAGTTTCATCCTTTACAGGAGTTTGTGTTTAATCTAATACCGTCTTGTGCACTACCATAGATAAGAGTTAAATGTAATGTCACTGCTCACTTTTACTCATAGAATTTAAAACATTATCTAGAGAATGCTACTTTGAAATCTATAAAAAGCAATTCTTCTTTATCAGTCACATAGCAACCACAAAGCTAAACCCCCAGCCCAAGGACCAACGCGGGTTTGGAATCTGACACGGGTGAAATTGTAGGCAGTGTGGTGGCACACACACCAAGACTGGTGACTGAATTTTCACATGCACTAGTCAACCAAGTGTATTACATGGTGCCAGTGAACCGAAAGCACTGGACTTTAGGCGTGGGTAACCTTACTTGGACTTAACTATGATGCCAGGATTCATAACACAACTCAGTAGGTAAAGCATTGGTTCCAGTGTTGAGCCTTTCTGGTTTGTATTGTAAGCTCAAAACATGAGCCAATCAGGCATTGAATTTCCATAAACAGAACAGTGGCAGTATTATGGGTTGCACTGAACACCACAGTAACTCTCAAAAGGAAACCTTCATAGGTTTCCAAATGCCCACCAAGTCAGTTCATCAACCTTAAAACAAAGTCTATAGAGAAATGCAGCTTCATCAGATACATGAGATGAACTCCTTATAATTATAAACAGTACCTGTGTTTTTGGACATCCAACGGTACTTTACAGTTTGTGAAATTTCAAAAATTCTAAAATAGATGAAAAGAATCCAAGGAAACGAAGGAGACAAATATTGTACTTGCTCATTTATTTAATGAGGAAATGATAAAATATTACATGTAGAGTAGCAAAAGTATGTGAACTTATGTTCAGTATTTGGTGTTACTCCCTTGTGCAGCAATAACTGTGACTAAACGTGTGGTAACTGTTCTAGCTCATTCCTCTGTGTAGAACAGCTTCAGCTCTGGGATGATAGTGGGTATCCTCACATGAACTGCTCGCTTCAGGTCCTTCCACAACATTTCTTTTGGATTAATATCAAGATTTGACTTGGCCATTTCTTCTTTAACCATTCTTTGGTAGAACAACATGTGTGCTGACTGACCCACATTTTCTTGAGATTTAGATATTTTCCTTTAGAATTAGCTTTTATAATTCAGTATTTATGTAATCATTTATGCAATCAAATGTAATCATTAAGTTTTTACCAATCATTACAATATGCATTGCGTCCCATTTTCCACACATCAAACGAGACATACTGTAACACCTCTATCTGCGAATCCCTGGGGAGGGTAACAATGATCTCTGTCTGACTGTGGATTGGTGGAGTCCAAACTCTTTAGAGATGGTTTTTGTAACCTTTTCCAGCCTGATGAGCATCAACAGCTCTTTTTCTGAGGTCCTCTCCACAAACGTGTCCTGAAGAGCAGACTTTGATAGATCCCTGTTCTTTAAATAAAACAGGGTGCCCCCTCACACCTGATTGTCATCCCATTGACTGAAACCCTATACAGGGTGCTAATCCAGAGTACATACACTCACACACTCACTAGGGGCACTAGACACACCAATTAACCGAAGATGCTTGTATTTGGACTTTGGAAGCAAACTGGAGTACCCGGAGTAAACCCACACGGGGAGGACATGCAAACTCCACACAGAAATGAGCCAGACCTGAGGACTGAACTCAGGACCTTCTCGCTGTGAGGCAGCACAGTGGCTCTGTGGGTAGTCTTGTCGCCCCCAGCATACAAGAGCAAAACTCTATTTTAATATACTTTAAACCTAGAGATATGTGGGCACCCAAAAAGTACATCCATTACTATATTTTGGAACATGACTATGTCAGGTACTGTTAGACATTGAGACCTGGCTCACAGTTGGCATTACAATTTCTGATGGTGTTGAGGTCTGTGCAAGACAGCCAAGTTCTCGATTAGCCAATTGGCAAGCCAGAAAGGGGACAAACTGATTTATTGGGACGTTTAAAATATATGACATTGTCACTGCAGTGTTCAGTACAACCCATTCTGCTGCCACTGTTTGTCTGTGGAGATTCCAAGCCTTTATGCTCATATCATATCACGTACCTTTTAGCAGTGAATGTAGCTGAAATAACACAAATCACTAATTAGAAGGTGTGTCGACATGCTTTTCCCAATATAATGTAACTTTTCCATCCTGGGCTGTGAATTATTAATGGGTTAGTTCAATAAAGATGTGAAAATATATTTATTGTGTAATTAGTTTAAGAAGAATGTGTTTGTTTAATATTATGACTTGGCTGACGACCAGACCACATTTTATGAGTAACTATTGCTGAAAAATCTAAGAACTGCCTAAATCTGATCATGATTAATGTTGTGTATGTAAACAAACTCACCAACACTGTCATTTACATTTACATTTACAGCATTTAGCAGATGCCCTTATCCAGAGCGACTTACAATTGATACAGTCTTCAATCCGAGCAATTGTGGGTTAAGGGCCTTGCTCAACAGTGGCAGCTTGGCAGAGGGGGGATTTGAACCCTGGACCTTCTGGTCCAGAGTCCAGTACCTTAACCACTAGGCTACAGGCTAGATTATTTGTGTTTGTGTTACTGACTCAAATGTACTTTAATAGCACTCTGCTGAGTGACTTACTCTGAAATATTCTAGTGTGCAGAGTAATTATTCATATGCAGAAGAAGACTATTATATATCATTGTTCTTATGCCTGCATTCAGTTCTGAAAACAGGGAGGTCAGATTTCTTGAAGTACATATTTCACATTATAATATAGTCTACCACTATAGCTGGTCTATGTTTTCACAGCGGTAAGCAGGACGTTCTGGTATGGACCAGAACGTCCTGCTTAACTGGCACTATTATGCTCTTGAGCAGCGAGGTCCAAAACCAACAACTGCTTGGATTGTACATTGTAAGATTGTCCAGTCAAGTCAGATTTATTTATTAATGCTTTTTACAAAGCTGCTTTCCAGCTTTAGATTATATTTTAATATCTATAGCCATTCCCAAATTGAGCAAGCCAAGGGCGACAGTGTAAAGGAAAAACTCCCTAAACATTGTAATGAAGAATGCTTGGAATGCTTGGATGGCTTAGATGATATATGTAAGAACTAATATATCTAGTCAAATAAGTCTGTAGTAATAGTTAAAAAAACAAAAAATAAGTAAATATGAATTGATAAATAAAATGTTGACGGGAGTAACATAAAAAGATTGTATCATTTGTAAGTATCTCTGGATCAGAGTGTCTGCTAAATCGATAATTACACTCACTGACAAAAAAAATAACTCTCCAAGATGTTGGAATCGAATGAAACTTTATATGTATGAATGTAATGATGGTATATGTAAGTGATTACAATATTAGAGTGAAAGGATAAATTTATTGGGGAAACAACTGAAAAGAGGCCCTAGTACCCTGTTAGGTGGCTTCTAGGATGGATACGAGTTGAGATACAGTTGGGCACTGGAGGCAAACAGGTTCCATATAGTATCCTGTAGCACATTTATTCACAGATGTTGGAGCTGGGCCTGTAGATCCTACAAACCTGCAGGCTGCCGAAGCTGCCATCCCAGCTGGTCCCATAAATTGGCTATATATCTGGGGACCGGGCAGGCCAAGGAATTTTTTTTGGTGGAGGCATTCTTGTTCCCGTTGCTGTTTGTGGGCGAGCATTATCCTGCTGAAAAATGCCAGTTGGAAGCTCTGCCATGAGAGGGAACACTTGGCGCAGGATGTCCTGCATATATCGCTGAGTTGTTAGTGTCCCTCATATCACTACTAAGTTTGACTGACTATCGTATGCTATGGCTCCCCAGATCATCACACCAGCAGTTTGTTCAGTGTGGCACTCCACAGCAAAGGCAGGATTGAAGCACTCACCACAAGGCCTCCATATTCGAACCTGGCTGTTGTTGGATCCCAAACAGAAGCTGGATGGTTACGGTTCCAGTCTGTAGCAGTCCACATTTCTTGTTCACCTCACCACTGCAAATGAAGGTGATGGTGGCTGGTGGTCAATGGCAGGACATGTAATGGGTGCCATGACAACAAATTTCCTTCTGCTAAGCGCATTGAAATTGTCTGGGCAGAGGCAGGGGTGGGCAGTGAAGGGGCCACCTGTGTCTGAATGGTGGACAACAAAGCAGGGGGAGCTACTCGTGCTCATCGGTGGATCAAACGATCCTCTGTCTGGTGGTCTATCTGGGTCATCCAGAGTTTGTTCACCGTGTGTGCATGCCCTCATGGAACCACTGCTCCCAACACCTCCTAACAGCTAGGTCAGAACAGCCTAGACAGCAGGCAGTTTGTCGAAACGGCCATCCTGGTACTCCCAGTCTAATGATTCACCCCCTTTCAAAGTCTGTCAAGTGGGTAAAATGTCTTCGAGTGCATGGTAGAGGCATAGCTAGCACTTAAAGATCTCTCACCAAGAGGTACACTACCCATAATACACAATTATAGAACGTGTAATCCATATCTTAAGTCACTGAGCAGAGTGCTGATGAAGTTTGTATTTTCATAATCTCATCGATTTACTCAATACATTTACATCAGTACATTTACATTTATGGAGTTTCACAGTTGTTGCCAAGTTCAAAGACTGGCTAACTAAATGCTAAATGGTTTGAGTCTTGGCTACTAATAATAAACCATGACTGTACATAAATACTGTCATACAAAGCAAACAGTTTGGCAGCTAGTATGTTGAAATGGTATCTGCTAATAACGTAGGCTCCAAGTGCCTGGAGACCTTGTAATACTTCAATTATTCCAATATTAGGCTTGATTATATTAAATGTGAAGCCTACGATGTGATATCCCTGAAATCACAAGAAACATTCCTCTCACTGAATGTGATTATTGGAAGGACACAAAGTAAAATTTGACACTGTTTCTAATCATGCTTTTGAGTTCAGGAGTGGTTTAAATTAGAAAAAAGAAAAAACTTCAGCTAAAGTATTGCTTAATACATGACAGATGTACAAAAGGTATACCGAATGAGCAGACACTATATGCCCTGCATTATGAGGATAGCAGCGCTGTGATTGACCATTTTTACTGGTAAACTGCCAATGTATAAATGACACTCTACACTGTGATGGTGTAAAAGGTTTCCATCTTCATTATCTTCAATAAACATGCAACTAGGATCCCAGAAAGCTGAATCAGTTCATCTGGACATAAGGTTATCGTAGGAGAAATGTTTTGTGACAGTCAGTTGGAAACTTACCCAAGTTTATATACAGCACATTTGCATAATGACTAATACCAGCGTCACTGCATAACAATGGGACCAGTGATGAGTTTCATATTTAAATTGCCACAGCCATTAATGATAGGTCACGTTTGCTCCATGTTGTGCCATCCGTTTTGCCAGCGGCTGTTTGGTTTCCCCAATGTACAATTCCCAGCAATCCTCCTGGCACTTAGCAGCGTACACTATATTACTCTGTTTGTGCCTGGGGACCCGATCCTTGGGGTGGACCAGTTTCTGGAATAGCAAGTTAGAGTTTGAAGGCAACTGTGTTTGGAAAATATGCGTCTCAATTGTTCCAATATTCCTTCCACATACGGAATCACAACTTTTTTATGCTTAGACAGCGGTTGTTCTTCTCCTCGATCTGATGGAGCGCCCTTTGGGCATCTTGCTGGCTTTGACAAAAGCCCAGTTAGGATAACCACATATGCCCAGCGCACTTAGATCATTGATGAAACGTTTCTATGGTGGTGTCATCAGCAAATTTCACGATGGTGTTGGAGGTGTGAATGGGGGAGCAGTCATGTGTGAAGAGGGAGTAGAGGAGGGGGCTGAGGACACATCCTTGTGGTGTTCCTGTGTTCAGGATGAGAGTGGAGGATGTGCGGTCTCCCATCCTGACATTCTGGGGTCTGTTGCTCAGAAAGTTCAGTATCCATGTGCACAGTGAACTGCCCAGGCCTAGGTCACTCAGTTTTCTCACCAGTTTGTGTGGAATGACTGTATTGAATGCTGAGCTGAAGTCCAAAAACAGCAACCTTACATATGCATTCTTCTGCTCAGATAAGTGAGGACTGTGTGGAGAGCTGTGATCACAGCATCCTCTGTTGACCTGTTCGTCCGATAGGCAAACTGTAGTTGGTCAGTGTCCACTGGGATGGCAGATCTGATATGAGTGACAATGAGTCTCACAAAAAATTTGGTGATGATGGGAGTTTGAGCGACTGGACGGAAGTCATTTTGGCAGTTCACTGTAGATTTCTTTGGAGCTGGGACAATGGTGGTCGACTTAAGGCAGGTGGGAACTACAGACTGCTGTAGAGAGAGGTTGAAGATGGTGGTGAACACTCCTGATAGTTGATCTGCGCAGGCCTTGAGAATACGTCCGGTGACACCATCTGGCCCTGGTGCTTTTCTTGGGTGGATCTGACCTGGTATTGGTGCAGCTGAATGGGGGTGTCCTCGGGATCCAGCCTAGGTCGAGTGACAGCTTCCGGATAGCTGTTCTTGTGTTCAAAGCGAGCAAAAGAACTGGTTCAGTGTGTCTGTAGCGGATGCAAGTGTAGTGATGTTTTTTTATCCCCTGCAACATGCCTCTGGAGTTGTTGCTGTTAAAGTGAATGTGCTGTTGATATTTACGCTTGGCTTTAATGATTCCCCTTTTCAGGTTGGTCCTCGCTCTTTTGTAGGACTGTTGGTCCCCATGCCTGAAAGCGAAGTTCCTAGTTTTGAGCAGGAGCCTCAGTTCACCATTGAACCATTGCTTCTGGTTGGGGAGCACTTTAACAGTTATAGTTTTTGTCACACATTCAGCACAGAAGTTGATGTAATCCAACACAGTTGATGTGTGACCATCCAGGTCTGTCCCCTCAGCGAAAACTCCCCAATCTGTGTCCTCAAAGCAGTGGCTGAGTTGGCTTCCTCTGTCCACACTCTGACTGTCCTTGTAACTGGTCTCTCCCTACAGATGAGTGGTTTGTATGCTGGAGTTAGAGACAGGGACAGATGATCTGAGCAACCTAGATGTGGCAGGGGTCGAGCTCTGTAAGCATGAGGGATGTTGCAGTAGACCTTATCTAAGATGTTCTTCTCTCTTGTGGGAGAGTTTACATACTTGTAGAATTTCGGCAGGATGGACTTCTTGCCTCTTGCTACATGACCCACATTCATTTGAGAATTAATTCACTGACATTTTTCTTTAGTATTTGCTGGTATAATTTATCATTTGTTTTGCTCCATCATATTGCAACATTGTTAGAAACTTAGTTCGGAGATCTTTACAAGTTAATCACAAATACTGTATGCAAACAAGTGAAACTGCCCTGTCTCAGTCTCAGTGATTTTAACAAGCTGTGCATTGCCACATATGGAACGACTTGCCTACTGTAATATTTCCTGTACAGATGTAGATGTACAAAACTGTGGATAAGAAAACAAGGTCCATAGGAAAAGTATTATTTTTTTCAGTCCATCACAGTGCCAGCAGGGGTCATTGCTGCGGCACAGTGGAAAGATTCCCAGCCTGGCCTCACTTCCCTCAGACGTTGCCATATTGGCACTGCTGTACTGCATCACCCAAGTGCTCTTTGTGCAGATTATGTTTCTAAAACCAGACACACATGAGCTTGTAGCCTACTATTTATTTGATGGACAGTCTCTACAAGATGTATGGTGCTTTTGAGATGTGTGTAAGGTTTGTGAATATGCATTCAAATCACACATTCACTTTCCTGTAGTTAATAACTTTAGTCCTTAATAATAAAACATCATAACTTTGTAATTTTGGTGGGTAGCTCTGTAGATAACACAGAGAATTTTTATTGTGATAAAGCATGCTATATAACGTCATTATGACTTGACAAACTATTGACAAACATCTGTTACAAATATGAAGCTTACCCAACAATTTCTTGGATCCTACATTGTAAGATTGTATCAGTTGTATGTCACTCTGGATAAGGGTGATTGCTAAACACTGTAAATGTTCAGTGGTGCTTGAAAGCGTGTGAACCTTTAGTAACCCCAAATCAGAAAAGGTTGGGACAGTATAGAAAATGCATATAAAAACACACAGTGTTTAAATTTACTGTAATGTTAATAAACACCCATTCCTGCATTTCCGGCCTGAAACACATTCCAAAAAAGTTGGGTTGGTAAATGCAAAAAGTTGGGTTGTGCATACATTTGTATTGTCTTGCTGAAAAATGCAGATGTCCCTGGAAACGATGATGTCCCAGCTCTTTAAGATCTCAATGTACTTTTCTGCATTAATGCTGCCTTTGCTAAGGGCACTGACAGAACCCCATACCATGAGTCTGGCTTTTGGACCGGTTACTGAAAATAGTCTGGGTGGTCCTTTTTCGTCTTTGGACTGGAGCACTCGGCATCCATTTTTTCCAAAAAACATCTGGAATATTGATTCATCTGACCACAATACACGTTTTAACTGTGTGATGGTCCAGCCCAGAGAACTCCACGTTGCTTCTGAACATGGTTAACATAAGTCTTTTTTGCACAGTAACGTATCAAGTGGTATTTGTGAATGTAACTCTGTATTGTAGTGCTTGATAAAGGTTTGCCAAAGTAATCCCTTGCCCATGTGGTTCTATCAGCTATCGATGAATGATGGTTCTTTTTGCAGTGCCGTCTGAGGGATTGGAGATCACGGGTCTTCAGTTTAGGCTTGTGCCCTTGCCCTTTCCGCACTGAAATTCCTCCAGATTCCTTGAATTGTTTAATTATATTATGCACTGTAGAGGGAGAAATACGTAAATCCTCCATCTTTCTTTGAGGTACACTGTTTTAAAACATTTCAATAATTTTCTCACGCATTTGTTGACAAACTGGAGATCCCCTGGCCATCTTTGCTCATCAAAATCTCAGCCTTTCGTGGATGCTGCTTTGATGATTCTGGTTTACGGCTGTGTTCTGCGATTTTGGATACCTTTGCCTCGCTGACGGATTACTGGTTTCGACCACTGCGTGCTATGTGACCATCCATGTGCCTCACATTTGTTATTGTGGTGACACTGTTTACTTTTTGTCAAGTTAATAAATCTTTTAACTTCACTCCTGGGCGCTCATCTATCAAGTTCGTCTTTCGTTACAACTGACAGATGTCTTGACATTTTCCTTTAGAATTTGCTTTACCTTCAGTCGGCAGCCTAGCGGTTAAGGTACTGGGTTCAACTCCCACCTCTGCCAAGCTGCCACTGTTGGGTCCTTGAGCAAGACCCTTAACCCACAGTTGTTTGGACTGTAAAATTGTATAAGTTGTAAGTCGCTCTGGATAAAGGGCATCTGCTAAATGACATAAATGTAAATTTGCTAGAATAATTCCAAATTCCCTGCTCCATCAATGATGGCAAGCCATCCTGGCCCATACAGTAAGACAGGAAATCCCAAATCATGATTGTCATATGTCATGATAAGGTTCTTATTCTGGAATGGAGTGTCTTTCCAGACAAAACACACCTCATTCAAACCAAAAGCTCTATTTTGGTCTCATCCATCCGTAAAATGTTTTTGAAATACCCTTCTGGATTGTCCATGTGCCACAAGTTGGGCAGCAAAGCTTTTTTTGGAAAGCAGTGGCTATCTCTTTGTTGTTCAGTGTTCTCCTGATGGTGGAAACATTAGACAATATGAGAGTGTCCTTAGGTTTAAGCTACACTGGGTTCCTTTGTGTCCTCGTGGGCATTTAAATGCATTGCTTTTGGAATGATCTTTGTTGGTCCACCAAGTAACAATGGTCTTGGTGGTTGATTGAAAACAGCTGACCTTCTAATCCTAGAGGTCCACATATTTTGCCACCCACAGATATGTAATATTGGATCATTTTCCATAATAAATAAATTATCAAGAGTAATGTTCTCTCCTCATTTGTCACAAAATATTTTATTCTCCTTTAAACAACTGCTGTGCAAATGGAAAGGGAGATTATTCCAGCCCTTCCCTGTTATTCATTTAAAACATGCAACTTGCACTCTAATCTGAAATTAGTTTTGATAAATAACCCTACTGGTGCTAAATGAACACAAACACTACTGCAAACACTCTATGCTAATTTAATGAGACCCATGTTCTCCATTGATTGTGTTTTAAATTCATGGTGCACATTTTTGTTGCCATTACTTCCACTTGTTTTTACCTATGCATGCTGTAGTAAATCAGGGCTTATATACTATGATATATTCATGTATTCATGCTTATTAATGCTTTCTGAAAAGCTGTACTCAAGACTCCAACAAATTATCTGTTGTTTTTCATTAAGCTACTGGTAGATGTGTGTGAGTGAGAACACAACCAGAACAGCTGCAGGAGTCTCGCTCCAGAGAGGCATGTGATGGAGCATCAGGGAATGCTGACTGATTCAAGCCAGCTCCCCTGAGATTCCCACCGCCACTTTATCTTCATGTGTCAGAGCAGACTAACAACAGCACTCCTGTGGTTAGACTGTCTGACCCAGTAAACCTTGAGCTCTGCTCTATCAGAAAGACTAGTTTAAAAAGCTGATATATCGTGTTATACAGTCGGTCCTTGGTATCCATGGAGGATTGATTCCTGGACCTCATACAGGTTCCAAAATTCATGGATCCTCAAGTCTCTACTACAGAATGATTTAGTATTTGTACATAATCCATGCACATCCTCAGTTATACTACAAATGTCTCAAAGTCATTATCCCTAAATATGTGTAACACAGAAATTTCTATATTCTCTCTCTACTAGTAGGCTCTAGAACCCTGTTGGGCCACCTCTAGCCTGGATACAAGAGGAGATATGGTTGGGCACTGGAGGCATACAGGTTCTGTATGGTATCCTGTTGCACAACAGATGTTGCAGCTGGGTCTGTAGATCCTGCCTACTTGTATGTTGCTGAAACTGTGGTCCCAGCAGGTCTCATAAATGCTGGATTGGCTATAACTCTGGCAACTGGGAAGGCCAAGGAAGTGTTGCAATCTGGTGGAGACATTAATGGGAAACCCTTCCTGTGCTTGGGAAACATGATCCTGCTGAAAATTGCCACCTTGTGGCCGCAGGATGTGCTGCACATATGGCTGACTGTTAGTGTCCCTCGTATCACTACTAGGGGTGAT
Source organism: Ancistrus triradiatus (assembly GCA_025084515.1). Classification (NCBI taxonomy): domain Eukaryota; kingdom Metazoa; phylum Chordata; class Actinopteri; order Siluriformes; family Loricariidae; genus Ancistrus; species Ancistrus triradiatus. Next base: position 314,791 of record JAJAGP010000644.1, on the reverse strand, counting down.
CGACTGTCATATGCGATGGCTCCACAGATCATCACACCAGCAGTTGGGGCAGTGTGTCGCTCCACAGCAAAGGCAGTATTGAAGCACTCACCATGAGGCCTCCATCACTGGGACCCTTGACCAGAGAACCTCGAGAACCAACGCAGACATGAGCAGAACATAGAGACTCCACACAGGCAGAGTCCGAGGTGAGAATTTACCCAGGACCTCTGGAGCTGTGAGGTAGTTGAGCTAACCACTTTGTCACAGTGCTGCACAGGGTTTTATCTGGAATAGTTATGATTATGAAAGGTAATTTTAATATTTTAGCTGTGCCAGAATGAACAGCAATTAAACATGATATTCAGTTCTACAAGCTTAAGAGATAACTGCTGCACATTAAGGCCACTTTAGATTATTATTAATTGAAACTGAGACAAACGATCTGGGAACTCTGCAATGGACTGGTACCCTGTCTGGTGACCATTGGTGACCATCCCAATGGCTATTTACTGAGATGGTCACCAATGGTCACCAGACAGGGTGCCAATCCCATTGCAGGGTTCCCAGATTGTTTGTGTTTATTGTTCTTGTGATTTTTGTGTTTTTCTTAATAATAACTGTATTAATGGTACAATGGACATAACTTACATAACTTGTAGGCAGGTAACAGTGTGGGTACCATTAGGTTTTGTTGGTGCCTAACTTGAACTTCTGGACATGAAACCCAATGATAAAAAGCTCTTAAAATCTCATAACTGGTTGTAGATTATAGATGTAAACTACACATTTTTACTGTCCTGTATTTGTCTGAAACACTCGTCCATTTATTATTCATTTTCCCAAACATCTGATCATCACACAGACAGTGCAGGTTGTGTGAAGTAAGGGTGCAGAGTGTGTGGATTTCGACAGATTTTAAAGCTTCAGAATGACAAAGTGCTCACACATCATGAAGGCCAGTTGCAACACACATGCTTCTCCGGACCGTGAAATCAGAATCCTCCCCTTGATTCGCATTCTTTTTTTGCCTTGCACAAACAAGACCCCATAAAATTTATACCAAGCAAGGCTGTAAATTTATTGCAAACCTTAAAGGGATTGAATACGGTGAAGAACAGATTTATATGCTGGACTGTATGATTTACAGTCGTAATCACAGGTGTCTCTTGACAGGCTCATCAATATAACCTAAAAAATGAGTTTGAAAGATTTAAAGCTTACCTACAGTATAATGAAGGATTTTATTTGCATACTTTAGTTTTAAACCATACGGGTTAGGTTTGCATGTGCATATAATCCTGTGATAGTTTCAGAAGCTTCCAGTTTTCTCACATCTCTGTCCAGTTTCTCTTACTCCCATCCCGATATCCTGAGCAGACAATGGATTTTCTGATTTATTTTCTCTGATGTATCTGTATTATACTACAAAGAATTATAAGGGTTGAAATATTCCACCTTTAGTACACCATATAAACAAATGTCAGCTAAAATATTGCAACAGTGTGTGGACTACTTGTTCTTTGCAGATGCGTTGAATCTAAATCAACAGAAAAAAGCCATATCCAAACACCCCCACTGTGTATCACTTTAACATAACACAGGGGTCATGGGTCAGACGCATCTAAAGTTGAATCATTAAAATAAAACCGATTTCATAGTCATAAAACATTTTAGACTTTAAACTACAAACATGGGTCCAAAATCCTGTTACACCGTTTTGTCCTCCCACATTTCCTCCATCTGTTGACATCCCCTGCCACATCACAACCACTACACAGAACAAGGAGGGCCACAGGACAGCAAGTCCCTCTATACAATTTGTGGCAACTGACCACTTCTTTTTACTAGAGAGTAGCAGTTTCCCACAGGGTAAATGAACCCGCATGGAGGAACACGCAATGGCGACATTTCAAATATGGAGAAAGGTAGAGTTAGAGATACATCTGTGGAGCCCCAGGTCAGGCCAGAGGCACCACTGGGACAAGAGTTCTAATGTATTAGCCCATTGCCACACAAAGCAAGTCCTTGTCACTAGTATTTTGATCTATTTAGCATGATACCATGTGGTACAAAGTTTTGACATAAATCATGCTTCTTTTTTGTCCCATTTGTATGTTCATGTTCCATCTCACCCATAAGTCTCGTGCATTGCTCTTAACAGCTCTTGGTCCTCTACTGTTTATAGTTGATGTGCCCCCTTGGTGAGGTTTAGCTTTGAAGTCATGAGCTAAATTTTGCTGCACTCCTGATGACCCTCAAATATGTGTCAGCACCTAATTAACTACATCCTTTCCTCCCTCAAATGTTATCTCATATAAAGCTATGGACACATTGCAGTTTCTTTTAAGATGAACTCAACAGAAAATGTAGTTTTTGGTCATTGGGTAATCTGATGGAAATTATTATTATTATTATTATTATTATTATTATACAAACTTGCTCAGCATTCAGTCTGCCCATGCTGACACTGCATGTGTTTAAAAACACATTCTGTACCAGAGGCTACTCTGGATCATTGTCCATTACAACTGTTACTACAAACTGTTAATTTATCTGGCAAGGAGATATATGGATATCTAAGATAATTACCCTAATAAAGAATCATAGCACTATCAGACTACAGATGTAAATGCATGTAGAAGGTGAAACAAATTATAACAAGGCTGCAAAGAGGGTCAGAGCCAAAAAAAAACAAAACAAAATGCAGTACTGGAACACTACACTAGGAAAGTCTGTAATTCTGTGAAGAGCCACCATTAACTGGTATCTCAATCTCAATCTCTGTACATCATTGTCTCGATCCTGTGACTCTCTCTACATGTTCTGGGTTTTACTCTTCAGATGGGGAGAGGTGGTCTCGAATTTTCTATTTTAGTCACCCAGATAGAGATTAATGGCTCAACTGGTTGTGTTTGGCAGAAGAACTCCAATGTGGATGAGGATCTCTGTCTGTTTTAGGAGAGAGGAAGTACAATCAGCACCGAGACAGCCATGCATTGAACCTATGTTCATCATTCTAACAAAGTGTATTTGTCCGTACAACGTTCTATATGCATGTTGATAATATAGCAGGTGAAATAGACATCGTCTGTAAACTAACTTGCTCTTTTTAACCGATTACTTTTCATAAACAATCAAGAAACACTCCTTCATTAGGTGCTATCCCACATAAGGAATTCATCACGAAGAAACTGCACTCTGCTCATATCTCCAACAGATGTATCAGTCGGGCCATAATCAGGATTTGGATGCCCTTATATGGACACAGAGTGTGCTTGGTTTACGCTTGTGCATCCATGTTCTTTATGCATTTATTCATTTTTTTCTCCTTTCCAGCCAGCACTTAATGCCTCCTCAAAGGGAGGATATTCAGAGGATCAGAATGGAGACCGAAAGGGAGAAAGTCCACATGTTCAGTTGGCACGCTGCATATTGAAATGTACAGTTGCAATCAAAAGTTTGCAAATCTTTTGAAATGAACTGGATTTCTGAATTAATTACTCATAAAATGCTGTCTGATGTTCATCCAAGTCTGAATAATAGACAAACACATTCCAAATCCCAAACTAACAACACACACTGGAAAAAGCGAACCTCTGTGCTAATGACTTCTCCAAAAGTTTCAGTAAGCGAGACTAACCTGCAATACACAAGGTACACAAACTTGGAGTACACTCTTCTCAAGTAACATCTGGTCATGTGAACTATGCCCTGATCAAACTCAGTTTCAAAGAGCCATAGATGTAGAGGTGCATGACCTGGGGAAAGACCTGGGTTGTCATCACTCTAGGACAAGACAAATTCTCTAGAAATGAAGGAAATCCTGCGCTGTTGCTGCTCTCACTAGAAGTGGGTGTCCTGTAGAGATCATGCCAAGAACATAACATGCTGTGCTAAAAAGGAACGTCACATGTCTACAATTCATTCCAGTTAATTTCACTCGATATTTACACTGACTGCTGTACATAAGGAATAACATACAAATCGGAACTAGGGTTGTGCAGCTGTCTAAAACGCTTTCCATCCTTGCAGCCAGGTCAAAAGTCATATACAGGCATGACTGCCCCTGCCTGAGGGAGCAGAGAGCAGTTCATCCTGTGGAGCTGCAAAAGCAACCCCTGCTGGCACTGCAATGGACATCCTGTCCAGGGCCCACTTATGTCTGGATATGGAAATATAACAAAAATATTTCCGGGGTGGCATGGTGGCGCAGCAGTTAGCTCGGTCGTCTCACAGCTCCGGCATCCCTGGTTTGGTCCTGAGTTTGGACTGTTTGGAGTCTGCACGGGTTTAGTCCAAGTACTCAGATTTCCTCCTACAGTCCAAAGACATGTTATGCTAACTGGTGTTTCTGCCCGATGATGGACTGGCACCATGTCTAGGGATGTTCCTGCCTTGTGCCCTGAGACGCTGGTTAGGGACTGGCTTTCCTGCAACCCTGTCCAGCATTAGGTGGATAAAAAAAATGAATGAATGAATGTAAAACATTCTAATGCCTGGTTGTCTGCAGTCCAGCTTTAGACACAATGTAGGCAAAGTAATAGTAATGGTAATCTATTGAGAGCAGTAATTATAGATCTCACAATGTGACCATTTTCTACAAATCATATTTATTGTTGTTATTTGAGCTAAGTAATGTTATTATTCCATAAGATCATGTTCACTCCAGTAAAATTTGGAAGTCTCATCTCCTTCAAACAGTGGTGCCACTGACACTTTACCTTGATGATTAAACTGATCCATAGGGGGAAAAACTCAGAACAAAAAGAGACAGACACCTACAATTATGGCTCTACAAAACTACTACATATCATTGGACACATGACATTAGCCTAGTGGGTAAGGTACTGGACTATGGACCAAAAGTCCAGGGTTCAAATCCCACCTCTGCCAAGCTTCCACTGTTGGGTCCTTGAACAAGGCCCTTAACCCACAATTGCTTGTAAAGATTGTATCAAATGTAAGTCGCTCTGGATAAGGGCGTCTGCTAAATGCTGTAAATCACAAAAGACAGTTGTTTTTGCAGAAATGCACAGTGCTTTGTTTGGAGAAAAAAGGTGCTTCATACCAACACCAAACCTCATCAACTGTGAACATGGTGGTGGATTTAAGTACAACCTACCGTGAATAGTGAGGTGATGCAGCACTGTTCCCCAAATGCATCTGCTTCTTTCTCATTAAACTTGACGCTATGAAAATTTGGGCTTCTTCCTCACTATGTTAAAGGGTTTCTGATTCATGCGGTGATTCCTAGGAATGGTGGAATGCATCTCTTTGGAAGCACAACTGTGAGCTTTCTCATACAGTTTTGCTTGCCCTGCTAAAAATTACAGCAAAGTCCAGCATATGTTGTGTTTGGATGCCTTTATGCTGGTCAATCAGTAAGAATAATCATATGGGTTCCATGTTGGACCAAGTAGTTATGGTGTAGCTGGTGAACTCAAATTGTCTTGGTGGACTTGCTGGTAAAGTTGGTCCATTCCCTTTGCTGGTCCATTTGCGGCAGAATGACTGAGCTCAGCATATCCCTTTGAGCTCCGCATCGGAAAAAAAACATCATTGCTTCCAGAGAAGAAGCTCGGTCTTGCTATTCTTTGCTCGACATTTGAGCATGTAAGCCAATAATGACAGTTCCATCAGCGGGGGATTCAGCAGTCCAGATGTCTCAGCTCCATCCAAGACTGTGCCTAGCCAGGTACCTTAGAACAGCATCAAAGATGCAGCATGGATGCATTCTCTCTGACAAAGTTTGCGTATTAGCCTAGACGGAAAGTGTACTTTTATGTACGTATTTGATGACGAGGAAAGTTCACACAAGTGTAGGTGATTACATGCTGTACTCCATATGATTCACTGATGTTTGAGCAGCTAGTGGCAGTGACTTTTTCAAATGGTTCCACCTTCAAATCCAGGTAGTAATAAATGGCAGTATGTTACTGGGAATCACTGCCAGGTCCATATTTTCCCCATAAAACCAGGCTGCTTTCCATAAGAATTATTGTTTGGACATTCTGCCCCTCATGATCTTAATGTTAGATCTGCTTGTTACTACATGAATGTGTTTGTATCAATGAACTCTTCTATTCATTCCCACAGGTTTAGTATATTTGTAGATCACACCTCACCCACATTTGACAGATTAGTCATTTCTATTAGTTGTCAGTGTGCTTCATCCTGGAAGTGGTGATTTGCCTTGAAATGGCATGCTATTACTTGGACCTGGAAATGTTAGTATTAAAGATAATGTGCAGACACACTGTGGAAAATTAACAGAATTAAAAGAAGGAAAATAAGAAAATATTGTGGAAAATATAGATTTACACAAACTGGAGATGGAAATGATCATAAGCAGCTGCTTTGTGTGGTTTGTGGTGAAGTGTTGGCAAAAGGAAGCTTCAAACCTTCCAAACTGAACTGCTACTAAACTTGGTGTCTTTTAATACATGAAAGTTTCAAGAGCTAACAGGCCAGCTTATTATCCAAAAATCTACCCCAGTTGACCAGAAGACACTGGGCATATTTTGTCATTGCTAACTGGATTTGTCAAACTGGGAAGCCAGTTTTAATGAATGTGAAAAATGTCCTCCATCATATGTGGGGAAAGTATTTCCGTTTTAATTCACAGAATTTAGCAGAAGCATCTATCCACAGTGACTGGCAATCAAGCCGTGCAGATATGGATTAAGATCTTTGATTAGGGGTCCAGGTGAGCAAGATTTGATCTCACAAGCTTCCAATTAGTAGTTCACTGAGACGCCACTGATGCTATACCATTACAATATCCAGTGACTTATGATTGAGCTGAGCAGTTGGGCTCACAGATAAAGGTTGTCAGTCAAAACCAGCAAAACACGTGTAAAATACTGTCAGAACTTGGCTCCAGAACATTATACGTTGTCATACCACAGCAAAGTACTCTGCCTCTTCAGAGAAAATGTACTGGCTTGCCTTTACAAGCTGTAAGAATGAGGTGAGATGCCTTCTCGCAAAGAAAAATCCCTTGTTAGCTGCTAATTTTCAAATGAAAATAGGTGGCTCTACTGACCTTTTCTGAAATGCCTCCGTGAGTTAAAAGTAGGGACTGTAAAGAGAAAATTACATATTCTCCCGCTCTGGCAAACTGTAATCATGGTTCAGAAAGCTCTGTTTGTGGTAAACTCATCTGGATATTGATGACTTGGAGACTTTTCCTGCACTACAGAAGTATTTGAGTAATTGCACCATTTCAAAGACTAACCTGTAGGTTCTTATTCAGGTTCATGCTGACAGAACGCCAACACAGAATTTCCAAAAAAGTAGCACAGTGTCTTAGACTCAAGAATGGATAGGAAATCCTTCCCGGCCAAAGCCAGCCAGATTTTCTTGTGAATTAGAAGAGACATTGATTGATCTTTCCACTAATGCATCTCTGAAGTAGAGGTTCATAGAAAGGTAGCTGACAGATTTTTGGGTTTCAATACAAGCAGAATTTACAAGGCTTTCACTAGCGCTGGCAGAACTTCTGAACTTTACCTTAATGTTGTAGGTCAGTCATGTCTGTGCTTACCTACCTGAAGAACAGAGCCTATGTCCAAGATTTGTGACATTCTTTAGTCCTGCTAAGCTTTACATGAAATATGTTTGCGCATTATTGCAGATCCACACAGAACAGCTCCCCCGTCAGTCTAAGGATCTTGTGCTATAAAATTAATATTGTAATAGAGGGAACAGATTAATTCATTCATATTAAATCAGCACTTTACCCTTTCATAAAACGACACGTTTATAGATCAAATAACATTTATGCTTAGCATTTTACCAATTTGCATTCAAAAGTTACATGCAAGTTATACTGTTACATATAAATACACTATGTGCACATATTACACACAACTGTGTACAGTACTGTGCAAAAGTCTTAGGCCACCACTATAGATTAGATATAGTATACCATTACTGGTATAATGACCATATCAATTATTTCAAAGTCTCTTTATCAGAATACAACCTGAAAATACAGGGTGGAGCATTAAAAACGTAAAACAAAACTTGAGCAACAGCAGCATCTGGTAGCTTCATCAGAATGTCAAATGACCCTTCTACAGTCCGAAGAAGCTTTATCAGGAATGGTCTTTTTTGGAAGGGTAGCAGCCAAGAAACCACTTTGTTCAGAAGGGGAACACATTAGAGATCACAAAGAGTGGCCTAAGACCTTTGCACATTACTGTATTTTGGACAAAAACATTTTTTTTATTAAATAAAATTATAGCAATGAGAAATGAACTTATGATAACGCTTATTGTAAGACATAGCCAGATAGATTACATAGACCATAAGACTGGCTGGGGAATATTACACTATATATTACATGTTTTTTGTGCTTCCAAATACTGCTATGAGTAATTTCTAAAAATTGCCAGAAGACGACAGTTGAAAGGGAAACGTATATGGTTACAGAATTGTTTTTATAATGATATATTATTCCGCTTTCAATCATTGTTGACAGACAAATTGAACAGTCAGCTTCAGTTATAATTTAGGTAATGCTTCTTAAGACAAATGCCAGAGTTCAGTAGCTCTTGTGGCTCCGTGTTCCAGGATGTGGGAAGGAAGACGTGTAGAGTCACTTGGACAATTATGTGCACATGTACAGAGCAGCATTATTTAATCTCAAAGGCCACAGACAGAGACAGACAGACAGACACTCAAGAAATGAAAGCTTATACAGTGTTTGGGATTTGTAGTACCTGGTAGCACAGCACTTCCAGACAAAACAAAGGTTAATTTATAGACCCTACCACTACATTTAAAGTTAAGCCATTTGCGAAATGAATGCAGAATAAACAGGTTAAACTGCACACGTACACAATCTGTATATTTTGTTTTTCCTACATCTGAGCATGTGCCCAGCAGAAGCAAACACCAGAGACTTAACAGCTGAAAGAAGTTTAGCATGATGTGCAATTTGCAACCAAAAAAGTGTGCAAAAATAGTAGCAGGAAATTACGAACTTCATGACCTATCCTTATCCTTGGTAGGTTTACTGAAGGACAACAAAGCAACTGTAGTGAAGTACACGTCATGTATTTATAAAGAAATCCAATTACTGACTGACTTTTGTAGACCCAGATTACTTAGGTGCATGTAATCATGTTGATTGATTCATCGTGTTGTTGCTCTTTCTTCACAGGCACAGAGACTCAGAGAAAGCCAGAGCAAAGCTGTGAGTCACGCTTCTATTCTCAAGCATTGTTTTCAGCACTGACAATGTATTCAACAGAGAACAGATAAAACTCAAACATGCTGGACCAAAACACACATGCGCATACATGAAATATGGCCTAATGTACGAAAAAAGTGAGGTTACCAAGAACTAGGAGGCCTATTGGAGAGGTTTGAAATTAAATTTTTAAAGAATTTAATTGTAAATCATGGTGGAAAATAAGTATTTGGTCACCCACAAACAAGCAAGATTTCTGGCTCTCACAGACCTGTAACTTCTTCTTTAAGAAGCTCTTCTGTCCTCCACTTGTTACCTGTATTAATGGCACCTGTTTGACCTCGTTATCTGTATAAAAGACACCTGTCCACAGCCTCAAACAGTCCAGACTCCAAACTCACATGGCCAAGACCAAAGGAGCTGTTTGAAGGAACACCAGGAAGAAATTGTAGACCTGCTCCAGGCCTGGGAAGAAGTGAATCTACAATAGGCAAGCAGATTGGGGAGCAAACCCTTTGGGAGCAATTGTAAGACATACAAGACCATTGATATCTCCCCTCTATCTGGGCCCATCAAGATCTCATCCCGTGGGTCAAAAATGATCATGAGAACGGTGAGCAAAAATCCCAGAACTACCGAAGGGACCTTGATGAATGACCTGCAGAGAGCTTGGGACCAAAGTAACAAAGGCTACCACAGTAACACACTACGCCGAGAGGGATCAGATCCTGCAGTGCCAGGCGTGGTCCCCCTGCTTAAGCCGAGTACATGTCCATGCCCGTCTAAAGTTTGCCAGAGAGCATATGGATTAATCCAGAAGGGATTGAGAGAATAATCATGTGGTCCAGATGAAACCACAATAGACCTTTTGGTATAAACTCCAACTCGCCGTGTGCTTGGAGGAAGAAGAATGCTGAGTTGCATCCCAAGAACACCATACCTACTGTGAAGCAAGGGGGTGGAAACATCATGCTTTGGGGCTGTTTTTCTGAAAAGGGGACAGGACGACTGATCCGTGTTAAGGGAAGAATGAACAGAGCCATGTATCATGAGATTTTAAGCCAAAACCTCCTTCCATCAGTGAGAGCATTGAAGATGGAACGTGGTTGGGTCTTCCAGCATGACAATGAACCCAAACACACTGCTTGGGCAACGAAGGAGTGGCTCCATAAGAAGCATTTCAAGGTCCTGGAGTGACCTAACCAGTCTCCAGACTTCAATCCCAGAGAAAATTTGTGAAGGGAGTTGAAAGTCCGTGTTGCCCAGTGATAGCCCCAAAACATCACTGCTCTAGAGGAGATCTGCATGGAGGAATGGGCCAAAATACCAGCTACAGTGTGTGCAAACCTGGTGAAGACTTACAGGAAACATTTGACCTCTGTCATTGCCAACAAAGGTTATGTTACAAAGTATTGAGTTGAACTTTTTTTATTGAGCAAATACTTATTTTCCACCATAATTTACAATTAAATTCTTTAAAAATCCTACAATGTGATATCCTGGATTTTTTTTCTCATTTTGTCTCTTATAGTTGAAGTGTACCTATGATAAAATTACAGACCTCTCTCCTCTTTCAAGTAGGAGAACTTGCACAATCAGTGGCTGAACTAATACTTTTTTGACCCACTGTAGCTTGTATTTGGTGTTGGTTCTGTGAGAGCACACACACGTAAACAGGCAATACAGTTGGTCACCCCTAGTAGTAATATGGAGGACATCCTGTGGGTTTCCAACTGGCATTTTTCAGCAGGATATTTCTAACGTAAGCACAGCAAAGGTTTCCCAAAATTGTCTCTGTCAATTCCAACAACTCTTTCTTGGTGAGTTATTTTTTTTGGTCAATGAGTGAACTTGCTTTTAAACGTATTAAAAATAAATGTTCTGTCTTGTAGTATGGTTATAAAGTAACGTTATTATTTTTGCTTTCTTTGTTCCTTCTAAGCTCCCCTTCTTAAGTGAGTAGAGTTAACATGAATTGTAAGAAAAACATAGATAGCTTGATAGAAGGATAGAGTATATTAAACTTTATGAGTACAAAAACACTTATATATGTGGGCCTGCCAACTGAATGTCAGCCAAAATCTGTTGCTCACCATTTTTTGCTTGCCAAATGTATGGGTGGTGTCTACATATGTCATGGTTTTGGAGTTATTAGTGGGAGCGTCCTTAATTGACCAATCTATTGTTCAGTTAATGTTCTCTCAACAAATATACACCCAATTACTTCTCTGTTCAAATGCTGTACAGATCAAATGGGGGTTTGCAGCCTATGCAGACACCTCCTCATTGCAAAGGGGGGAGGGTGACTGACTGACTGACACACACACACACACAGACACACACACACACACACACACACACACACACACACACACACACACACAATGTTCCATCATCTTTGCACGACAATATTCTAGGATCTATCAGCTCTTACACTCAAACTAACAAGTACTGTCAGATGTTTCATAAATATAGTGGAGGGAAAGTAAAAGTACAAATAATAGAAATACTCAAGTAAAGTAGAAATACTTTCTATTGGTACTGGTGATCATCCCTTCTCTGTCAGCAGTGTCTTCATATATTTTTATGGTTTCTTTTTCCTGATATTTTCCAGTCTCAAATGGTCCAACATGAGCTAATATATTTCCACTGGACAACCTTGAGAAATTATGGACCTCTGCAGTCTTTTAAATGCAGATGACCAAACACTGGATATCGTCTAAACTCACCACTAGTAACACAGGGGATCTCAAAAAGAAACAAAGAATGACAAAGACAAGGAACTAAGGCAATGCCTATTAAGAATATGGATTACATCAGTTATTGTCAGTTGAGAGCCTTTTCAGGTCAGCTTGGAGACCTTACTCGGAAAATCGAGGGATTTATTTGGAAGAATGAAATCCAGGTGAAAAGAATATTGGCAGGGATATGAAAATGTACCAAATGTTTGAATAGCACTGAAGCATTACATGTGTTCTCCAGACAGTACTTTCCCAGTTCTAGTTTTATTGTTTGACAGCTTTCTGTGTCAATGTCCATGTCCTTGTATCTCAGTGAAGGTGCTGAGATAGAGCACGGTGCTCGTTATGTGGCCAGCTGTCAGGCCATGCTTCTGCAAGGATTATGGGTCAGTCAGTCAGCAATTTAATGTTGTTGGCACCCACAACATCTGCAGCTTAGTATCGTGGCAAAGGTTGGGTTCAGTATCCGTCGCCCGAAGGAATGCGTGTGTGCTCCTTAAGGCAAGAATAAAGTCAAATATAACATCTCCCAGTAAGACTGACAATATTATATAGTTCAGGTCATTTGTGAATCAGGTAACTTCATGGTTCCCAGTTGCACTACCTATTCTCAAGGACAGCATATGGTGCTGTCACCAGTTCTGTGCTTTTCTTGCCAGCTAGGGCAAATCGGGGCAGACCAGTGGAAAAGCGGAGTGGTTCCAGAGATGAAGAAAGCTATAATTCGTGCTCTGCAGAAGGCACGGGACCAAGCAGAAACCAGACGTGGGACTTTTGATCTGTTCAGGGCCGTCTTCATGCTGGGAGAGGACCTGCATCCCTGGCTCAAGCTGATCTCTGTGCAGCTGTGCAGGAAGAAACACTATGCATGGTGCAAGACCAAGAATGGACATCAAAGCTCAGGGTGTCTTGACGGAGATGTTGTCGTTTTTACCCTAAATTCTGATTCTCTCTCTTTATTTGTCTGCAATTGAGTGTAAAAATAAAAACTGCTCAATCTCCACAATCTCATGCAACATTGTCTGGCCAATGGATCTGAAAATTAAAGTCCAAAAAGCTGTATGAGGACAAGCAGGAACTAACCTTTGGCCACAGTAAATCCACATCTCAAATGGAATTTATGGTCTTACATGTCTCAGGCTGTTAGCCCGCTGATAAAATGGACCAAGAACTACCTCTATTGCAGACACTACCACAGGAAACATCCTTTTGGAAGCTGTCTTTCTGTGGCCATACAGGTTTTGTGGTCACCCGAACAGCTAAGGGTCAGAGAGATCCCACTGGTTTCCCAAGCTAGTCAGGGAGCCCAATTATGAAGTTCAACTTACATGGGAAGAACATGCAAATTTCACAAAGGCACCTGAAGTGCTAACTCCTGACTGTGGAACATCTCCCTGCCTTCCAGACACACTCCTAATGTTTCCAGGGTCACATTTTGGTTATTTACCTTTAACAAAGCTGCAGATCTTTTGGTGATCTTGGAAGTTGGTGCAGTCATTCCACCGTTCTCCTGTGATACACAGTTTTTGGTAAGGATGCACTACTGGAAAGCTGAGATTTCTCTTTTTGTTGAGCTTTTAAACATATGTATTATCAACCATTTATCTTTTATCCCTAACATACTCTATCCAATTTCTTTTCAAGCACTTTCTGTCAGTGACTGCTCCAGCCCGCAATCCTGTGTAGCAGTAATGCTGGCATGACACTAGAGCCCCACCTGCTTTGGCCCTCTCACTGTAGCCAGGTTTGTATCCAGTAGAATTCAGTACTTGTAACCCCGCTACATTTGGAAATGTCCGTCATTACTGGTTACTCTTTAGTGTAGAAAAAAGTCTACTAGAACATAGACTATTGTAGTCCAGTGATGGCATTGTGAGTTTCTAACCTCTCATCCTTTGCAGGTAGTAGATGTCGGCATAGGCTGCAACCTCCATATAGCATTTTGAGCAGATAAGCAATTTATAAAATTACTTATAATGAGAATAAAAAAGATTAAGTTACATCAATATATATTTGTATTACTTGACTGTATATATATATTGTTCAATTAACGTTTGATTAACATAAATACATATACACACAGTATATATGTATGTTGTGGAATGTTGTGGAAGGACCTGAAGCGAGCAGCTAATGTGAGGAAACCCACCAACATCCCAGAGCTGAAGCTGTTCTGTACGGAGGAATGGGCTAAAAGTCCTCCAAGCCGGTGTGCAGGACTGATCAGCAGCTACAGGAAACGTTTAGCTGCAGTTATTGCTGCACAGGGGGGTCACAGCAGATACTGAAAGCAAAGGCTCACATACTTTTGCCACTCACTAATATGTAATATTGGATCATTTTCCTCAATCAATAAATGACCAAGTATAATATTTTTGTCTCATTTGTGTAACTGGGTTCTCTTTATCTACTTTTATGACTTGTGTGAAAATCTGATGATGTTTTAGGTCATATTTATGCAGAAATATGGAACATTCTAAAGGGTTCACAAACTTAAGCACCACTGTACAATCAGCCAATCACATGGCCCCAAGTGAGTATATTTAGGTATGTAGACATGGTCAGTATGGTCTGCTGAAGTTAAATCAGAATGGGAAAGAAAGTTGATTTAAAGTAACTTGGTTATTGGTGTTAGAAAGGCTGGACTAAGTTTTTCCCAAACTGCAGATCTTCTGGAATTTTCACACACCATCTCTAGGGTTTACAGAGAATGGTCCAAAAAACATGCAATATTCAGTGAGCAGCAGTACTCTGGAAAAAAATGCCTGGTTGATGCCAGAGGTCAGAGGAGAATGGCCAGACTGGTTTGAGTTGATAAAAAGGCAACATTAACTCAAATAACCACCAATGTTTTCAAAAGAGCATCTCTGAATGCCCAACATGTTGAACCTTGAAGCAGATGCACCTTGAAGACCACACAAGGCACAACTCCTATCACCTAAAAACAGGCAACACAGGCTACAATTCGCACAGGCTCAACAAAATTGGACAATAGATGATTGGAAAAACATTGCCTGATCTGATAAATCTCAATTTCAATCTTAATCCCTTATGGACATGGTCAGCAGTGGACCATCTCACATGTGCCATGTCACAAAGTTCAAATCATCTCAAATTGGTTTCTTGAACATGACAATGAGTTAGCTGTACTCAAATGATCTCCACAGTCACCAGATCTCAATCCAATAAAGAACCTTTGGGATGTGGTGGAATGGTAGATTCATCTGTATCCATAGTTTGCAGTACTAAGCAAATTAGTGCTAAATATGTATTTAGATATTTACTTACAACACTTATCCAAAGCAACTTACAGTTCAGTTAGCAGTTCAAGGTTAAGGGAAAAAGCCAGAAAGTGAACTCACAACCTTCTGATTATTCAGAACACTAACCACTTAGCCAGCACACCATCATCTACTCTGACTCCTCAGCTCAACTGGCTTATGTACAGGTATTTCTGTTACTAATACTAGGGCTTCTGGGAAGTCCTTCACCCTTTTCTGCAATCTAGTCAAAAATAAAAGCTTGCCACGCGATGGCATGAGAAAGTTAAAGCAAAACAGCTCCGTGATTCACATCCCTTGGTTGATGTTTTATTACGAGACAGATGGATTTAATTTACCTGTTGCTGCTTTAGCCCTTTTCTAGTGATGACTACTACGTGATGCAATTAACGTAACCCTGGATTTTCTTTGTGTTGCAGTCTCCAATTTTGAATTAGTTTCGGAACAACAGATCTTACGTCAATAAAACAAGGAAACATCTTTCAACACTTTGTGTGTGGTTTATAAGCTGTTTGGCTGGCAATTCCATGATATTAATCACAATCTCTTTAAATATTTATCTTCAAGTCTACCTTTTGCCATGTCTCCTAAAACAGTTCAGTCCAAAAATGTACTCCAACTACATCATATTTCTTCTGTCAGTCCGTTTCCATATGCTCCTGCTGGTGATGCTTGTTTTATTCCTTCTTTTGCAACATGTAATTTATTCAACAAAGTGAAGAAACTGTGCACTTTCCTGGTTTTCTGCCATTTGTGGCATCATCAAAAAAGCACTTCCATTGTTTATTTTGGTCCTGCACGCATCAATCTCCCATGAGCTCTATTAACCCAGAGAATGGGCTCCATGTTTAAACCTGGTTCTTCTCAAGGTTTCTTCCTCATTCCGACTTGGGAGTTTTTTCTTGCCACTGTCGTCTCTGGCTGCCTAGACTCAGCTTTTTACAGCTGATTTTTATGTACAGCATTCGCAGAAGTCCATTGTTAAAAATGATATAAAGTGAACACTAAATTAAAACAGCGCATTAAATTTGATATCAAGCTAACCCAAATGACAATCCCAACACATTATTTGTATCTGTACCCATCGATGAGATCACTTTAACACAGATCCTTTGCAGGAACCATTTTCGTAGATTAAATCTCCAGTGACTCAAGTACAATGCCTTGATCTCCACAACCCATCGTGCTCCACGTAGGAGGCATTGCTAAAGCCATTCAAAACCTTTCAGGTCCTTTCTCCTGGGGGAAATCAGTTCTACAAAGGGGCCAAACAGACAAATAAAGAAGACATTGGCTAAATAAATCAACTGCCCTTTCAGAGGAGGTGTGCGTTAGAGGTAAGGGGGGTGTAAGGGAGAGGAAACGCCACCTTAGAAAAAGGAAAGGTATCGGTCTCATCCCTTATTCATGTTAGGCTACTTCAACTGGAGGTTAAATCCAGTGGGGATAATGAATAATGCCAATACTCAATGTAAAATGACATTAGCATCTTTCTATATTGTGCCTGTTATAAATATAGTCTATGATCTCAAATCATGAACAATGTAATATAGAAATAAAGGCTAAGATATGGAGCACAGAAGGCAAAACAATTTTAACAAACATAAATGGAAAACTCACATTACCTCTGGTACAGGACAGTGGCTGACTGCACCAAGATGGACTGACTATTAATCATTATAGTATTACAAGTGCTGAATAAACAAACACTGTACAGCCCCGGTGTTCCATGGTGTAGCTAATGAAAGGCCCAAATGTGTGACTGGCCTCTTTAAGGGTCCTAGCGGTAGCATCCTTGATTGGTCACTTTATAGTTCAACTCATTACGTTCTCAAATATTTACCCAATAAATAAGTAAACATAATCAGTGCAACACTACAGCATTGTTTAGGTCATTTTAACCAGCTGTCTTAACTCTTTTTGTATTACTATTACATTTATTTATTTTTTATTATTTTTATTTTCTATACAGGCGAATCTAAGGGGGCCCCGGCAGCACCCCTTTCTCGTGTTTGTGTTGGAGGGAGAAGTTTATTTCCTCATTTCATTATGAAATCGCTCCCAGGAGGTGCTTATACAATCAAAGAGCTCCCTCAACGAAAGCAATCAAAGTACTATTATAAAATAATACAGGAAAAAAGCCCAGAAAACCGTACCGAACCATCAGAAGTACAAACATAGGCACGAATCCCGATGAGGTTCTTTAGTAAATATGAACTTCCAACTGTAGGTGCACAAGATGAAACCTTGATGGTACCGTCGCAGTAACAACTGTTTCCTCCCTAAAAACCCAGTGTAGTTCATGTTTCTTGAGAGTATATGAAGCAATAACAAAGTCCAAAAATTTCAAAGCTAGGATCCACTCGCTTCATGAAGGACAGTTTTATTTATACCAGCAGGAGATTGACATTCCGAAATACAGCCAGAGAGGTAGGCAAGTAGAGAAACGCTGTCAGGTAGAGGGGGATGGAGAGCAATAAAAGTGTTCAGGAGGGATCTTTATTTAGGTATGGAATCAGACTCTAAAGTGAAAGCAGATGGGAGCATAATCTGGAATAGTTTCCACTTGAAGTCTTTGGTTCTTGTTTGCACTGCTCTGGGTCATTTGGGCCACTTCCAGAGCTCTCTGGTCCACATTCTGGCTCTTAAATGGTTTTCAGTGCCTGCATGCAGGACAAGTCTGCTGCTGCTGCTGGGCCAAGCTTGGTACGTCAGAGAAGGAGATTCAGATGCAGGCAAACATGACAGACAAACATGTCAAATGAGAGTGTGTTTCATTGTTGTCCAGAATAAGGCTTGCAGTTTTTCTCGATAACAGACCTTTGTAAAGTTAATAACCAATGGCTTTCAAATACAGCTGACTCTTTTTCAAAGCCATTTTGATACCAATATAAATGATTATGTTGTAAAGGTCGCCCACATATGCAAGAAATATAAGTTCATGTGGTTTTTGACCAGTAAAGGCCATATTGTTTGCGCTGATACTTGCAGGGCAGCAGCTGTAAAAGCTGATCTCTGAAGACACACTTGTACAAAAGCCAAGAGAGTTTTCTCTTCTTAGTCTTTAATCTCGCTTTCGAGTGCAATCTTCAGGGAGTACAGTTGTTGGCTGCTTAACATCAGATTTCTGTGCTTTGCAGGTGGATTGCACGCAAGTGATCTTTTTTATTGTGTCTGTAAACGGCTTTTGATATATGTTTAGAATACACAGGGGACAAATTGAAAAATGGTGGTTTGAAAACATACATTCCAACATCAATTTATAATAAAATGTCCTGATGGAAACGAGAACATGGCAACTGTTAGTTGCTCTGCAAGTTGGCGATTATTCACCTTAGGTGTCCATTAAAACGTAGCCATTGAAAAGGCTTAGACGTAAGGAACTGGTGACATGTTTCAAGACAACACTATTTAAAATGGTACTTTCTGTGAAACTTGAGATGTGTCTACCTAAGATTGGGGGAAAAAACTGGAGTTATAGGGGATGTAGTTTCAGATGTTTCCAAGTGGAGGGACTTTTAATAGTATATTAATAGTGCTCTAAAGAGAGCAACGTCTCTGAAAAAATATTAAGCCTTCAGAAAGCTCAGAGTTATAGTTGTGATCCTGAAACAGTGGCATGTCAGTGTTGTGTTTTGCTTGGACATGAGGCAATGTGTGGTCACCCAAAATTGCTCCATAGATGTGTTGAATTAAACAGAGGACCAACTTCATTATAGTTAAAATCGCCCCCCACCCCCAAAAGATGAGTGATCCACCCCTGTACTTGCACAGCAACTACTAAACAGACATTGTTGTATTGTGGAACTTGTCTGACCAGATCATGGGTTCCAGTCACCTAGTGTCCAGTGATGGAAGCTCTTAGTACAACTGTAGCCAAGTTGTTTTGTGTCAAGGTGTTGAAGGGTCTCCTCCAGGCAACTCTGTTATAAATGTTTAGTCCTGCTAGCAGCAAACGGTTCATAGTGACTAAGCATGAAATGCAACTAAAAGACCTAGTATTGTGCAATGGCTTTTTACCACAGTTAGTTATATGAGGTCCAGTCAATATGCATGCTGAGACATTTTACTTTAAAGTTTGTAGCAACAACACATATTCCACTCGCAATCATTGTGCCACACAAAAACATTCACAACTCAAACTGTGGACAAATGATTTAGTCATATGTTACTTTTATTGACGACGTACTAGGTCACATTTAAAGAAAACTTCATAATATATACTGTACAGTGGCACCTCAGTTCTCATTGTTAATTCATTCCAGAAGGCTTGTCGAGAACCAAAAACAACAAGTATCCTGCAAGTTTTTCCCATAAGGAATAATGTAAATTGAATGAATCCGTTCCAGACACCCAGAAAATTTACACTGCGTAAGGCATTATATGCTATATGGAACTGTACTGTACAGGTGCTCCCTGGTTTATGAGGAGCATATGTTCCAACAAATCTATCATAAGTTATGTGCATCATGAACCGATGAGTTTAACGGGTGTTTGGTAGAGCGTTCTATATTACATACATACCTACATACATACAGTGTGGCAAAAAAGTATTTAGTCAGCCACTGATTGTGCAAGTTCTCCTACTTAGAAAGATGAGAAAGGTCTGTAATTTTCATCATAGGTACACTTCAGCTATGAGAGACAAAATGAGGAAAAAAATCCAGGAAATCACATTGTAGGATTTTTAAAGAATTTAATTGTAAATTATGGTGGAAAATAAGTATTTGGTCAATAACAAAAGTTCAACTAAATACTAACATAACCTTTAATGTAACATAACCTTTGTTGGGAATGAGAGGTCAAACGTTTCGGGTAAGTCTTCACCAGGTTGGCACACACTGTAGCTGGCCCATTCCTCCATGCAGATCTCCTCTAGAGCAGTGATGTTTTGGGACAACATGGACTTTCAACTCCCTCCCACCAAATTTTCTATTGAGGTTGAGGTCTGGAGACTGGATAGGGGACAATCAAGACCTTGCAATGCTTTTTACGGAGAAACTCTTTCGTTGCCTCCGAGAGGTGTGTTTGGGATCATTTGTAAGCTGGAAGACCCAGCCACGTTCCATCTCAATGCTTCTCATGATGGAAGGAGGTTTGGCTTAAAATCTTTATCACGAAACATGGGCCGATTACGTCCTTTCCTTAACACGGATAGTAGTCTGTCCCCTCTGCAGAAAGAAGAAAAACAGGTAACAAAGAATGATGTTTCCACCCCATGCTTCAAGTAGTATGGAGCAATCAGAATTCTTCTCCTCCAAACACGACGAGTGGAGTTTACCAAAAAAGTTCTATTTTGGTTTCATCTGACCACATGATATTCTCCCCAATCCTCTTCTGGACATCCCAATGCTCTCTGCAAACTTCAGACGAGCAGGGACATGTCTGGCCAAGTCTCTCTTGGCGTAGTGTGTTATGTACTGATGGTAGCCTTTGTTACTTTGGTCCCAGCTCTCTGCAGGTCATTCATCAGGTCCCTCCGTGTAGTTCTGGGATTTTTGCTCACCGTTCTCATGATCATTTTGACCCTACAGGATGAGATCTTGCGTGGAGCCCCAGATCGAGGGAGATTATCAATGGTCTTGTATGTCTTACAATTGCTCCAACAGTTGATTTATTCACAACAACCTGCTTGCCTATTGTAGATTCACTCTTCCAGCCTGGTGCAGGTCTACAATTTTCTTCCTGGTGTCCTTCGACAGCTCTTTGGTCTTGGCCATGGTTGAGTTTGGAGTCTGACTGTTTGAGGCTGTGGACAGGTGTCTTTTATACAGATAACGAGGTCAAACAGGTGCCATTAATACAGGTAACGAGTGAAGGACAGAAGAAATTCTTAAAGAAGAAGTTACAGGTCTGTGAGAGCTAGAAATCTTGCTTGTTTATGTGCGACCAAATACTTATTTCCCACCATTATCTACAGTTAAATTCTTTAAAAATCCTACAATGTGATTTCCTGGATTTTTTTTCCTCATTTTGTCTCTCATAGTTGAAGTGTAACTATGATGAAAATTACAGACCTCTCTTATCTTTCTAAGTAGGAGAACTTGCACAATCAGTGGCTGACTAAATACTTTTTTGCCCCACTGTACATACATACATACATACATACGTAGCAGAGCCTATGATAAGTAATAAGTACGTAAGTTAATGTTTAAAACACTTACAATAACCTACAGTTGACCAAAATAATTAACACAAAGCTTATTTTATAATAAAGTGTTGAAAAATCTCATATAATTTAGTTGGTAATGGATTGAAAGTGAAAAGTGAAAGCAATACTTACTCTATTGATGGACTTGATGAGACTGTTCTGTTCTCCAAGATGGTCTTCCAGTCAATTTCTTTTTAAAATTGCTCAGCAGTGTATCTAGACAAATGTGTTCCTGCCAAATATTCATTTTATTTAGATTATCCTGATCACTGTCCTTATTTTATTTTGAATATTGTAGTAACTTTTTAATATTGTACTAACAGCACTTTATGTTAAGAAAACTTCAATGATGTGGTGATTACTAACAATACTCCACTGTTGTTGCAATAAAGACTTGACAGATTTGTGAGAATCTATTTTGCAAAGACCAGAGTCCAATAGGCCTTGGCTCATAGACAAAACACAGAATAAAAGAAGCAGCTCAGAACACATCACCAAATCAACAGCAAGGCATCACACTACTACAAGGGTTCCATGTGTTTATATAGTTTGGAACAAGAGGTAGTGGCCAATGAGGATGTGTCTCTTGAGTTCACAGGGTCCTCTGGTGGCATGGAGGTGAAATGTCCATGGCTAGTGTTATTGCTCCTTAATTGTACTCCTTACAAGCCACTTAACTTGCAGAAAACCACTGAAAATATCCGAGTGATTGGCACAGACTCGTACAAATTTCGCATGATCAATGAATGATTGAATTATTGCTGAGAATCAGCACAAACCCAACTCTATTTAGTTGTACTTTGGGACTAAAGTAAGAAGAACTGTATAGAATATGTATCCTGCACAGACGTCTTACACATAGCTGATACAAGGGGAGTTCTGGATAACAGCGGTGACTGGGGGAGCTCGTTGTCTGTGTTATGGATGAGGCCTATTTCCTGCTGTTAATGTGGATCTCAGACTCACAAAGAGGCGCTGTGATGTGATTCACTAATACTCTTTACTTCTCTAGATTCATTTCTCCACTCCTATTCATCTTGCTCTGTCACTCGTTATCATGAATTTGCCAGACTTGGAATGCTAGTGGATTAACTTTTGATAGGTAGAAATGTGAGCAGAAGACTCAGGGTCAGTGTTTACAGTGTTAGAGTACAGCTGTGCAGTATGAAACCACTATAATATATATAGCTCTTTGATAGGCTCTGGGGAGTAAAAATAATGCTTTCTGCTTGATATATAGTGAATTAAAAGCCTTTGTAAATGGGAATTTCACAAGGAAGAGGGTTCAAGTGAGTGGCACCCATAACGCTGTTACATTTTTCACCATGTAATCTGCATCAAAGCACAATGAGTATAAAAGAGAAGCCATAAATTATGTTTAAATAATTTTGCTTTCTGTGTTTCTGAATGCCAAAGCATATGTGAATTATTTTATTTTTATTTATTTGTTATCATCATGTCAGCATTGATGGCTATATCCATGACAAGAGCACGGTTACAACTGCACTCGTCAAAAACACACACACTCCAGAAATTTAGAGACACTAATTAACCAAACACATGTCTTGGGACTTGTGAGAGGAAACTGGAGTACCAGCAGAAAACCTACATGGACACAGGGTGCACATACAAAAGACAGCATCCTTAGTCGGGGTCCCTGGAGCTGAAGCCACAGCACAAACCACACTGTTGCTTGGTGACCCTTTTTTGTCTGTGGACGGGTCAAAATTAGATTAGTCTCATCTCATCTTACAAGCACCTCCCCTCACATGTTCGTCACCATGATTTACAATTAAATTATTAAAAAATCCTACAATGTGATTTCCTGGATTTTTTTCCTCATTTTGTCTCTCATAGTTGAAGTGTAGCTATGATGAAAATGACAGACCTCTCTCCTATTTCAAAGTAGGAGAACTTGCACAATCAGTGGCTGACTAAATACTTTTTTGCCCCACTGTATCTATATGGTAAGGGGACTGATAAAACAATGGACAATGTGTGCAGAAAAAAGGACGTGTACCTAATAAAGTGAT
The DNA here is from genome assembly GCA_025084515.1 of Ancistrus triradiatus. Lineage (NCBI taxonomy): Eukaryota > Metazoa > Chordata > Actinopteri > Siluriformes > Loricariidae > Ancistrus > Ancistrus triradiatus. The sequence continues at coordinate 291,404 of JAJAGP010000644.1, read as the reverse complement.
CATGAGTGTATGTCGTGCATCAGTGAATTGGTCTACTAGTTCTCATAGCTATTCTTTATTTATGACAACATAATGATACAGGACCATTTGAGACCTCTGTAAAAGACCTACTAGGGACTTTCCATTATTTATAACTGTTTGTTCATTGGGCTTGGTTAACTGAGCATTGGGGTGGTGTTGGGTGGTTTTCATGCAGACCTACAAAGCTCAGTGGCCTTTCCCATCATGAGAACGTAGGTCTGTGTTTTGCACTGCATATATATATTTTTCTGTAGACTGCACCACGTATATTTTCAATTTTAGAAACCAATTTTACATCTAACCATTTTTAATATTATATGAATTGTGTTGGAAGGTTTCAAATGACGGCAAATAGAAAAGTACTGCTCAATGCTTTATAGATGCCATAATAACTTCAGCTGTGCTCAATTCGATGCCATTTGTAGAACTTGATTCTAATACGAGCACAGCAAGTTTACTGATAAACTGATACTGGGACCACATCAACACCAGTAACACTAAGAAGTGTGACTCACGTGTGCCTTTCAAAATCTATTCTGAATGCATTCTTATGTAACAGAATACATAGAGCTATATATTCAAGAGAGTGTGTTCAGTATATAGACATTAATATTTGTAAAGTATCATTCCTATTTGACACAAAAAGATTTGGCCACAATGCTGAAACCTAGTGTACACATGTTTTGGAATAGCAAATATTGTGAAGATTGTATTACTGTATACAAAACTACAATGATGATCCCAGCAAAAAAGCCTTGCTTTTTTTTGTTTTTTGGGTGGTCACCTAAACCTGAGGATATTACAGTAGGTCTTGCATCAATTTACTCTATAGTAGCCAAAATACCAAATACTGTAATGCGAAGCAGAATACACAACACACCATTACAGATTACAAAATAGTGGGGTCTGTAACTTCCTGAAACATGCAGTGTTTGTCTTAGTTTATTGAATATGATAAGTTCTATATAGACCTAGTGTGTAGATCTGGTGTCTATTTAAGGAACATATTCACAAGTGTGTTTTTTTAAAGTGTCAGTGGTTTCACAGTTGTTAAAATTGAGGAAGCTAAAGAAACCAAACCCAAATCGATTAATTCCTAATGTGGAGATTTTTCTTGCTGGGATTCCTTCTAGAGCCAAACCACAGCATCCTCCTTTTCACTGTTTTTCTTCTGGCACATCACAAGACACCCACAGATATGTAAGGAACTGAAAGGCTGGAGGTGTAATTAAAAACAGGAGCTGCAGGACTGACTCAGCCGTAACACACAGGAGTAATGACTCTGCTAAAAGATTTGCATCAAATAACAACGAAACCATTTAAAAGTCCTCGCCTGCAACCAAAAACTTTGATCTACCAAGTGATTGTGATCTGTTTGACAGCGATGTTAACAGAAGTGTTTTCGTTAAAGACAGAGTCATCAGAAACATGACTGGCGAAACAAAAATGGTGAAAAGGTGTAGTCACAGATGTACTGCGCTGACACAGCATGTTCTATATTATTAAGAACAAACACTAACAATTAAGCTAAGCACATTTTTTGAATGAGTCAGCAATAGTCAGGAAGCCCAAGGGGTGCATATGAAACCAAACTAGAATGTGTTTTCTATTGTACAATATTCTATTGTTTTTATGACAGTGGTCCGAGGAGGAACAAACCACAAACTGGTGACAGGGTGTAGAGAACCCAACTGAACCAACAGAAGGCCTACTGTGGCACCATGTCATTTTATTTTACAGCCACTTATCTTGGTCAGAGTCACAAGACAATGCTGGAGCATAAAGCAGGATTCAACACTCTGGACACAAGTCCTTCACAGAGTTTCATAAATGCACCACCTGCTCTTCGCCATGCATGCCCCACCTGGGATTTGAACTTGTATTTCAGCTGTTTTTATATTTTCAGTGAACTATGCAGAACATCGCAATGTACTGTGATATAATGGTATTGTGACCCATGTATCGTGATGCATAGCGTATCGTGAAATCCTTTCCAATACCCACCCCATTCTAACTCCAGAAGTGCATACAATGGGATACAATCACGAACTGACATTGGAGCAGTGGAAGAAGGTTACTTTGTCTAATAAGTCCCATTTTCTGTAACGTCACATGGCAGCCATTTGACTGCTGAAGTGGTGGCACAAAGAAGAAAACAAGTCAGTGGAGGAAGTGTGACGCTCTGGTCAAAGGACTTCAGTTTGACATGTGCCACCTACATAAACATTGTTGCAGACCATCAGCGTTGGCTGTATTATGATCTGTTGACTTTGCTATTGCTTGGTGTGGGCAGAGGCTGTGCTGGGTCCTCATATATTTGTATTGTTTAGGTTCAGTTCCTGCCTTTGCTCTGCTTTGGCTTTGCAAGTTCCCCTCATGTCAGAAGTGTCACAAAACATGCCCAGATGGACTGGCTTCTCTAAATAAATAAGTATTTATGAGCCATTCCCGTCCCCATTTTTTTTTTCATTGCTGTCACTCTACATCGCATCTGTGAAGCACAGTGGTGCTTGAAAGTTTGTGAAACCTTTAGAATTTTCTATATTTCTGCATAAATATGACCTAAAACATCTTCAGATTTTACCACAAGTCCTAAAATTAGATAAAGAAAACCCAGTTACACAAATGAGACAGAAATATTATATTTGGTTATTTATTTATTGAGGAAAATGATCCAATATTACATATTAGTGAGTGGCAAAAGTATGTGAACCTTTGCTTTCAGTATCTGGTGTGCTTTCAGTATCTCCCCCAAGCTGTCCTACAGGCCCAAACCATGATACTACCACCACCATGTTTCACAGATGGGATAAGGTTCTTATGCTGGAATGCAGTGTTTTGCTTTCTCCAAACATAACGCTTTTCTTTTAAACCAAAAAGTTCTATTTTGGTCTCCACAAAACATTCTTCCAATAGCCTTCTGGCTTGTCCACGTGATCTTTAGCAAACTGCAGACGAGGAGCAATGTTCTTTTTAGAGAGCAGTGGCTTTCTCCATGCAACCCATTGTTGTTCAGTGTTTCTTCTGATGGTGGACTCATGAACATTAACATTATCCAATGTGAGAGAGGCCTTCAGTTTTAGAAGTTACCCCGGGGTCCTTTGTGAACCTCGTCAACGATGCGACACGCCGGCTTTGGATGTGAGCTGTGTTGACCGGAGAGATGGCGAAGGTCTTCCCCCTCCTTTACAACGCCTTGCTCCTTGGAGTGATCTTTGTTGGGCGACCACTCTTGAGGAGGATAACAATGGTCTTGAATTTTCTCCATTTGTACACAATCTGTCTGACTGTGGATTGGGGTGGAGTCCAAACTCTTTAGAGATGGTTTTATAGCCTTTTTCCAGCCTGATGAGCATCAACAACTCTTTGCTGAGGTCCTCGGAAATCTCCTTTGTTTGTGCCATGATACACTTCCACAAACATGTGTTGTGAAGAGCCGACTTTGATAGATCCCTGTTCTTTAAATAAAACAGGGTGCCCATTCACACCTGATTGGCATTGATTGAAACACCTGACTTTAATTTCACATTCAAATTAACTGCTAATCCTAGAGGTTCACATACTTTTGTCACTCACTAATATGTAATTGGATCATTTTCCTCAATAAATAAATGAACAAGTATAATATTTTTGTCTCATTTGTTTAACTGCGTTCTCTTTATGTACTTTTAGGACCTTTTAGACTTTTGTGAAAATCTGATGATGTTTTAGGTCATATTTATGCAGAAATATAAAAAATCTAAAGGGTTCACAAACTTTCAAGCACCACTGCATATATCATATCTAAGAGATCTGTATTTTTTTACTTTAAAATAAACAATTTAGTCAGTTCCCCAGGCTCAGTCCTGTTGCCCTAACATATTCCTACTTCTGAAAATACCACAAATCACGTGATCAATAGGAATGTGTGTCATCTGGATCTTCTGAAGACCATGAGAAGACCAAAAGTACCGGTAAGCTCTCTATCATTTTTTTCCCTGTATATTTGATGATATTGTAACTATGAAGGTCAATCACAACTTACAGTGGTATGAAAAAGTTGGGCACCCCTGATAATTTTCATGATTTTAGTTTATAAATCATTGGTTGTTCAGATCAGCAACTTGAGTTAAATATATCATATAGCAGATGAACACAGTGATATTTGAGAAGTGAAATGAAGTGTATAGGATTTACAGAAAGTGTGCAGTAATTATTCAAACAAAATTAGGCAGGTGCATAAATTTGGGCACCCCAGCAGAAAAATTACATCAATATTTAGTAGATCCTCATTTTGTAGAAATAACAGCCGCTAAACGCTTCCTACAGCTTCCAGTCTGGATTCTGGTTGAAGGTGCTTTGGACCATTCTTCTTTAGAAACATCTCCAGTTCAGTCATCTTTGATGGTTTCCAAGCATGGACAGCCCACATTTTCAGTAATATTCATGTCTGGGGACTGAGATGGCCATTCCAGAACGTTGTACTGGTTCCTCTGCATGAATGCCTTAGTAGATTATGAGCAGGGTTTGGGGTCGTTGGCCTCGGTGCAACTTTGTCACTGATTCTTGAACATTGTTCTTAAGAATCTGGAGATATTAACTGGAATCCATGCGACCCTCAATTTTAACAAGATTCCTAGTACCTGCACTGGCCACACAGTCCCGCGGGCATTATGGAACCGCCACCAAATTTTACTGTGGGTAGCAAGTGTTTGTCTTGGGATGCTGTGTTCCTTTTCCGCTCCTTGTTATGTCCAAATAACTCAATTTTAGTTTTCATCAGTACACAGCACTTTATTCCAAAATGAAAGCTGGATTGTCCCAAATGTGCTGTAGCACACCTCAAGTGACTCTGTTTGTGGCGTGTCTGCAGAAAAAAGGCTTCTTTCTGCATTACTCTCCCATACAGCCTCTCCTTGTGCAAAGTGCGCTGTATAGTTGAACGATGAACAGTGGGACACCATCTGCAGCAAGATGAGGTTGTAGGTCTTTGGAGGTGGTCTGTGGCTTGACTAATACTGTTCTCCTCACCATCCTTCGCCTCTGCCTATCTGAGATTTTCTTGGTCTGCCACTTCGGGAGTTCCTTAACTAGAAACTGTGCCTGTGGTCTTCCATTGCCTCACTATGTTCCTCACAGTGGAAACTGACAGCTGAAAATCTCTGAGAGAGCTTTTCCCTTTCCCCCTGAACCATGATGTTTGAACAACCTTTGTTTTCAGGCCATTTGAGGTGTTTTGAGGCTCCCATGTTGCCACTCTTCAGAGAAGATGCAAAGAGGAGAAAAACTTCCAATTGGCCACCTTAACAAATTTAATGCACCCTGCCCTAATTTTGTTTGAATAATTACTGCACACTTTCTGTAAAAACCTATAAACTTAATTTCACTTCTCAAATATCACGGTGTTCATCTGCTATATGATATATTTAACTCAAGTTGCTGATCTGAACAACCAATGATTTATAAAGAAAAATCATGAAAATTATCAGGGGTGCCCAAACGTTTTCATACGACTGTACTATTCTGTTACTGAAATTATTTTTAGACGTTATATGTTTCTTGAAAAAATACAAATTGTTGGTAAATCCTTAGAATGTGTTCAATGTCATAATGCTATTAGTGTGGATATCATGTGATTCCATTTTATTTAGTGGCTAATTCTGGCACTGGAGCATTCCCACCACTGTGGGGGCCCACGGGGTGATTGGCTTTGCCTGATGGAAGGGAGTTTGGTCGAAAGAACATCCACTGAAGCTGCAGCAGCAAACTCTACCCATAGGCAACGTGCCCAGGGCACTTTTTTGTGCCTGACCCCCCATGATCCTGACCAGGAAAGCAGGATAGGATTAATAAGTATAAAAAATAAAAAGAACAAGAATTTGCAATACACAAGATTCAAGAAAATCAAATAAACACCATTCAGAGTCTCAGCCATTATAAATAATAAGTAATCTGGAATCTAATACTTTTGTTTCAGCTTTTACCTCCGTTTTGCTTGGGTCATTTCCCCAGTCTAGGGCGCAAACTGAGGAGCTTTTTTAGTTACATTTAAATAACATTTAGCCATTTAGCAGAAGCTCTTATCGTGTGCGAAATACAACTGATACAATCTTACACTGTACAGTCCAAGCAATTGTACGTTTAGGGCCTTGCTCAAGGATCCAACAGGAGCAGCTTGGTAGTGCTGGGACTTGAACCCTGTACCTTGTAATCCAGAGTTCAGTACCTTAATCACTATGAAACCATCATTTGAAAATAATAGTTGATAGTTATTATAGCTATCAGCTATGTTGCTGATATACTCTTAACTGCACATTACTTGAGGAAATTTCCAGGATTTCTGAAGCTACACCTAAAAAGCAACCAATAGCAGAACTGTAGTGTTCACAAAGCAAGCTATACTTCTGTTTTCATTACATTCTATTCTCTCACATTCACTTACACATGTTCTCACAGCCTCTCAGAGTCCCTGGCCAGGGGAGCAATAAATTGTTAGGTGATGATGTAGTATGGCATGTGTATCTGATAGATCTCTGTCCACCTCTGCATGGAGCCCCTGTACCCTGGGAGAGGGCACTGCCTGTTAGCCTCCTTCGCTTAGCGCTATCGCTCACTGTGCCTGACATAAAGCAAATATCCTCATCTGAAAAAGCCACTTGGTCCTCCTTTAGGTGTGTCTTTCTTTGTCCTTGTTTAACATAGAAAAATGTCACACATTTAATAACCAGCACTGGGAAAGAAGTTTTTTAATTCAAAGTTTATACAATGGTGCATGGAAGTTTGTGACCCCTTCTGAATTTTCTATTGTTGTGCATAGATATCTAAAACTGGTATGGTATACATATCACCTAATCTGGTATGCACACACGTCCTACAAGTGGTAAAGAGAACCCAATTAAATAAATGAGGCAAAAATATTATACCTGATAATTTGTTCATTAAGGAAAAAGATCCAATATTACATATTGTTGAAACTTTGTTGGGTTGAAACTTAGCCTAGCAATTAAGTTACAGGCCTATGGACCAGAAGGTCTAGGGTTCAAATCCTGCATCTGCCAAGCTGCCATTGTTTGGTCCTTGAGGTCCACAATTGCTCTGGTTAAATGCTCTAAATGTAAATTTGAGTGGCAGAAATATGTGAAGCTCCCATCAGGTGTGATTTAACAACAGGGATCTATCAAAAGGCTGATCTTCACAACACGTTTGTCTATGTGTGTGAAAGCAAAGGACCTCAGAAAATGAGTTGCCGATGCTCATCGGGCCGGAGAAAATTTAAAACAATCGCTAAAGAGTTTGGACGTCTCCTATCCAAAGGAGGAAATTCAAGACCATTGCTACTCCAACAAAGATCATGACCATGTGCACATGTCACCTCAGTGAGGTCACAAAGGAACCTAAGGTAATTTCTAAGCAACTAAATGCCTTTCTAAAATTGGCTAAAAATGTTCATGAATCCACCATCACCAGACACGTTTAAAGCCACCTTAAATCACCTTTCTTTCCCATGCTGATGCTCGGTTTCTACCTGACTAAATGCACCGAGATGCTGCCATGTGTTTCCTCTGCTCAAGAAGGCTCACGTCCAGGCCCACCTCAAGTTTGCCAATGAACATATTAATGACTCCGAGAGAGACTGGGAGAAGGTGTTGTGGTCAGATAAGACCAAAATTGAGCTCTTTGGCCTCAACTCAATGTGTTTGGAGGAAGAACAATACAGAATATGACCCTAAGAACATCTCCCCACCGACAAGCATGGTGGTGGAAGTATTATGTTTTGGGGGTGTTTTTCTTCTAAGGGCACAGGCCAACTTTACCGCATCGACGGGAAGATGAACGGGGCCATGTATCGCAAAATCCTGGGTGACAACCTCCTTGACTTACTCCTTGCTCCTAACCTCCTTGATGGGTCTTCCAGCATGACAATGACCCAAAACATACAGCCAAGGAAACAAAGGAGTGGCTCCATAAGAAGCATATCAAGGTCATGGAATGGCCTAGCCAGTCTCCTGACCTCAATCCCATAGAAAATCTATGAAGAGAGCTGAAGCTTCGCGTTTCCAAATGCATGCCTAAAAACCTTAAGGAATTGGAGAGATTTGCACACAGAAAGTGTGTGCAAACCTTATAAAAAACTATAAGAAACGTTTGACTGCTGTTTGCGCCAACAAGGGTTTTGCCACCAAGTATTAAATGATGTTTTATTAGGGGGTCAAATACTTATTTCCTCCAATCAAATTCAAATTAATTTTTATTTCTCATTTCATGTAATTTTCTCAGGTTGTCTTTTGATATTCTATGTGCCACTGTTAAAATAAAGCTGCCATAAAATTGAGACGTTTCATTTAATTTTTTGTATTAAAACTTTTAAAGTCAGTGGGGGATCAAATACACACACACACACATATATATATATATATATATATATATATATATATATATATATATATATATATATATACACGTACATACGTATATGCGTATATATATATCCATATCATCCATATGCTCTCTGGCAAACTTCAGACGGGCCTGGACATGTACTGGCTTAAGCAGAGAAGGACACGCCTGGCACTGCAGGATCTAAGTCCCTCTCGGCGTAGTGTGTTACTGATGGTTAGCCTTTGTTACTTTGGTCCCAGCTCTCTGCAGGTCATTCATCAGGTCCCTCCGTGTAGTTTCTGGGATTTTTGCTCATCGTTTTCTTCATGATCATTCTGACCCCACGGGATGAGATCTTGCGGGGGGCCCCAGATCGAGGGAGATTATCAATGGTCTTGTATGTCTTCCATTTTCTTACAATTGCTCCCACAGTTGATTTATTCACACCAACCTGCTTGCCTATTGTAGATTCACTCTTCCCAGCCTGGTGCAGGTCTACAATTTTCTTCCTGGTGTCCTTCAACAGCTCTTTGGTCTTGGCCATGGTTGAGTTTGGAGTCTGACTGTTTCAGGCTGTGGACAGGTGTCTTTTATACAGATAACGAGGTCAAACAGGTGCCGTTAATACGGGTAACGAGTGGAGGACAGAAGAGCTTCTTAAAGAAGAAGTTACAGGTCTGTGAGAGCCAGAAATCTTGCTTGTTTGTGGGTGACCAAATACTTATTGTCCACCATGATTTACAATTAAATTCTTTTAAAATATATACAACAGTTACAGTTAAGTATTGTCAGTTTATTGATGTTAAACATGATATATCAAAATTGAGGCAACTTCTATGATTATTAACCTAACAGGGGCAGGTAAGATGCAACTGTAAGACTTATGATGATCTCATCATCTTTTCAAGATAAGGTCTGATATACAGCATGTCTGATATTGGGATTACAAACCATGCTACAGCTTATTCTTGTGTGTCAGAAGTGAATTCTTCAGTGCTATAGGTATCTCATAAATCTAACGATATAACTATAGTATAACTAACAGTGGATATCACTGAGAACTTTCCATTCCATAGGCATTTAATATTATTCTTTATTGCTTTGAGACAGTGCTCCATTGTAAAAAGGGCTATATAAAAATATTAACAGGGCAGGGAAAAAATGAAGTATGGCAAATTAAGGGAAATCTTGAAAAAAAACTCTGATGTTATCACATTTATGCCCAGCATGACTAAAATCTACAAGCCATGCCTGAGTAGAATATCACAAACACTCTTAAAGAGATGCACATTTATGACATTCCTTTGAAAAGGAATCCATTTCCAGGTGCTTAACAGAAGGAAATGTAGTATTGTCACAGTGCTTGTAATCTGTCCTGCCATTGACAGAATGACACACTGCCCCAACTTCTGGTGTGATGATCTAGTTAGCCATCGCATACGACAGTCGGTCACCCCAAGCAGTGATACGAGGGACACTAACAACTCAGTGATATGTGCAGGACATCCTGCGCCCACATGTATTGCCTCTCATGGCAGGGCTTCCAGCTGGCATTTTTCAGCAGCATAACGCTACTCCAAGCACAGCAAGGGTTTCCCAGGAATGTTTCCGCCAGATTGCAACACTTCCTTAGCCTGCCCATTCACCTGATTTATCGCCAATCAGGCGTTTATGGGACCAGCTGGGACACCAGTTTAAGCAAACGGTTTGCTTCCAATGCCCGACTGTATCTCATCTTGTACCCAGGCTAGGGGTGGCCCAACAGGGTATTAGAGCCTTCTTAATTGTACAGATTTCCCCAATAAACTATCTACTATAAACTATCTTACTACGGTTGACTGGAAAAAATCTAAAAGCCTGTCAGCTCCAGTATGATGCCACTTCTGTCTACAATGAAACAATCATGGTTGACCCATTTTAGCAACCCATCTAAATGCTATTTTTATAGCATTGTGTTCTTACTTGCTCGAAGCATATACTCCACAGAGTTGAATCATTTTCATCAGATGCAGTCTCTTAATAGTAATTCATTTCACATTACAGCCTACACAAACGTTCTGGCTGTATGTAGATAGCTGAGCTTTTTTCAGTCGGACTGTATTAGTCTTAGACTCTTGCCATTTGCCAGTCATCATTTCTCCTTTGGAGCTCTGAAATAGCATGCAATCATTGTCTTTGTGTTGTTTTTTGGCTCTCAAAATAAAAAAATCCTTGCACTTTTATCCAAGCCTGTGTGTAGACTGTGTGACTCTGGAGAAGATAGAAAACACATTTATTAGGACTTTTGTCAGCCAGCTGATTATTCATGCTATGAAAATATCAGTGAAAGACGTTTAAGCAAAAAACGTCGAGTCATATATCATTAAAAGACCTTTTTAATCTTGGACTTAAAGAAAATGAGAGAAACAGATTTAACCCTAGATTTGAATATGGCAGCAGCCTAGTAAAGTCCATTCAATTCCAGCATGGTGAGTGACGTGATCTTTGTTAAAGCCATTGGCTCATATTATGTTTCACTGTGCTATAAACCAAAAGGTACCAAAGTACCCAGGACCTGTACTTCCTGTGCCAGTGAGCAAACCCCAATGAGATGAATAGGGGCTAGGACTAAACACCCCAAGTTCTTGCAATACCTGTGTATGATTTGTGACACCATCATTTAAATGGGGCCCCATGAAATGTTATGGAGCATTGTGATATTTTAATGGATTTTGCATGACAGACTTCACCGTAGTTTGTTCAAGGGATACCCTAGTGCAGCAGGTGCCAGGGAAGTCTGGGAAAGTTTGAAATAAAGTCCGCATGTGCATGATATGTATATGAATGACTGTATGGAACATTTAAGTTCAACCTTTATCTAGCTTATGACTGAATCAGTACTAATACTGTTGTGGTAACAGAAGGATGGCCTGCTCTTTTTCTTATTGCCAGCAATCATATGACCACTGACATGTTAATGGCTGTGAAAAAGTACATCTCCCAATATCAGGACATGGCCCTTACTCTAATGAATGATAGCAGAATGGAAAATTCAGATCTTTTCCAGGTCAAAACTTTAGAGTGCAATAAATTGCATTTAATGCATGGATTATTCAATATTTATATAGGGCAGAGTTAATCACTATTATTTTGTTTTGCAGGTAATAAAAGTCACCTGTGAGAAAAGGCCATATAGTAAATCAGGGGTTAAGCACATCCATATGTAACGGTAGTAACACACACAGCACCTTTAGACTATTGTAGATTACAAAACCACTACATACAATTAAAATGCTAGTAAAAACTAGGCTTGATTTTCTTGATTTATATGACATTTATATGCCTGTCAGTCCCAGATCAAGGCAGATCATCCTTCAATACTTCACAACAACAAAATCCTAGTTGTTAATGGCAGTATGATGGTTAGCAAATGAAGGATATCTTTAAGCTATTATGGCTATCTGAAAAACATGAGACATAATAGCAGGATGCAGGGGAGCACGACTTTAGCCAACAGCAACCTCACAGCATGGGGTTCAGTCAGATCTGATTTACGACAAGCAGATGGCCAGATGAAGAGAGGCAGAGAGGGAAAGAGAGCAAGCATATAGCTACATACTAAATATTCAGATGTGCCTAGCATCTTGGTTCTAGCATTCTTTAACCCCTTCCAGAGCCTTGCTTCAGTTATGCTGAATCGTGTATCTGTGGTTTATCGGTTTTCTGTGAGAGTACTAAAAGATTTAGAGATTATAGAGAACACAATCAATTCTGCAGCACATAAGATGCATTATTTAAAATGGAACTTTCTTCAGAGTTGAAAGGTTCAGCATGCAGCCATTTAAACATATCAGGGTTCCTATGGACCTATCAGACAGAGCAACAAAAAACATATACAGTGGGGCAAAAAAGTCTTTAGTCAGCCACTGATTGTGAAAGATGAAAGATGAGAGAGGTCTGTAATTGTCATCATAGCTACACTTCAACTATGAGAGACAAAATGAGAAAAAAAATCCAGGAAATCACATTGTAGGATTTCTTAATAATTTAGTTGTAATTTATGGTGGAAAATAAGTATTTGGTCAATAACAAAAGTTCAACTCAATACTTTGTAACATAACCTTTGTTGGCAATGACAGAGGTCAAACGTTTCCTGTAAGCCTTCACCAGGTTGGCACACACTGTAGCTGGTATTTTGGCCCATTCCTCCATGCAGATCTCCTCTAGAGCAGTGATGTTTTGGGGCAACACGGACTTCCGGACTTTTCAACTCCCTCCACACATTTTCTATGGGGCTGAGGTTTCTGGAGACTGGCTAGGTCCCACTCCAGGAGCTTGAAATGCTTTTTTACGGAGCCACTCCTTCGTTGCCCCGAGCGGTGTGTGTTTGGGATCATTGTCATGCTGGAAGACCCAGCCACGTTTTTCCATCTTCAATGCTCTCACTGATTTAAGGAGGGTTTTGGCTTCTTAAAATCTCACGATAATGGCCCCGTTCATTCTTCCCTTAACACGGATCAGTCGTCCTGTCCCCTCTGCAGAAAAAAACAGCCTCAAAGCATGATGTTTCCACCCCCATGCTTCACAGTAGGTATGGTGTTCTTGGGATGCAACTCAGCATTCTTTCTTCCTCCAAACACAGCGAGTTAAGTTTTTACCAAAAAGTTTCTATTTTGGTTTCATCTGACCACATGATATTTCTCCCAATCCTCTTCTGGATCATCCATATGCTATCTGGCAAACTTCAGATGGACCTGGACATGTACTGGCTTAAGCAGGGGGGCACGCCTGGCACTGCAGGATATGAGTCCCTCTCGGCATAGTGTGTTACTGATGGTAGCCTTTGTTACTTTGGTCCCAAGCCTCTGCAGGGTCATTCATCAGGTCCTTCCATGTAGTCTGGGATTTTTTGTTCTCATGATCATTTTGACCCCACAGGATGAGATCTTGCGTTTGGAGCCCCAGATCAAGGGAGGGAGATTATCAATGGTATTTATGTCTTCCATTTTCGTTCAATTGCTCCCACAGTTGATTTTATTCAACACCAACCTGTTTGCCTATTGTAGATTTCACTCTTCCCAGCCTGCTGCAGGTCTACAATTGTTTTCATGGTGTCCTTTGACAGCTCTTTGGTCTTGGCCATGGTTGAGTTTGGAGTCTGACTGTTTGAGGCTGTGGACAGGTGTCTATTATATAGATAACGAGGTCAAACAGGTGCCATTAATACAGGTAACGAGTGGAGGACAGAAGAGTTTCTTAAAGAAGTTGTTAGAGGTCTGTGAGAGCCAGAAATCTTGCTTGTTTTTGGGTGACCAAATACTTATTGTCCACCATGATTTACAATTAAATTCTTTAAAAATCCTACAATGTGATTTCCTGGACTTTTTTCTAATTATGTCTCTCATAGTTGAAGTGTACCTATGATATAAATTACAGACCTCTCTCATCTTTCTAAGTAGGAGAAATTGCATAATCAGTGGCTGACTAAATACTTTTTCCCCCCACTGTAGGTGTGTGTTGCCTATCATCCATGATATTTGATATACTTTGCCTTAATGATAGTAATTATTAATAATAAGGATAATAACTCTTCTCCTAGATTGTCTGAGTTTTTTAAATAAGCTGAGGAGTATCAAGACAACCTTACAAGCTTGCAGTGGAGGTTTTAGACCATTTGCAGCGGGGGGCCAGGCTGGGGCCACTGGCTATGTTAGAGGAGTCAATTACTTTCTACCTATTCACAAGAGTGAGGTAACTCACTCCTCATTTAGGGGTACCATAGGGGGAGACAAGCTTGTTGTCACAGGAACACTGCCACCCCCAGGACCACCACTGCAAGCTTGTATAAAAAGTTGGTAATAAAAACATATTTTTCTGAACAGTAAACAGGTAATAAAATAATTACTCTACATAGCATTTGGATCCAATAGCAGGTAGTAAACTTCAGTCTTTAGTAACAGTAGTAGCATAGTACTGTGACACTGCATCAGAATGAGAACTGGAACTTCAGAAATTGGCTTTCCATGGCTGAGCAGCCTCACTTAAGACTAAGACCACATGGGAAAACCAAGGTAATATGTAGTGGAGTGAGGCACAATGCTAATGGACTGCAGAGCAGTAGAAATGCATTGGTACAGCAGTGACCCATGTTTTATCATCCAGCAGTCAAAAACAAACATGGATTTGTTTGTCTGCTAAGACAGTACCAGCCTACCGCAATGCAAACTGTATGGTCCATTGGAGGAGAAGCAGTGTTTTGCGGCTGTTTTTGATGATTTGGACTGGTCCACTTAGTTTCATTGAGGGGAACTGGTACATACTATGACGCTGTAGGGAACTGTGTGCTTCTTTCAGCATGACAATGCTGCCGTGCAAAAAGCAAGGCCTATAAAGAAAATATTTGCTTGTATAATGGAAAGCCTTCTTAGAAGATCGAGGACTGTTGCAGCAGCGAATGTGGGGCCAATTCAACTTAACACCAATGGTTATGGAATGACATGTTCAGCAAGCACACATGGAAGTGATGTTTGGCAACACAAGTTTGGCCAAGTTTCTATAAAATGCCTGTGCCAATCCAAATGTTCAAAACAAAAGAAACATTCAAACATGTCAGTAACAAACATTGTGTGATAGTAATTTTCAATAAATATTCAAGGTCTCTTATTGAAAATAAACAAATTAAGAATGTTACTTATTGTACAAACTGGAGCAGAAATCCATGTGCAACTCTGCAAACAAGTCTTGGCACTACATGAGAACAACATGTAAGCATGGTAAAGCTTGGACTCCAACAATCAAATCACAAGCTCGCTGCTGGGAACACATCAATACATATTACAAATTTTTATGAACCATTAAGAGTTCAATGAAGTTGTGTGGCATTACCATAAACCTAAGGATCATCAAGAAATATGACCAAATCTCAAAATTCCCTATCTCAAAATTTATGTATTGTTTTGGTCTAGTATGTTTTCAAATTTAGGCATTTGCAGAAATATGGTATATTCAAGGTTGGTCCCTGTAAAGGTCATTTCAATTTGGAAAACTGACTAAACTTTCAATTCAAGCAGGATGGTGCAAACGTTTTCTGCAACGTTTTATGCCCTCATTGATATACAGTGGGGCAAAAAAGTATTTAGTCAGCCACTGATTGTGCAAGTTCTCCTACTTAGAAAGATGAGAGAGGTCTGTAATTTTCATCATAGCTACACTTCAACTATGAGAGACAAAATGAGGAAAAAATCCAGGAAATCACATTGTAGGATATTTAAAGAAGTTAATTGTAAATTATGGTGGAAAATAAGTATTTGGTCACCCACAAACAAGCAAGATTTCTGGCTCTCAGAAGAAGCTCTCAGAGAAGCTCTTCTGTCCTCCACTCGTTACCTGTATTAATGGCACCTGTTTGACCTCGTTATCTGTATAAAAAACACCTGTCCACAGCCTCAATCAGTCAGACTCCAAACTCAACCATGGCCAAGACCAAAGAGCTGTTGAAGGACACCAGGAACAAAAATTGTAAACCTGCAGCAGGCTGGGAAGAGTGAATCTACAACCCCTGGCAAAAAGTATGGAATCACCAGTCTTGGATGAGCACTCATTCAGACATTTCATTATGTAAAACAAACTCAGATCAAAAACATGATACAATAATAAGGTCATTCCAAAGTGCAACTTGTTGGCTTTCAGGAACACTCAAAGAAATGAAGAGAAAACATTGTGGAAGTCAGTGAATGTTACTTTTATTGACCAAGCACAGGGAAAAAAGTATGGAATCACTCAAATTGGAGGTAGAAAATAAGGACACACTCAGTCAATTTCCTTTCCCTAAATGGAGGTATGAAGTCCTAGCTACCTTGACTACAGTGGTGGCTGGTCCATATGGGGCACTGGGGTGCCGCCACGTCAAGTTACACATTAAATAATACAGTATATAATCAATAATACAAAAATGTTGAAAATAAGTATTATATATTGCATCATAACTATTAAACTGTTTAGTTGAAAAAAATCAATAATTGTATTTGCTTCATTTCTGTGCCACATACTGGAGTGTACAGTTTGTGTGTGCGGCACGCCAGCCAAACTTGCAAGTCCTTAAAATTTTGTCAACCATGTGACCTGAGGCAGAACTTTTATTAGCTGCTTACAAATTCTCTGCACCCCGGACTACTTTAATCGGAAGCCTATCAGGTATTGTTTACATTTTTTCCCTTGTTAACTGATCTGGAGATCGCAGGAATTGTAACTCTGTTCAAGTTGAACCCTTTATGTTTCAGCTTGGCACAAAACTTCTTCCAAATGAAGAATAAATTTGTTTTATAATTAACAAAAACCCCTTTCACAAGGTGTTCGCTTGAAAAAAACATATCGACCCCGATCGACCTAATTTACAAATTCAGCAGCAGAGATGAGGATGATCTCACACCCAGGCTTGTACATACAGTAATGCATTTTTTTTTGCTTTCCCTGTTTGCTGCTTCAAAGTGCTGACACAAAGAGTTGTGAACAATGGCGTAATGATGGAGGTACGATACTGAAACTTTAACCAAAAAATCACTGAGAAATTTGCATTCTGCTGTCCAGTTTCTAGCCAGCATTACAGTGTGTTGCTCTGTTTTTAGACTTGTTTTTTTTTTTCAGTTTGTTTGCACCACCCTCAAAATTTTTGGCACCAGCCACCACTACTTGACAAATGTTTATGGCCACACAACTGGTTCAGAGCATATCTGAAATGGCAAGTCTTGTGAGGTGCTCCCAGTGAGCAAGGGACAGAGAAAGAACAAATCACAAAAAGGTGACAGGGTCCCATCAATGCATGAGGGAATCAGAGGCAATTTCATCCTGTTGCAGGTACAATGCTGTTGTATTTAAGAACAGGGATCTGTCAAAAATTGTAGAGTGTATCATGGCACGAACAAAGGAGATTTCTGAGGACCTCAGATAAAGAGTTGATGATACTTATCAGGCTGGAAAAGATTAGAAAACAATCTCTAAAGAGTATGGACAGTCAGATTGTGTACAACTGAAGGAAATTCAAGACAATGATTTCCCCCCTGAAAGCAAAGCTTCACATATGTTGCTACTCACAGATATGTAATATATCGTTTGCTATAATGGCCAAGGTCTTAAGAATTATAATAGGAAATAAAAATCTGTCTCACATACGTTTAGTTCATGTTTGAATGACAGAAAACTAGTACCAGCAAACCCTTGCAACAGCTGCTGACAGAAAGAGAAGCAAAGTCTTGAAAGGCATTAAAATACCATAGTATCATGCTATCAATTCTATTATTCAATCAATTTTTTTTTTTTTTTTTTTCGGGAAAGACATTACAAGACCACTGATATATTCTCCCTTGATCTGGGGCTCCACGCAAGATCTCATCCCGTGTGGTCAAAATGATCATGAGAACAAAAATCCCAGAACTACACGGAGGGCACCATGAATGAATGACCTGCAGAGAGCTGGGACCAAAGTAACAAAGGCTACCAATCAGTAACACACTTACTCCCAAGAAAGACTCAGATCCTGCAGTGCCAGGCGTGCCCCCCCTGCTTAAGCCCAGTACAATGTCCAGGCCCGTCTGAAGTTTGCCAGAGAGCATATGGATGATCCAGAAGAGGATTGACGAGAGAATATCATGTGGTCAGATGAAACCCAAAATAAGAACTTTTTTTGGTAAAAAACTCAACTCGTCGTGTTTGGAGGAAGAAGAATTGCCTCAAGTTGCATCCCAAGAACACCATACCTACTGTGAAGCATGGGGGTGGAAACATCATGCTTTGGGGCTGTTTTTCTGCAGAGGGGACAAGGACCACTGATCCGTGGTAAGGGAAGAATGAACGGGACCATGTATCGTGAGATTTTAAGCCAAAAAACCTCCTTCCATCAGTGAGAGCATTGAAGATGGAACGTGGGCTGGGTCTTCCAGCATGACAATGATCCCAAAACACACCGCTCGGGCAATGAAGGAGTGGCTCCGTAAAAAGCATTTCAAGGTCCTGGAGTGACCTAGCCAATCTCCAGACCTCAGCCCCATAGAAAATGTGTGGAGGGAGTTGAAAGTCCGTGTTGCCCCAAACATCACAGCTCTAGAGGAGATCTGCATGGAGGAATGGGCCAAAATACCAGCTACAGTGTGTGCCAACCTGGTGAAGACTTACAGGAAACGTTTGACCTCTGTCATTGCCATTAAAGGTTATGTTACAATGTACTGAGTTGAACTTTTGTTATTGACCAAATACCACCATGATTTACAATTAAATTCTTTAAAAATCCTACAATGTGATTTCCTGGATTTTTTTTTTCTCATTTTGTCTCTCATAGTTGAAGTGTAGCTATGATGAAAATTACGGTACAGACCTCTCTCATTTTTCTAAGTAGGAGAACTGACTAAATACTTTCTTGCCCCACTGTACCTGTGCATCATGACTTGCAATGAAGACCCAATAAACTACTGACTGTACAAAATATCAGGTCAGTATTAGCCGTAGACATAAATATTTTGAGGCAAAACCTTTTTGTTAAAGACAACTTAAACGCTGATTTCAGCAAGTCTGTGTCTGGCAAATAAAGCTTACTCAGGCTTTAGTTTCTATTTCCTGTGCAAATGAAATTCAAATGATCAAAGAAGGAAAAACAGAGTTGGTCAAACAAAATCCTTAGGAGTTTAATTTTGCTTTTTATAATATGTACAGTTGATTTCAACCACTCTGCTGCCAGCAGTTTGGCAACTGTCTTGTTTTGAACTTTTTACAAAATGCATTCTTACATCCGCACTCTTACACAAGGTCATTTCAGGCCATTCTTCTTCTTGTATCATTCAGCTAGAGGCAGTGTTGGTATTACACATGCATCAGAGGTAGCCAGAGAGTTATCAGTGGACAGGAGGCCATGCATTTGCTGTGACTATAATACTGCAGTGGAGCCTGTACAAGTATGTTATAGCTTTTTGTTTAAGGGTCCAAGATTTATTCCAAAAGCTGGTGTATTTTTTAAGAGTGTTCAATGCTACTATCCACTAACCCTGTAGCAACCTCCTGGGTATATGCTTAATAGTTAACTTCTGGTCAAATATGGAAGCATTTGATTTAAAGACAAATGAGTGACTTGAAGAAATGTTTTTACCTGTGAGAAGACATAACTTACACAGTGTTAGAAGAAACACGAACAAGCAACAATACGAACAAGCAATGACTTAGGATCATGGACCCCATTCTTATACAGGACTGTTATATTTTTTAACCAGTTACTCAAAAGGCCACCAGATCCAACAACATGGCCATGTCAGTGTTTTTACATGTCAGCTCGGATTCGATGCTGAAAGACCTAGTGTCTACTAAAGCAGCAAAAACATAAAAAAGTATAATATAACAATATGCAACGAGTACTCTCTAAACGTCCCTATGATTTGACTTTCATATAAATAATTATCAAAAACATCATAATTATCACACAACATCCCAATCACTCACCTAACTGACCAAGAATCACACAACAGAAACCACACAGACCAACAACCATACAGTATGATGATACTAAATACTATACAATGATAAGGCTTTACCACTATAACTAGTTTACATACAAATATACAATGCAAATGTTGTGAGTGCCTTGAAAATGCGAGGTAATGGCAAAAGAACTCGAGACATGAAGCAATATAACCATCGAAAATACAGCAAAAATGCAAATTACAATCTGCAAACATTTGGCTATCCCAGGTCCAATAACATTTGTTAACTTTCTTAAAAGGAAATGAAGTTCACACACAATCTGCAGGAACAAACACATTTAATATGAAATACATACACTCACAGGCCACCTTTTGTACATTTCTCCATTGTGGGACACCTGTTCAACTGCTTCTTAACTCAAATACCCAATCAGTCAATCACATGGCAGCAACCAAGGTATGGAGACATGATCAAGATGACCTGCTGAAGTTCAAACTGAACATCAGAATGGGGATTTAAGTGACTTTGTATGTGGCATGGTTGCTGGTGCTAGACAAGCTGTCTGAGTATTTCAGAAACTGCTGATCTACTGGGATGTCCACACACAGACACGTCTTGGGTTTGCAGCAAATAGAAAATACCCAGTGAGGGCAGTTTTCTGGGTGAAAATGCCTTGTTGATGCCAGAGGAGAATGGCAAGACTGGTTTGAGCTAATAGAAAGGCAACAGTTAACTCCTATAACCCCTCGTTACAACAGAGATATGCAGAAGAGCATATCTGAATGCACAACACATGAAACCTTGAAGCATGGGCTACTGCAACAGAAGACCACATCAGGTACAATTCCTTTCAGCTAAGAACAGGCAACTGCGGCCACAATTCACACAGGCTCACCAAAATTGGACAATAGTAGACCAGGAACAACGTTGCCTGGTCTAACGAGTCTCAATTTCTGCTGCAACATTTGGATGGCATGGTCAGAATTTGGTATAAACAACATGAAAGCATGGATCCGTCCTGCCTTATATGAGTGGTTCAGGCCACTGCTGCTGGTGGTGTAATGGTGAGGAGGATATTATTTTGGCACACTTTGGGCCCCTTTATATTAATTGAGCACTGTTTAAATGTCACAGCCTACCTGAGTATTATTGCTGACCTTGTCCATCCCTTTATGACCACAGTGTACCATCTTCTATGTGCCATGACAGAACGCTCAACTCATCTAAAACAGGTTCCTTGAACATAAAATGGCCTCCACAGTCACCAGATCCCAATCCAATAGAGCACCTTTGGGATTTGATGGAACAGGAGATCATGGATGTGGTAGATGTGCAGCCAACAAATCTGCAGCAACTGCATGATCCTATCATGTCAATATGGACTAAAATCTCTTAAGAATGTTGCCAGCACCATGCTAAATCTAGTACTGAAAGCAAATGGGGTCCAACCTGGTACTACAATGTGTACAGAAGTGGCCGGTGAGTGTATATGCTACATATGAGCGTTCTCAGACCTTACAGTAACCAGTACTGGAATATCAGAAGAACTGCCCTAACTAAATTTAAGTTTGTTCCCTGCAGATATAGCATCACATTCTGCTCCTTTAGTAAATCACTGAAACTTGTAATGTAATTTGAGCACCACAAGAGGTGCTCAAACCTTTTGTAGAAGTTTGTATATAGTAGACAACCATATCTAATGTGCATATGTAATGAAATCTCTTGGTGCACTATCACAAAGTTCAAACGGGGCCCCAAAATAGTGGTGATAGCAGCCATCCTGGACAGACCTTGCAAAATGTGTCAAAATTGTCAGTCATCAGTATAAAAACACTGATTATGATCTTCCTGGCCAGCCAGGAATAAAAGACAAAACACTGACATTTTCCAAAACAAAACTGTACATTGGCCTTTATGAAGGGTAACATCGTTTCACAGCAAAAAGTATTTATAGCCACAGACTTTTCCGGATGAAAAGGTCAATGCTCTGCTGAACGTGGAATTCAAGACAGAATCAGATTCTCATTTCTGCTTCATCACTGTGTTCTAGTGAGTGCTCTGTGGTGCTAATGATGGAGGCTGATGGACCTTGTGTAACTCCAAATGGGGAGACGGCTGGTGATCGAGCTGCCAGAGGTGACAGTGAAGGAGAGAAGCTCGGGGACATGGCTGCTGATGATATAGAACCCTCATGGCTAATAGGTGAGCGCCTGAGGGTTGATAGGTGTGGAAACGTCCGTGTGATGGCAGGTTTGGGTGGAACTGACTTGGCACCAGGGTGGGCCACTGAGGTAATGAGAGGCGGTGGATCAATTCTTGATTTAGTATCTGTTTTGACTTTTGGTTGAAAGGGTCGGCGCAGGTTGTTGGGTGGTATGCTTTCATCTTTAAGTCTAGCAATTTCTGTGAAAACATTAGCCAGTGGTTGGAACTGGGGACACCAGTTGAGAAGGTAGTCCCAGTTATAGCTGCCTCGCAGCTCCTCGTCACTAGCAACAATAGCTGTGAGGGAGCCGTCTATTGAAGGTTTGCCATCCTCAGGGAACGCATAATCCTTCGGATGGGATATGTTCAGCCCTCTGCCCACACCAAGGTAGCCCCCACCTTCATCTCTGTAAACTGGAAGCTGACCAGAGAGCAAGGTTCCACTTATACTCCCCAGCTTCTTCCCTTTGAACCACTGGCTAGCATCCATTGACCCTGGTTCACAGGAGATGTCAGAGAGCTGGTCTGCATCCTGCTGGATACCCGAGTCAGGCCCGCGGGCAGCGATGTGCTCTTGCATTGAAGAGGTAATGCTAGCTACTCTTGGATACTCATTTATCATACGGATCTCATCGTCTTCCGCGGCCTCGGCTGATCCCCTTCCACTAGAGTGTGATGGATCCAAGGAGCCTCCTCTTGTGTAGGAACTTCCACCCCCTCCCTGATCACTACCATAGCCTGGAAGGGTTTGATGATAGATCTTCTCCCCGCTTGCAGGTTTGGAGTCATCCAGCTGCTGCAGTGCAGTGTCAGAAGCCACAGTCCCTGTGTTCTGCCCTTTCTTCTTGTGTCTGGACTTTACCAGGTACAGGGCCACAGCAATTGCGATTAAAATTACTATAACACCCAGAGAGGCTGCAATGATGCTAATAAGGAGAACATTAAAGTCAGCTGCAAGTCCAAAGGATGTGTTGGTGACATCAATAGTGACCTGGGCAGTTGCTGCCCTAGAGGTTTCTAAAGGACTATGGGCTGTAACGTCTACAGTCATGAGACGCGTCTCTCTTTTGGAACGGCTGCCCCCACTAGAGCTGCCAGAGCTATCCATTTTGAGATAGATCACACCAGTGGTCTTGTTCACTTCAAAAAATGGAGAGCTAGTTGGGAAAGAGTAGAGCACAATCCCATCAATACCTCCATCCTCATCACTGGCCTGCACTTGGCCAATGCTCTGGCCTTTCTGGGCTCCCTCTGGTACTTCAAAAGAGAAGACTGGGGAAGTAAAGACTGGATCGTACTCATCCTCACCTGTGATGTATACTTGCACGGTGACTGTAGCAGAATTATTGCCTGCATCCACAGCCAAAGCCATGAAATGGAAGGAGTTCACTTTCTCGAAGTCAAAGGTCTGACGTGAACGCACTTCCCCTGTGTTCTGATCCACCAGAAAAGAATCTTTTCCTTGCCCTGATCTGTCCACAATAAAATACTTCAGCTGTCCATAAACGCCTGTGTCATGGTCAATGGCATGTAGAACTGTGACTGCAGAATTTGGTGGTTGGTTTTCCCTGATGCTTGCAGTCATGGTCTCAACAGGGAAGTAAGGCCTGTTATCATTAATGTCCTTTACCTCCACATTGATTGGAGCCAGAGCAAAGTGGCCATGACCATCAGAAGCTTGAATAATGACTACATGTGAGGGCTGACTCTCACGGTCCAAAGACTTCTGCAGCCGCAGGGCTCCCGTCCACTGATCTACTGAGAATAGTTCGGTGTCATCTCCAGAGCTTATGCTGTACTGGATCTCTGCATTTGGGGTGGAATCCGGATCAGTTGCAGACAGGCGTAAGATCTCAGTCCCGGCTGAAGCACCTTCACTTAGAGCCACTATGTACTCAGCGCGGCTGAATACAGGAGGATTATCATTGATGTCACTCACAGTGATGACAGCAGGTACACTGGAGCTACGCTGGGGAACACCTCGGTCCGACACCACAATGGTGAGGTTATAGTGAGATGTAACTTCAAAGTCTAGCTGCTCTGCTAGAATGAGTGTGCCTACTGTTTGGAAGCCATGCCCCTCAATGAAACGGATGCTACTTTCAATCTGAAAAGCATTTCCAATGTTTCCACTTGCAATAGCAAAATCAAAACCAGAGTTTTCCTGGGAAAGGTCACCATCCACTGCTTCCAACGTCAAGATGGTGGCTCCAGGAAGCTGGTCCTCAGACACTGTGGTTCTGTATTCTGACTGATGAAACATGGGTGCATTATCGTTCACATCCATGAGCTGAACTTGGACGGTGGTCACGGAAGATAAAGGTGGTTTTCCTCCATCATATGCCTCAATGACCACACTCACAGTAGGATGCTCTGGGTCAAACTCGGCTTTTTGGCTGATGAACAAGGTGCCTGTAAGGACACACATATGAAAATCGCAATGAAGCTAACAAGCAATTTATAGTACATTGTAATATATACTCATTGACCAAAAAAATAACGCACCCATATAGAAATGCCAGATTTCCACAAAACTCAGCATGCAGTTTTGTCTCAGGAAGATATGTAACTGATTACAGGTGTGGTCTGATTAGACACTGGGGCATAAAATTGCTTCCCCCATTGCTCTATAAAAAGGCTTTCAGGGACTACTTTTTAGTAGTGTACCTCTTGGTGAGAGACTGTTGACTACTACACATGCCTCTACTTGAAGACATTTTGCCCAGTTGACAGACTTTGAGAGGGGGTGCATCAATAGCCTGAGAGTAGCAGGATGGTCGTATTTCCCATACACAGCAACAGAAATGAAAATAGTAATGAATTACCATTGCTTGGATCAATGTAAAAGCCCTCTTTGGATGATGATAACACTTGGTAGATAACTCTTCCATTGTCCCCTGAATCCCGGTCTGTAGCTGTTACTGTGACTACGGGACTGCCTGGTGGAGAATGTTCCGGCAATGCCACCTGGGAAGCCACATGAGATCATTTACTAGGAAAACTGCAGTCGAGTATAAAATCACACAAACTTACTTATTTTCCATTTCTCCCTACATTTTAGTGTCCTGTTTTGATTAAGCACAACAATAGCCACTGCTGGCTTAAGCTAACCGTGTACATATTCAGTTCTCTCCAGCTGAAGGTGTGAATATCTGGAAAGATCATTGGCTGCACATATTGAATTTGTTTTAGTTCATGAGGAAATGAGTAGGTAAGAAGGCCAAATTCCATCACAGTGCAAACCACACACTGGTCTCACATATTTACCTGGTATAGGTCTTGTGTAAAGGTAGGCACATTGTCATTCACATCCTCCACCAGTATGGTCAGATTGGCGTCAGTCTGGTGTTTAGAATCCGAAGCTTGAACAGTTAGGGTGTACCATGTTCTCTCCTCATAATCCAGTGGTCCAGTCAAAAACACCCTGCCATTATAGCGATGGATTCCAAACTTGCCCTTTGTGTTAGCGTCCATATGAAGAGAATAAGACAATGTTGGGCCAGAATCCACGTCATTCCCCGTTACCATAGTGATCTCTGTGCCTACAAGGGAGTCTTGTGGAAGAGACAAATGGCACATTTACATTTAGCATATGGTGATTAGAAATACATATACAGTGCGGCAAAAAAGTATTCAGTCAACCACTGATTGTGCAAGTTCTCCGAGGTCTGTAATTTTCATCATAGCTACACTTCAACTATGAGAGACAAAATGAGGAAACAAATTCAGGAAATCACATTGTAGGATTGTTAAAGAATTTAATTGTGAATTATGGTGGAAAATAAGTATTTGGTCAATAAATTTGGTTCAACTCAATACTTCGTGACATAACCTTTGTTGGCAATGACGGAGGTCAAACGTTTACTGTAAGTCTTCACCAGGTTGGCACACACTGTAGCTGGTATTTTGGCCCATTCCTCCATGCAGATCTCCTCTAGAGCAGTGATGTTTTGGGGCAACACGGACTTTCAACTCCCTCCACAAATTTTCTATGGGGTTGAGATCTGGAGACTGGCTAGGCCACTCCATGACCTTGAAATGCTTTTTTACGGAGCCTGGCACTGCAGGATCTGAGTCCCTCTCGGCGTAGTGTGTTACTGATGGTAGCCTTTGTACTTTGGTCCCAGCTCTCTGCAGGTCATTCATCAGATCCCTCCGTGTAGTTCGGGATTTTTGCTCACCTTTCTCATGATCATTTGACCCCCACGGGATGAGATCTTGCGTGGAACCCCAGATCGAGGGAGATTATCAATGGTCTTGTATGTCTTCCAATTGCTCCCACAGTTGATTTATTCACACCAACCTGCTTGCCTATTGTAGATTCACTCTTCCCAGCCTGGTGCAGGTCTACAATTTTGTTCTTGGTGTCCTTCAACAGCTCTTTGATCTTGGCCATGGTTGAGTTTGGAGTCTGACTGTTTGAGGCTGTGGACAGGTGTCTTTTATACAGATAACGAGGTCAAACAGGTACCATTAATACAGGTAACGAGTGGAGGACAGAAGAGTTTCTTAAAGAAGTAGTTACAGGTCTGTGAGAGCCAGAAATCTAGCTTGTTTGCGGGTGACCAAATACTAATTTTCCACCACGATTTCCTGTGATTTTCTGGATTTTTTTCCTCATTTTGTCTCTCATAGTTGAAGTGTAGCTATGATGAAAATTACAGACCTCTCTCATCTTTCTAAGTAGGAGAACTTGCACAATCAGTGGCTGACTAAATACTTTTTGTCCCACTGTAGGTACTTAAGACTGTACAGAAATAACGTAACAAGGAACAATTCAAAAGAATGAGTTAAAGGGCAAAGCCGCATTAGCTCACTCACTTTCTGGCACTCGGACTTCTCTTGGCAGGGGGATCGTGGGACTGTTGTCATTGAGGTCAACAATAATCACAGTGAGGGTGGCAGAGCCAGCAAGCTTGGGGCTGCCACGGTCTGTTGCCGTGATCACTAGCCTGATGTAAAATGTTAAACATTAAAGGTTAAACACAATTCTTCCAACACACATGATTTACTGTAATACTGACACTGTTACAGTTCCTTTTCTTACTATGTTAACAACACAAAAAGTCACATTCAAACCCTTCTAAAAATCATCAGCTTAAAAAACAGGGTTTTATTAGCCATCAGAGAAGCATTTCTCAGGTAAGAGATGTGCCAAAAAGGTCCAGGTCCTGAACACAGTACACAAAGGGAGGATAATGACATTTCACAGAACACTAGGACATAAAAGACCTGCAGAGACTTAATTTCACAGACCTACCAAATACGCACGCACACACGTTTGTTTTGCTATCCTTGTGAGGACTTTCCATTGGCTAATTAATTCTACACCTAGCCCTAATACTAACCTTAACCTCAATAACCTAAGGCAAGTATCTTCACTCTGTTGGGTTTTTTTTTTTCAATTGTTGTAAAAAAGCAGTATTCCAAGTCAAAATTCAAGGTTTTCCTATCACTGTAGGGACATTTGGTCCTCACAAGTATAGCAAGACGAGGTATGCACGCACACACACACACACACACACACACACACACTTGTCTTTGGTATTTCAAAAGAAAGTTGCAATTTCAGTAAAAAATTAGTAGTTTTCCTCGCGGAGACCATCAAATGTCCCCACAATGTCAAAAAAAGTCAGATAATTCTATCCTTGTGGGGACATTTGAACCCCACAACATAGAACAAACATGGTACACACACACACGCCCACACAGCTTACTTGGCTTGCATCCAGATCTCCCGGTCCATAATGGCTGCTGTGGTGACACTGCCGGTCATTGGGTCAATCTTAAAGAGGCCACTACGACTGGACGACTGGATGGAGTAGGTTACCTGACCATTCGGACCCTGATCAACATCCTCAGCTACAACCTGAACAGAGATTTTAATATGATTTAGTGAAACCAAGGCAGTGTATTCATTATCAATGTAAATGATGTACCTGAAAGCCATTTGCTCATTGGTTAGCAATAAAAATGAAGCAGGCACCTGAATAATGGGAGCGTTGTAGCCCCGAGCCTCACGCATGTATGCCACATAGTTCTGCAGCTGAAAGCGGGGCAGGTTGTCATTGACGTCCTGAAGAATGAGGTTGACAGCCATGAAGGAGCTGGAAGTTGCAGTTTCAGCCTTCACCACTAGACGGAGTCTTGGTGTGTCCTCAAAGTCCAGACCGTTAGATCTCTGCACCCAAATCTCACCTGTGTGTCAGAACAAGGATGGCACACTCAAGCCTTGTCCATACTAATACCCATACATTTAAAAACTCAGGCTTCGGTAACCCCAACACAACCAAAACACAACCTCCTCTGACAGGTACTGCTTTTAGAGACTGTCTAAAGCTTGGCATGATTTTGCAATCCTGTGATGAGGAACTCCAGCTAAACTGACCTGTGGCAGAACTGATGCTAAATGTTTGCTCTTTGTTCCCACTGAAGATGCTGTATGTGATCCCTCCGCGAGTGCCATCTGGGTATTGCGCCTGGGTCTGGGCCACAGCGGTACCTGAGAAAACAAAGCAAAGCCAATCTCAGCCCCACAGCCACCTCAGCTAATTCTCTGACAGTTTTACTCCTCACTGAATTACCTTTGGCTGCATTCTCCTGGATGCTGACGTCTCTGGAGGTACGAGAGAAGCGGATGCCCTGGTAGTTCTGTTCCTTCACATAGATGACGACCACACCCAGGGAGGACTGTGGAGGGCTGCCCTGATCCATGGCCTCCACAATGAGGGTGTGCTGGGCTTTGGTGTGACTGTTCAGCAGATCGGTGGTCTGAATTTCTCCGGTCAGAGAGTTTATAGAGAAGCCTTGCACAGGCGTGGAAAAACGGTAGAACACTGACCCATTAGCACCAAAGTCTTTATCTTCTGCTCTCATAGTAGCAACTACATGGTTGGTAGACACACTCCTGCTGGATACATTAATGATGAGGGGATCTTGGATGAAGAAGGGCGCATTGTCATTCACGTCCAATATGCTGACAGTGACCTGGGCTGTGGCGTTTTTGGGGTCAGCAGGGGACAGGTCCACCGCGCACACCTGGAAGCTATAGGAAGCGGTTTTCTCTCTATCAAGCGGGGCAGCTGTGACAATCCGACCTGTATCAGGGTCCACCGTGAACGCACCTCTTGCTTCACTGCTCAGGAAGTACAAGATCTGGCCATTTTCGCCCTCATCTGCATCTTTGGCTGTCACTTCCAGGACCAGAAAGTCAACGATGGCATCCTCTGAAACATCTACAGCATAGCTGCTGCTGCTGAATTTGGGGCTGTTGTCATTTATGTCCAGGACTGTGATTTGAACAGTGGCAGTGCTAGTGAGTGAGGGGCTACCATGGTCCCGAGCAACTACCTCCAGTGTATAGCTGTCTTTTTTCTCTCGGTCCAATGCCCGAGAAGTGGACAAGGCTCCAGAAGTGCTGTCTAGTTGGAAGTCAGCTTCTGGATCTCCAGCTAAAGAAAAGCAACACAGGAATTTTCAACAGGTTTGTGTTTGATAGGCAGTATTAACTCATTATAAAATACCTGATAACTTCCATGTTAGCCATTTACATTTACAGCATTTAGCAGACGCCCTTATCCAGAGCGACTTACAATTGGTACAGTCTTACAATCCAAGCAATTGTGGGTTAAGGGCCTTGCTCAAGGGCCCAACAGTGGCAGCTTGGCAGAGGTGGGATTTGAACCCTGGACCTTCTGGTCCATAGTCCAGTACCTTACCCGCTAGGCTACCACAGTCCCTACATCAGGCAAAATGCTTGAACCAGCTTGGACTAGACAAAACCTACCAGTTATCCTGTACTCCACATGTCCGTTCTCATCCCGGTCTTGGTCAGTAGCCTTAATAACAAAAAGCTCTACAGGTTCAAGGTTCTCTGGCAGCTCCAGACTGTACTGCAGCCTTCCAAAAAATGGAGCATTATCATTCTCATCCAGTACTGTAATATGCACCATGGTCTTGGCAAAGTTAGGGGGCATCCCTCCGTCTTTGGCATACACTGCATCACACATAACAAGCATTTTGAAAATGACTGGCAATGTCACCAACACGGTGTTAACTAAATGAATATGTGCTTGTCATAGGTTACCAGTTACAGTGTAATGCTCCTGCTTTTCCCTGTCAAGGACTTTGGTCAGAGTTATGACACCGGTCTCGGGAGAAATATCAAAGCCTTCCACGGTCACACCTCCATAACTGACATGTCCATTTAGACCTAAACAAGAAACAGAGGGTAAGATGTATTTCTGTAGCACTTTTTTACAATCGAGCATTGTCTTAAAGCAGCTTTACAACTTTCTGTTATCTATGATCAAGCCGAAACTGATCAAGCCTAGGGCGACAGTGGCAAGGAGAAACTCCCGAAACATTATAAGGAAGAAACCTTGAGAGGACCAAGACTCAAAAACCTGCTTAGGCGGCATAGGCTTTAATAAAATAGAGAATTTAAAACTATAGGACATAAGACAATAGTGAAATGAAACTTAAAATAAGGTTGAAATATCTTAAAATATGTTGATCAGTTGGTTTTATTTAAAAACACAGTACATCCCCATAGTGGATAAATGTGCTGTTTTAGCGCTTGGCACACTTTCTCCACTGTGGCACATAACTGGCAGCAGGGTGCAAGTTTGCGTGCAGACTGAGCTAGACTTGATGCCAGGGCCTGTTTACTTCTTTAATGATTCTATGGCTATAAACCACACCACTGAATTCTTCCACGCTTAATAAGGTATCATGCATGTGTGAATGATTCGAAGGGCAGAAATATGCATGTCTGGCTCCTGGTCATGTATTCCCAAAAAAAGGATGCATATTCCTAATGTAGATTACTCAGCAAGTTATTATAACGGGCTGTGTTAAACAAAGAGATGTGGGCAGAAAGACGAGCAAACCAATGTAAGCCAGTATGGACCTTCTTACCTTGGTCTCTGTCCGTAGCAGAGACTGTGAGTACAGTGGTCCCGACTGGCTGGTTCTCTCTGATCTGGACCTCATACTCACTCTTCTCAAACAAGGGAGGCTCATCATTCACATCAATAACCTGGACAGACAGAACCTGAGTGGTGGAGTGCTGGGGTGTCCCCTGGTCCTCAGCTACAATAGTCAGGTTGTAGCTGTCCTGCTCCTCACGGTCCAGCGCTTTGAGAATGGACAAAGAACCTGACAAGACGGAGAACACCACGTTATAGAACACCACATTTCCAAAAACATACATTATTTTTTTTTAAATAACACATTTTGTGATTGTTTCTGAAGTTTTAAATCCCATATTCAACAAACTAAGTAAACAGACTGGAAAAAATAGTACCATATTACAAACATCTTTTTAGAAGTTGAATAGAAAACATTATTTTAAGCCTTTTTTCCCTTACATAGCTTGCACAAAAATATATCCTGCTCTTCACAAACCACCAGCACTGAACAATTCACATAGGAGCCAAAAGTCCAAAAAGCATGATTGGTTAGATGCCCAGCATTTTATTACGTCTCAAAAATTCAACCACATAATCCTCAACAAGAAACCATAGTTTTATTGTTCCAATTTGCTCCATTTCTGCTCTACCCCTGGACAATTCCGCAATGTCAAGAAAGTGATTTATGCCCGTGAGTGTTGAACGACATAAGAGACCCACATTTTTCATCAATAAATGAGTCTTGGATGAAATTCTAGTCAAGACTGCCTGGCTGTATCTAGCTGGGGTGTCTACATGATAGCTGTGAGATCCTCCAGTAGTTATAATTTACCAAACATCTAGCCATGAAGGAGTGTGCGATATGTGTCATCTATGATAATATCTTAATTGTTGTACTGCACCGCGCACTGAGTGCATGCAGCGTGCTAGTGCCACAAATCAAGCTAGCGTTCTTCCTAAAAGCACATGACTGAAGTTAAAAATGATTGAACAAACTGTGCCAGGAGACAAAATACAGAGTCCACCAGCCTTACAGTCTATGTCGTTAGATTTAATTGCTCATCCTCACTCACATGGAGCTGGTTTGGCTTTGAAAAGAAAGATGTTGTACAAAAGATGGAAACTATGCAAACTATGTCAGAAACTGGTTGGCTTGATGCCCATCTTATTTCACCGTTTGAAAACTAACCACTGACAACTGACCAGCCAAGGTACCAGCACAAAAACACATTCAGCAAACCTAATAAGCAGGAAAAGCAAAAGAAGGCAAAGCAACAAATGCTGTCACCAGTTATATCACGAAAGGAAAGGTGCCGATTTAAGCCATTGATAGAGATGGGTTCAAACAACCTTTGACTTCTTTAGATCCAAGATATAAACCGCCAAAGTATCGTCTAATTATCGTTATCGACAAAATCCCTGAAAATATCAAGATATCATTTTTTTCAATATTGCACAGCCCTACCATAAACCCATCTTAACTAAACTATTGAGGAGAGATTTTCTTCATCTGGTAAGCTCCTCTGCTTTAGTGCTTACCTTTGCCGTTACCTCTTTCTCCTGCAGTCAAAACCTTGTTAATCCCAAATCCCCAGTGTCTGGTCATTATCAGTTTATTTTTGCTCACTAATGCTAAACCCTGCCTGTTTCATGGTGCTTTGACTAGATAAACTCGTTTCATTCTTACATTTATCATCTACGCCACCGAAAGAGGCTGAGTCCCATTTTGAGTCTTGGTCCTCTCAAAGTTTCTCCCTTATAATGCTTAGGGAGTTCAGGGCCAATTTGGGATTAGCCCTAGATATTAGGAGATAATCTAGAATTTTAAAGTTGCTTTGAGACGATGCTCCATCGTAAAAGGCACTATATAAATAAATCTGACTTCTTCTTCTTCTTCTTTCGGCTTCTCCCTTTACCAGGGGTCACCACAGCGAGTTAAACGTTTCCACCTCACCCTGTCCTCCACGTCCTCTACTCTCACCCCAACTCCCTGCAGATCTTCATTCACCACAACCAAATAACTCCTCTTTGGTCTTCCTCTCCGTCTCTTGCCTGGCAGCTATATCTCCAACATCCTCCTACCAATATATCCACTATCCCTCCTCTGCACATGTCCAAACCCTCTCAGTCTTCCCTCTCGAATTTTGTCTCCCAATTTTCCAACCTGTGCTGTCCCTCTGATGATCTCAATAAATAAATCTGACTTGATCTGCTTTAAAACAGAATCCTGGTTAATACTGTACATAATGCTCGTTTCAAATAGGGGTAGCATGCTAGTTTGTGTTCTCACTAGTTCTCTGGTGCCGCACTGGACCTGATCTTTTCCTTTATCCCAGTGTTTCTCAATCCTGGTCCTGCAGCCCCACTGCTCTGTATGTTTTCGTGATTTCTCTGCTCCCAACACACCTGATCCGATTACTAAGCTCATTAACTCATTAGCTAAGTCCATTACTGAGTTAAAGCGGGTGTGTTTAAACAGGAACAGCACTAAAAAGTGCAGAGCAGGGGGGCTCCAGGACCAGGATTGAGAAACACTGCTTTATCCTCAAAGAGGTTTTTGGAATGTAAGCTTTGCAATCTCGTGCGAATACGCAATAAAGCATTTGTCATGGAACAACTACAAAATTACAATCCAAAATAGTTAAATTTTTATAAGAATTGTATTGGTGAATTCAGCCTTTGCCGACATTACCACCTATTATCACCTGTCGTTGCAGTAGTATTATTGCAAAAATATAAAATATGATGCTGAAAAAGGAAAGTGGCAAATTCTAACTGCTCCTTATTCATGTGTCTCAGCATCTTTAGTGTTATTCTGAGCACCGAATGGGAACTCTCTTTGATAATGGAGACATCTCAGATTGCTATGTTATGTTAACTGTGGCAGTGGTAGCTTAGTGTTTAAGAGGCTGGTTCACTATAAAAGATTGTGTGTTCTGACTCTGCCAAGTTACCACTGTGTTGGTCAATTCAAATGAAAGATGCTCTGGATAAAGGCGTCTACTAAATGCTATAAATGTTGCAGTAGACCAAAATAAAACTGAACTACAATGAATAAACTTTTCAGGACAAAATCCCATTGCTGCTAACTGTCCTTTAAGGCTGGGTTAAAATGAAAGGGTTATAAAATTGCCTGCTGGAACATGGAGATGTTTGATTGTGAGGCTCACCAGTGTTTGGATTGAGGCTAAATCTGCCTGCGGAGTTGCCTGCCTGAATGCGGTAGGACACTCTGCCATTTTCTCCTTGGTCTGCATCTCGGGCAATAACATAGAGGAGCACAAAGCCCATGGGTTTATCTTCCATTACACTGACTGCTGTAGGGGAGCTGAATA
Source organism: Ancistrus triradiatus (assembly GCA_025084515.1). Classification (NCBI taxonomy): domain Eukaryota; kingdom Metazoa; phylum Chordata; class Actinopteri; order Siluriformes; family Loricariidae; genus Ancistrus; species Ancistrus triradiatus. Next base: position 257,134 of record JAJAGP010000644.1, on the reverse strand, counting down.
CTGGAGCGTTGTCGTTTTCATCTGTCACAAAGATGCGAGCCGTGACCGTGCCCCAGCGCCTCTGACTGGGATCAGTGGCAGAGTCAGTGGCTCGGACCACTAGAAAAAGGCTCGAAGTCTGCTCGTGGTCCAGCTCTTGAGCCAGAGTGATAACTCCAGTGATGGGGTCTAGTGTTAGAAGATCTGCCTGGTCAGGCCAGCGGTGCTGGATGGAGTAGCGCACCTCACTGTTGGGGCCACTGCCGTCCTTATCTGTGGCCTGGAAAGTGTAAATAGAGGAGCCTGGAGGCATGTTCTCAGGGACAACAATGGTCACGGGGTCTTCAGGGAACTGTGGTGAATGATCATTATTGTCCTGGACAACGATATCCAGCTGGATCACATGGCTGCTTGGATAGGCCTTTGAGAAATCATCCACCTCAATCTGCACGGTGTAGCGATCTCCCTTTTCATAGTCCAGCTCTCTGGCCAAGTACACATCTCCAGTGAGACGGTCAACCATAAAAGTGCCGTCATGATCAGTGCCACCTGTTACCAGGTAAGTCACCTGCCCATCAAGCACCACGTCCCGTTGGTCATGTAGCTGGACTGAACCTATATTAGAGCCTGGTCTGGTGCCTTCCACAGTGTTCAGTGTCATAGAAAGGGTGTTTGGTTTGGGAGGGGTTCTCGTTGTCCCAAGAACCTATAGAAGGAAACAAGGACAAGATGAGAGGTTAAGAACTCGAGAACTTGTAAATATTTGATTTCATATGGTTAAAGAGTTTATGGTCATAATATGATCTTATGGCCTCTTGCATATGGACAGATGGAAAACTAATTCCAGGAACACTACGCAATAGGTTTAAAAGTTTCATACGTTTAAGGATTGGCGCAAAATCGCGCCTAACATGGTGTGTAATTATCATGCTCAAAGTTTGTGTACAGATATGTTACGAGTTATTGGAGATATCTACAAAAGCACATTTTAGTCTGATGACATTTTTGTGGAGTCTGAATCAGGAATTGATTCCAGTCTTGATTTCATGATAAGCTTTAGAGTTACCGGAAATATTATCAAGACAAACCACTTACTGAAGATAAAGGATATTTTACCTAATCATTTTAATAGATTTCTAACAAGCCCTACATGGTGTTCGTAAGTGTATGTGCCTGTCCTAGTGTAAGTAGTACTTCTTTGATTTGTCCCCCCACCACCTGTATACTCTGAGATCTGAAAACCAACCAGGCTTTTGAAATTCTCCACTGTCTACATTAGACTGTGCACTGCAATTAAGGTGCAATGCATCCATCTGCCACATGAAAGCTCTGTAAGGTCATTTCCTGTGTACTCTGAATGAGCCCACAATACACTCAAATGCTACAGTAATGATGACAGGTGAAAGCATTCATACTTAAATCCCCATGAAAGGCAACCAGACATGTCTAACTGCACCGAGCAGCAGAGGAGTTTTGGAATGCCTATAAATGCTTAACTCAACATTCTCCAAAATGCAATGTTCTGGAACGACCCAGTGCGTCTGTTATTACTTCAGTACTACGTCCAATATTGTGTTGACGTTGTTGTGGTGAAACGTTATCTGGACTGAGTGTGTCCGTCGGTGCTACCGTGCGAGGGGGCTGAAGTTAGCGGCTCTTTATATCTGATCAGAGCTAGCCGCAGCTGGGCCCCATCACGGGCCATCTGGGAACACTTGATTTATAAATGCCTTTTCTTCTCTCCCTCTCATTCTTTAGGAGCAGAGATATCACTGGCAACCACTCATTCCATAATTAGCATCCTATTGCCTTTTAGAAATCGCACATGAGAACGGTCTATGGTTCCTGTATAATAAAAGAGGCTCGCTGCCTGCCAGAGCACTTCAGCTCAGCACGTATTCTCTAGCAGCTCTGACAAGAATAGTGTATTTCACAAAATCCTGAATGAGACACGTGTTACATTCACACAAGACTCTGTTAATTTAACAGAAAAGCTAATCCACTAATGGGTGAATATTATGGGGCTCAGACAGAGCTCAGATAAGCTCAGATAGAAACACACTATATGGACAAAAGTATTGGGACACACCTCTTAATCATTTCATGCAGGTGTTTCATTAAATCTCAGACGTATGCACACTAGAGTGAACATTCAAACCCCAAACAGGCATGCCAGGACTCTGGGTTCCATAAGTTACTTGATATATTTGTGTTAAAGTGTAAACCTGCAGAATCAGATCTAATGACAGAGAGTTGAACTGTGCAGTGTCTTTGTGTTTGAGACCTCACCTGGATGCGCAGGACGCTGGACACGCTCTGAGGTGGAACTCCACGATCTGAGGCAGTCACCGTCAAAGTGTACTCAGCCTTTTCAGACTTCTTCAGTATAAAGGAGGAACGCAACTCGCCCGTGTTCGAATTCAGAGAGAACCGCTCTGCCCTGGAGCCTGAGACACAAAAAGGAAAACAGTTTACAACAGACAACAATTAAGTTACTACTTATTACTACTGATAAGTAGAATCACATGCTGAAACAAGTGTGCTGAAAGTCGAACCTAGAGGTAATTTTAAGAAAGACAATTACAAATTGATTCCAGGGGCAGGCAAGCATTCATCTACAGCGAACTGCCTTTGTGCTGTATTTTACATTTCAGAGGTATAATTTGCACAGATGTAGATGTTTCGCTAACAGTTGATCACTTAACAGTGACTGCCACCTATTTCATGCAATCCTGTTAAAAAAACACATTAAACACTGTATATCATCTAGTAGTGTTTCAGTATTTGAGTCTGGTCTCAGTCTCGACCTCATTTGGACAGGGTCTTGCCTCGGTCTTGGGCTAAGGTAGACTCGGACATTGTTGTCGAGACCAGTCAAGTCCAACGCGTCTGTCTGAGGTAATGTTAATTATAAACTGAACTTTTTTTCTATCAATATTTAATATCAGCAATCCTGTTATTCAAACAAAATACATCAGTCTTTTCTCTACTTGCCTAAATAAAATATGCACTTAGGCTGGCTCATACGGAAAAACAACTTACTGCTCTTCTCATTTAGTATACAGTGGGGCAAAAAGTATTTAGTCAGCCACTGATTGTGCAGGTTCTCCTACTTAGAAAGATGAGAGAGGTCTGTAATTTTCATCATAGCTACACTTCAACTATGAGAGACAAATTGTAGGATATTTAAAGAATTTAATTGTAAATCATGGCGGAAAATAAGTATTTGGTCACCCACAAACAAGCAAGATTTCTGGCTCTCACAGACCTGTAACTTCTTCTTTAAGAAGCTCTTCTGTCCTCCACTCGTTACCTGTATTAATGGCACCTGTTTGACCTCGTTATCTGTATAAAAGACACCTGTCCACAGCCTCAAACAGTCAGACTCCAAACTTAACCATGGCCAAGACCAAAGAGCTGTCGAAGGACACCAGAAAAAAAATTGTAGACCAGGCTGGGAAGAGTGAATCTACAATAGGCAAGCAGGTTGGTGTGAATAAATCAACTGTGGGAGCAATTGTAAGAAAAAATGGAAGACATACAAGGCCATTGATAATCTCCCTCGATCTGAGGCACCACACGCAAGATCTCATTTTTTCCTTGGGGGTCAAAATGATCATGAGAACGGCGAGCAAAAATCCCCAGAAACTACAACTACAACGGAGGGACCTGATGAAGACCTGCAGAGAGCTGGGAACAAAAGTAACAAAGGCTACCATCAGTAACCACACTACGCCGAGAGGGACTCAGATTCTGCAGTGCCAGGCGTGCCCCCCTGCTTAAGCCAGTACACTGTCCAGGCCCGTCTGAAGTTTGCCAGAGAGCATATGGATGATCCAGAAGAGGATTGGGAGAATATCATGTGGTCAGATAAAACCAAAATAGAACTTTTTGGTATAAACTCAACTCGTCGTGTTTGGAGTAAGAAGAATGCTGAGTTGCATCCCAAGAACACCATACCTACTGTGAAGCATGGGGGTGGAAACGTCATGCTTTGGGGGTGTTTTTCTGCAAAGGGGACAGGACGACTGATCCGTGTTAAAGGACTGCATGGAGAAATGGGCCAAATTACCAGCTACAGTGTGTCATTGGCAGCAAAGGTTACGTTACAAAGTATTGAGTTGAACTTTTGTTATTGACCAAATACTTATTTTCCACCATGATTTACAATTCAATTCTTTAAAAATCCTACAATGTGATTTCCTGGATTTTTTATTTTCTCATTTTGTCTCTCATAGCTGAAGTGTAGCTATGATGAAAATTACAGACCTCTCTCATCTTTCTAAGTAGGAGAACTTGCACAATCAGTGGCTGACTAAATACTTTTTTCCCCACTGTACAATCAATGAACATGTTTTATTTTGAATAGTCTGACCTTAAAAAATGCAAGTGTGCATTTTTGCTTGCATTACTTTGTTATTATACTTTAGGAATGTTTTTCTTTGAAGGCAGACTGAAATATTGTTACCATTTTTTCACATTTAATAATACAAAGGGATAGAATGGATGTTGTTGGCTGTATTCAGTTGACTTTATGTGGTCATTTCTGAAGTTTGAGAGAAGAAGGGAAACAGAATCTTCACTATCATTTGCTTCCAAAAGTTACATTACCTTAGTTTGACTAAGATTATAATACATTAATTATTAATAATTAGACCATGTGTTATTTAAATGTTATATTTTACAAAATATATGATTAATATAATATTATTTATAAATATAAATCATGTATAAAATAATAATAATGACGGTGAAGTGAATTCATTATCATCTAGGCTTTTTGAGTCTTGGTTCTCCCAAGGCTTCTTCCTTATAACATTTAGGGAGTTTTTCCTTGCTACTGTCACCTCAGGCTTGCTCAGGGCTTTGGGACTAGATATTTATAAACTGCTATGAGAGAATGCTCCATTATAGGAAGCGCTATAGAAATACATTTGAATTTGTATTATATGTGATGCGTTCACCAGTTCAGTCCAACATGCACTCTGAGACTTTTGCAACTCTCAAAACTGGTTGCAAAAACGCTATTAAACATTGGTTTTACCACTGTCTTTGTACATGTTATTTACAGTTACTTTCTTTTTTAAATAAACGATCCATTATCGGTGCAATTTACTTGCATGCACAAGCAAATTAACTGTCTTTATTGATGAATCAGGCCCTAAATAATAGCATTTTGGGGAAAAATATTAGCAAAAAGAGAGCTTGTTACCAGACAGCGAGTAGAAGATCGTGCCATTCTCTCCCTCATCGAGGTCTTTTGCCTGTAGTGTTCCAAGCAGCGAGCCAGCAGGCAGATCCTCCTGCACCTGAAACACAAACACACGTTCCCAATGGTAACTAAACCTGCATGTCCCACCTATATGCACTTGTATCTGTTACTTAAAACAATCAAATTAGGACATAAAACTAATATAACACTCTTTCTAAAATTCTAAGGCCTTGATGTACGGATCCGGTATCAGGTCTCACTTGGATAAGCAGCTCCCTGCCAGGCAACACGTGGCTGAAGACTGGAGCATTGTCATTTTCATCCAGCACTGTGATGTGGGCGGTTCCTGTAGCACTGCGTGGTGGAGTGCCTCCATCCTGTACCACCACCACCAGCTGGTAGCTGGATTGGTGCTCGCGATCTAGTGCTGCCCTGGTGCTAATCTCACCTGGAGGGGGATAAGGAAAGACCAGAATGAGACAGGAGAGGTGAGAGAGTGGGAGAGAGACACCACAGTGACCTTCTGCTTTACGGGCTTTTTATTGGAAAGCCTTTGACTCTTGTTACTGGCAGTAAAATCAGAATGTGCTGAGAGGTGAGAATGAGATCTGGAAGACTGCACATAATGTGTTGAGTGAAGTACATCTCTGTAACAAAGCACCTGCCTTTCTACTTAAAATGTTGAATATGGAAATGAATGACCCTGCCAATGACCCTGCTCTCCGTCTACCAGCCTAGCTGTACACAGAACTATAAGAAACCAAATCATTTATTTGCAAGAAAGCTGGCGGGGCAGAAAATGACATATTCAGATGAAATACCAACAAAACAAGATTTATCTGCTCACCAGTTTGAGAGTTGATCTGGAAGTAGCGATCTGTGTGCAGTAGCTTGTATGTGAGACGGCTGTTGAGCCCAGCATCACGGTCAGTGGCTGAAACCCTCCCAAATCCTGTCCCTGCAGGCAGGTTCTCTCTCACTGCCAGGAAGACCCTCTCCTGGGAAAACCTTGGTGAGTTATCATTCTCATCAGTCACAGAAACCCTGACGGTAGCACTGCCAGTTTTCTTCAACTGGCCGCTGCCCGAAGATGCCAGTACAGTCAGGAGGTATATGTCCTTGTCCTCCCTATCTAGTGCACTCTTCACAAACAGCCACCCACTGTCTGGGACTATCCCGAACCCTGCAGCATCCCCATCAGCCCGGAGATGATAGGAGAGTTGAGAGGAACCTGAGGAGGAGCCCCCATTTCCACCTTGATCCCTACTGAGGGCACGCACCTGCAGGAAACGGGTGTTCAGTGGCGTGTTTTCCTTCAGCTCCACACGGTAGGTCACGGTATCGAACACAGGACCCTGGTCATTCTCAGCTTCCACATGCACTACAAGCGTGAATGTGGCGCTGAGCTGAGGGGCTCCGTTGTCCTTGGCCAGCACCAACAGGTCGTAGCGAGGAACGCTCTCATAGGAAAGGCTTCCAATCAGCCGAATCTCACCACTGCTTCTCTCCACACTGAATGTACGCTGACCTCCAGTTGAGAGCAGCTCAAAGCTCAGCTGCCCATTGGCCCCTGAGTCACGGTCCTCTGCCTGTACCCGGTACACCACTGTTCCCATCTTCGTCACCTCAGGCAGCAGCAGAGACTCGGACGATGAGGGCAGGAAGGTGGGAGCATTATCATTGATGTCTGTAATGGTGATTCGCACCTGCGTCTGGGCAAACACTGGAGGGGAACCACTGCTTGCCTGGACCTCCAGCTCCAGTGAAGGCCAAGTCTCGTGGTCCAGAGGTAGGCTGGTGCGCAGAGCGCCCGTCTCCAAGTCCACTGTGAAATAGCCATCTGGATCACCGGACGAGATGGTATAGGAGATGTCTTTAGTAGCTCCTGGAAGAGATGAGAGGACAGATTGATTAGATAGGTTACACAGGTAGGTAGGTTGAGGTGTGTTGGTAGAATGCCGGATGGGTAGAGTTGGGAACGTACAAGAGGGTCAGTCAAGATGGATGGCCTAAGCTCCATTCTTTACAGCACAGAACAATCACAAACAATTTCTCCATTCCATACTGCAGTAGCAATGGTTTAGAATCTGTTACTAATTTTTTGTGCTTAATGTGGTCCACATGCCAGCTGTTTTTCGAACTCTTCCGAAGTTAAGCGCAGGTTTCAGACATTGCATGAGCCCCGTCAAACAGATGTGGAAAACTGTTCACCCATGCAGCATTAGGAACATTAAATAGCTTCCCATATGTCTGTCATTACAGGTTGAAACAGCATAATAGCAAATGCTCACCGTTTCTGCTGCTAGCACGCACTACACCGACTTGGGTACCCCTCAGCACATCCTCAGACACAGTGAAGAAATACTGCGCCTGCTCGAAGGTGGGGGGCGCTACTGAGCCAGCCACCACGCTGATGTTCACCCTGGCATTAATGGGCGCTGTAAGTCCACCTCCATCCACAGCTGTGATCACCATTGCAATGACAGAGTTGGCCTTTCCGTGCAAGGATCGGGAGAGAGAGATCACCCCTACGGAGAAACAAATGCCATCAAAGAACATTATTCAGAACATGATACTGTCCATACAGCTATAATCTCTAGATTTCATACACAAATGCACTCTGGACATTATTTTTAAATAATATGCTGACAGTTAAGTTCATTGACCTTCCTGTCGTCAAAGTTGGCTTAGGTCTTTATGGCTGCCCATTTATAATATATATCCAATTTATCCCAGACCTTGACGTGCAGATATAATGTTCTATGGAACTCTGTCTCTCTTGCACTCTTCACACACACACACTACACACACCTGTGTCTTTGTTGAGGGTAAACAAGTTGGATCCTCCCCCTGGCACAGTGCGATAGGTAACTTTGCCATTCTCTCCTGCGTCCGGGTCGTGGGCTGACACTCTGATGACCGAAGTTGCAGGAGCGCTCTGAGAGCTTAAACTGACGGCATAGTTCACCGGGTAAAACGTAGGCCTATTATCGTTGATGTCCAGCAGTGTCACATTCACATAGGCAGATGAGCTCAGGCCACCCTGAGGGGACAGGCCCAAAACAGAAAAAGTGACCAGGCCACTCGGAACCAAATTATGTCAGAGATAAGTGGCAAGGAAACTTTCGGAACACCAATCAGGATTATTGTGCTCTGAAACAGCACCATTATCTCTGTCACTCACCCCATCAGTAGCAGTGACAACAAACTCATAGCTCTCAGATCCTTCATCTCTATCAAGCGGAGCGCTGGTGCAGATCTGCGCTGTCTCTTTATTAATACTGAACAGTGATGGGGAGGGGCTGGAGGGTCCGGATCCTAAATAATAAGTTAGGGCACCGAATGAGCCACCGTCGGCATCATTAGCTTTTACCTGTTAAAGACAAAGACAAAACAGAGGCTGCTTTAGTTCTCTCTTTGTTATTATGCAATTTCTATTACACTTCTTAAACTGACTTGCATGCAGGTTTTGCCATTTGTGGTTAGTATTATAGGCCTCCAGGTTGTTTCATTAATACAATCATGTCAGAGGTTAGTATGATATTTAGACTGAAATCATTTATTACATGTACATGTTAAAGTTCCATAAGTACAGTGGTGCTTGAAAGTTTGTGAAACCTTTAGAATTTTCTACATTTCTGCATAAATATGACCTAAAACATCATCAGATTATCACACAAGTCCTAAAAGTAGATAAAGAGAACCCAGTTACACAAATGAGACAAAAATATTATACTTGGTAATTTATTTAGTGAGGAAAATGATCCAATATTACATATTAGTGTGTGGCAAAAGTTATGTGAACCTCTAGGATTAGTAGTTCATTTGAAGGTGAAATTAGAGTCAGGTGTTCTCAATCAATGGGATGCCAATCAGGTGTGAGGGGGGCACCCTGTTTTTATTTAAAAGAAACAGGGATCTATCAAAGTATTCACAAACGTTTGTGGGAAGTGTATCATGGCACGAACAAAGGAGATTTCTGAGGACCTCAGAAAAAAAAGTTGTTGATGCTCATCAGGCTGGAAAAGGTTACAAAACCATCTCTAAAGAGTTTGGACTCCACCAATCCACAGTCAGACAGATTGTGTACAAATGGAGAAAATCAAGATCATTGTTACCCTCCCCAGGAGTGGTCGACCCACAAAGGCATCACTCCAAGAGCAAGGCGTGTAATAGTTGGTGAGGTCACAAAGGACCCCAGGGGGTAACTTCTAAGCAAACTGAAGGCCTCTCTCACATTGGCTAATGTTAATGTTCATGAGTCCACCATCAGAAGAACACTGAACAAACAATGGTGTGCATGGCAGAGTTTGCAAGGAGAAAGCCACTGCTCTCCAAAAAGAACATTGCTGCTCGTCTGCAGTTTGCTAAAGATCACGTGTGACGAGCCCAGAAGGCTATTGGAAGAATGTTTTGTGGAAGGATGAGACCAAAATAGAAAAAGCGTTATGTTTGGAGAAAGGAAAACACTGCATTTCAGCATAAGAACCTTATCCCATCTGTGAAACATGGTGGTGGGTAGTATCATGGTTTGGGCCTGTTTTGCTGCATCTGGGCCAGGACGACTTGCCATCATTGATGGAACAATGAATTCAGAATTATATCAGAGAATTCTAAAGAAAAATGTCAGGACATCTGTCCATGAACTGAATCTCAAGAGAAGGTGGGTCATGCAGCAAGACACCGACCCTAAGCACACAAGCCGTTCTACCAAAGAATGGTTAAAGAAGAATAAAGTTCATGTTTTGGAATGGCCAAGCCAAAGTCCTGACCTTAATCCAATGGAAATGTTGTGGAAGGACCTGAAGCGAGCAGCTAATGTGAGGAAACCCACCAACATCCCAGAGCTGAAGCTGTTCTGTACGGAGGAATGCGCTAAAATTCCTCCAAGCCGGTGTGCAGGACTGATCAGCAGCTACAGGAAACGTTTAGCTGCAGTTATTGCTGCACAGGGGGTCACACCAGATACTGAAAGCAAAGGGTCACATACTTTTGCCACTCACTAATATGTAATATTGGATCATTTTCCCCAACAAATAAATGACCAAGTATCATATTTGTCTCATTTGTTTAACTGGGTTCTCTCTATCTACTTTTAGGATTTTCACATCTGATGATGTTTTAGGTCATATTTATGCAGAAATATAGAAAAGTCTAAAGGGTTCACAAACTTTCAAGCACCACTGTACTTTCCAGAGGAACTGTAAGAGCGAGGGCGAAAGAAATGAAGAAGGCTAGCTAGTAAACCCTCTGGAAAAAACAGCAGTTAAATCAGGGAGCACCAGACTTCCACAAATCTCAAAAACGTTTATTTATCTAGGCACCTTGCCTCAGCTGAGTAATGGCACCCAGTCAACACCTATCATACGTTCACGATACGACCCACTTAAAAGATGAAATGCAAGGGAAAAATATACAAACGACAGTTTGGCAAGGACCATTCTGGCCCTGAGAAGACAGAACAGATGTCTTCAAGTCTTGCCTACTGGGGAAAGCAGTAGTTTTTTTAAACTGGGTACATTATTTTGTGTTATCTGTCCACCAGCTGGGAAAAAGAAAGACTTTGTTTACAGCTCAGTTCCGGTCAAACGTGTCTGCCTTTCAGACATTATCTTAAGGCACCAAACTGCAAGGCGATACTAAGATGAAAATCCCTTTCTCTATGGATATTAGTCTCAATGGAAGTGTATCCTTGAATCATGCTTAGTGAGCCAAGTTCAGCCAAATCTCACTTAGCTGAACTGGTCTCTGATAATCAAGCTAGCAAACCAGCTGTTGAACAAAGCTTAGAAGAACATTCATTCCAAACACATCACACATCATAAGACATGTCAACAGACCTCAGGTGTTGTCCAGAAGCTTTTACATGGCAATACTTCTGCAGCATTTAATACTCATGAGTCCTAACCTCTAGGCTCATTTCGGGGGAATTTGGAGGGGACTCATGACATTGATGTCGAGTTTGTCATGGACACCAATGTTTCTCTGTACTTAAAGCTTAACATTAAAAAGTCTGGCTCGTCAACACTGGCTATGCCATTCATCATAAGAAATGTCAATGTCTGGTTGGACCTCATTTTGGTGATGGCTATTTAAACGATAGAACACTCGAGGTTGTGTGTTATCACAAATAACATCATGTCTGTGATATTATTCACCATAACACACAACCTTTACTGTTCTATTGCTTTTATACAAGGTAACGACAACATAAAGAAACAAAATGAAGCTAAGAAGCCCTGAATTTTATACTGAATATGCTTTAATAGTGACATAACCCTTCGCCTATGGCACAACAAACCTGGAGTATGTCGGGTATCATGATTTCTCCAAGACCCTTCAAACTACTAAGTCCACACGTGCGGGTCAGATCTCAGCTTTTTTTGGACAGTGTAAAACAAATGTGTAGAAAACTCCATACATTACAACCAGTTTTAACACATCCTACAGAATATCAACAGAATGTGGTAAAATATTTATGGCTTCCTCATGTTGTGAAAAGCAAATAGCTAAAGAGCATAATTCATTAGAACTACCGTGCTTTCAGCAACCATAGACCATTGAGAAGTCCTTCTGTTAACACAAATAAGACCACACCAGTGGAGGATATCCCAACAGATGTCTTCAGGATTTCTATGTGGCCCTATTTCCTGCAGAATTAACTTAGAGTGTATCTTTCCAGTAGATCTGCTATATTATGGCTGTCTGTGTTCCTGGGGTATTTATGTAAAATGAAGTTGATAAGGCACCTGTGATAATAATTTGGGACAATGAGATGAACTGGCCATAGGGTCAGCCATGCACACAGGAAGACCCAACACGACCCATTTAGTGAGGGGATTTATTTCTGAATCATCTGATAACTGATACAGTATTAATATCATATGGAAAGAGACGTGTTAAGGAAATAAGCAAAATATTAAAATCTGAAAGAGCCTCCAGTGGTCAAGTCTTGGTCAGGTGTGGCAGGTGTGGAGGAGCGTGAAATGCAGTCAGTGGTGGATTTGTGAGTATTAATGAGAGTCCCACGAGGTGCAGATGAGAAAAGCATTATTGGGTTTCAGTGCTGACGCAGGGCCTTTGGGGAACCCATGCAGACATCCTCAGCTGCTTGGAGACTGGACTGAGCCTGACTGGGGAAAAGGGATGGCCACATTGATTCTCCACACTCCAGGAGTGCAGACCCAAGAATGCAGAAGCCTGACAAACACACGTGTGCTGTGGCTTCAGAAATTAGAAACACAGGCAAAGCATTTTATGAAATCTTAGAGAGTGATAAACTGGAACTCTGAGAGGATGTAATACAACAGACAGCCTGTGGTTCTAACAAAACCGGTCAGTAATTAAGCAGTGGATTGAGACACAGGATGTACATTATTACAAGCATATATTGATAGAAATTAAACATCCACAACTCAAACTGACAGTCTACTTCCAGCATCTGCCAATACTCGGCAGACGTGATGAGATAGATGACCTCTCAGCAATGCTTTACCATTCATCGATGAAGGAAGCAATGTACATTCATAAGACTTAGTGAGAGATGGGTGACTCCAGGAGAAATGTTTTACAAATTCATACCTTCAATACTGTGGGTCAAATGTAATGAAAATAAAAATCAATGGAATGCAACTGATTTCTAGACCAGCAGAAAATCTGCCTCCATTTTCAAGATCCCATAGTTACACACAGGCTGAAATCAACAGTATCAGAAAAACAAAGGTCTGCTTAGCCTCATATTACACAGTGATACAGATGCTGAAGATAAGATACTTGTGTGAAAGCAGAGCAGTAATTTGATCTAGAGGTCTGCTCCTACCTTTGAGATACATCCATTCCTGAGGTCATGCTCTGTGCAATCACTCCCAGCAAAGCTCAAGTACCCTTGTACATCATAACTCACTTCTTTCTGGGGCTTTAATGTTCTCACGAGATAGAAAACAGGGTCCATGTTTATGAAACACTGTGGTATAAGTAACGGCCGAGAGCTAATGCTTGATCAGCCGTATCCATACTGCTGGTCAAAAAGATAGATTTCACAGAGAGCTCTTCCAGCTCTCTATAAGCTATTCATTCATGTTTATTGATGTTTATAACTGCTAAGCTGTGCTGTAAAAGTGCACTACATGGTTAAAAAGTTTAATTAGTGACCCTTGTCATTTCAGCCACACTCACTGCTATCAAGTTCATATAGGCATGGAATCTCCATAGGCAGACAGTAACTGAAAAAGTGGTTACTGAATGCCACATTTACTCTCAATATTATGTTTTTGTAGGATTCGACCCAGCCAGAACTCGGTTCATCAACTTTCTGTCCTGTCCTCCCAAAGCAAAGTCCAAAAAGAACTGATTTGCCAACTTTAATGGAGAATTTGGATGGCTTGCACAGAGCCCCGACCTTAACTAGGGCACTTTTGAGATGAATTGCAACACCAACTGTGAGAAAGGGCTTTTTTGTCCAATATCAGAATCCAACATCTCAATTAGGTTCCAAAGTCTCGCGAAGAGAATTCTCGGAAGATTTAAAGCTCTAGTAACAGCAAAACTGAGCACAAACGCAGAGATGTAATCATTGAGTGTCCACAATAATTTGGCTATATAATTTATATATTCAGACATAAACACCATCTAAACTGGTGCAGTTAGAGAAGAAGAGGAAGAGAGGTAACATGATTTAAAAACAATAAAAATAAAAACAGCAAAAGCTAGGAAATTATTTTTATTCAAGCTGCTTTGCTGGATCTCTTTAATTACCAGTGTGTCTGCTTAAACTCCAGAGCAGTCGTTTGCACTTGTGAATATTATACAGGGAGAAATATGCTGAAGTAATAATACAGCTTTCAAGCTTTCTGTACATTAATACTGCACAGTGGTCTAAACTATTAATCCTTGGACTTACAGTAACTCTTGTTTAAGCCACAGGGCTGAAAGTATAAAAATGTTTTTAATTATTTTTTTTGCAAAGACACTGAATGATTAGTTACAGATATACATACGGCAGTCTTTAGTCAAAGGTAAGAGCCAGGTAGACTTAAAAGGATATACAAATATTTTTTTACAACAATGATAGGGTTCACAACTGTGAAAGTCCATTTGGAATTTCATCTGCTGCTCAGTATTTGGCACTGCTCCCAAAACATACTTTGTATGTGACTACAGACTAAAAACAATGAAGCCAACAAAATCCTAATATACAGAGGGGGCCAAAAGTCTGAGACCACTAGTGAAAGTGCTTGTGTTTTGTATTTTCTCACAGTTGAGTGAATCTGACTGTCTTGGACTTTCCTCCACAATCACCGGTCCCATACCCCATTGAGCATTTATGAGGGCACTTAGAGAGAGTCAAGCATTCATTAACATCAGAAGAGGATCAAACCCTGTCGGTAACAAAGCAGTGATGGAACAGACTGTGTTAGAACACCCACAAGGGCAGCATTTGGATAATATTGCACTACAGGGTGTAGAATATTGCCATAATGTTGAAAAAGCACCCTGAATTAAACATTAAGCAACATGCAACACCCTTTGGTCTACCCCCAGTTGGTCAGGCGTACCTAAACCAAAACAATATTTACCCCAGGCTATGTCAGGACTACCTTTGAGGATAACAACAAGACATGTGGCTTCAAATCATGGAATGACCATCACAGAAGGGTGAAAGAACAATAACCTACAAGGACAAATTTGTGGGAACATCTGCAACAGTGTTGTGAAGAAGTTTTGATCAGTAATGTACATGTATGAGTGGAAGCAATAAAGAACAATTTAACCTTACGAAAGGGAATTAGTCCAAAATAAGGATGTGTATGGATAAATATGCACTTAAACAACGAATATCTTTCAGACCTTTTTTTTTTTTGCTTTTATGGTCAGTCCTTAGGGAGTTTGCAAACTGCCATTTTTAATATTTCATTCAACCTTCAACCGACTCAATTCATGAATCATTAATGTGGGCCAGGGTAACATCTGATAACTGCCAGTTTATGGGACAGTGGTTGCTGAGTGTTTAAGTCTCTGGACTGCTAAAAATAAGGCTGCGATGCAAATCCTGGACCCTTGAACAGGGACGTTAACCTTCAACATCTTAGCTCAACTTCTCTCTGGATGTCTGCTAAATGCTATAAATGTAAATAAAATGACAGAGTTTGGAAAGCAGGTATCCTACAGCACTGATTGATGGGTCAGGCTAGGCATATAAAAGCGTGTCCTGTATTTGCCATTATGACAGACCATAGATTGACTGGGGTAGATATTTAGGCAGACAAGACGACGTGAGTGCCTGAGTTCATACTTTTATGAAGTGTACACATTTTACTGTATACATAAGTCAAAAGAGACTCATAAATCCTGAAACTCAGATATTACGTATTGATCTAAATAAAAGCCTGAGACAATCAACTAATGGTGTGAATGTTACGCATAAGAAGGAGGATGTCAGACACTCCCCACGCTCTCTGCTACAGGCTCCCAGGAGGGTCCATGAAGGTTTGCTGATCAATATTTCAGGTATAACTGATCAAATGGTCAATATGTAGAGCCACATGCCAGACATTGTGCTGTTTCTTAAAAAGTTTCAAATACTAATATGAGAAGAGTTGTCTAAAGAGAAACTATTGTTAGTCTGTTTGTTTTCATTGTTTTTCTTCTTTCTTTTGTAGTTAACACTGAGTGCACTGTGAAGCTGACTTCGCTGGCTGAATCTATTTTCCGGTAGCAACTGAGTTTTGGAAGATTTGAGCTTGAGCAGAGAACTCTGGGCCTGTAATCCAGCTGGCCCAATCATCAACTTCCAGATGCCTCCATGTGCGTGTGCTGAACGCGTTTTGATGCTTCCACTTCCATTAAAAGCTAAATGCCACAACACTGTATGATCCAAGCCTCCTTACAGCCATCTGGCAAAACGTTGGCATCGCAGGCATGTGGATTTTGGATCATACAGCAACTATGGATATTGCTTTTGCTTGTTTATTTGTCTTTATTTATTGCCAAATCAGCTTTAATGGCTATTCATGACAGGAACAAGGTTATTCACACCGGAAGGTCACACCGGAACTAGTCATACAGACTCACACCGAGCCAAAATGTAGTCAATTAACCCAATGCATGTCTTTGGACTGTGGGAGGAAACCGGAGTACCTGGAGTAAACCCACACAGACACGGGGAGGACATGCAAACTCCACACAGGCACAGTCCGAGGTCAGGATCGAACCGAGGACACTGGAGCTGTGAGGCAACCACGCTAACCACTGTACCACCCCTATGGCTATTGTACATTAACTACATATCTGTATGTTATGCATTTGATGATAATATAACCACACGTATGCAACCATTTGTATAGATGAAAACGGAAGGCTTCGTTTACCATCTGTCACCACACTACTGGAAGTCCACAATTAGCCTTACAGAAGATTTATAAACCAAGGCACCTTCAGTTAAATTCCAGTAGTGGACATGGCTGTAGAAAGGGAACTTTAGTGACTTTCCTTTAACGTAAATGGTACAGAGAGGATGTATCTCCTTCCCAAAGCTTTCATAAACATGCCTTTGGACTCATTTAAGTTTATGAGCCTGTGGGATTTGTTGGCGGCTATCGAAAGACAGTGTTTCTCATCCTGCATACTCCTTTAAAGTGAGGTCAAGAGCTGGTTCCTATTGCTTCCAAATTGATGGTAAAAACATGTACACAAACTGCTGAAGACCATGCACATTAGTGATGAGCTAGTCTGTCCCCTCAGCATTTGAGGTTTTAAATGTTTACAAATGGTTTATGTTCACTGGGTTAAACAATAGCGCAGGCTTTTGCGTTTATCAACTCATTCATTAGTGTAAAGAGGCAAAGAGTGTCGTGCTATTTCATTGTTGAGATGGAGCCTTGGGAGCAATCCAGTTAAATGCAGGCTGATAAACATCCCCCTTTAGGCCCCTAATGGGGTTTTGGATACAGGGAGTGGAGGAGACACAGGTCTGCACAGCCTCCAACCCCTGCTGTAAAGGACAGATTTTTTTTACGTAAACTAGCCCTAAATGTTACGTTTTGTCATGCATATTTATATCGCAATGTCATATATGCAGTAATGAAAACAAGTCATGGGCGGAATGTAGAAATATTAGCATTACGGAACATCTTTAATCAGTTTGCGATCTGTGATTCCTTTGTCTGCACATCTCACATCCTACCCTACTCCACAACAATAAGTAATAAGAAAGTATCGATTCCTTCATTCGCGAGTCTCAGAGTTATTGATGGTAGAGATCAATGAGCTCAGCCAGTCATCCATCATAGTGCCAAACACAGAGAGTGGCCAGCTAACAGTCAAGCTAAATTGAGGAAATCGGGCTTACGCAGGCACAGAATATTAAAATGTTACATGATTCAAACCTGTAACTGTGGATGTTCTGCATCATTTCCATTTAACAATATGAGGACCAGGTGAATGATTAACTGAGATTATCTTTTGATAAAGACCAGAGCAGCAGTTGGAGGAACTCCATATATCTCCCTGACCTCAGCAAGCCCAGGCATCAGATTTCAGAGGTTTTACTCACCCAAGTCATTACAGCAAGACAGATGGATTGAGAATGAGGGAGAGGAAAGAAAAAGGCAGAAGCTATGAGGGATTTGGAGAAGTAGTGCAGTGAAATGTAAGCCCTTCAGAGCATTGTTGTCATTCAACATACATCCTCTCTCATGTCATTCAATTACATATATTCCCAAAAGCCAAACAGCACGGGCCTGTACAAACTGCTCTAACACATTAAACATTCCCCTTGCCACTGCAACACAAGCTCCTCAGGCACAGTGCAAACAATATGTGCCTCCTGAAGCCACTGGTGGTGTTGGAGCTGGGCTTAAGGGAAACCATAGCAGAAACCTAATACCCTAACCTTAACCCTACTCTGTACACATTTCTAAGTATGGATTCTACTGTTAAGTAGGCTGGTCATCAATTACCACACTTCATCACTGGAGTTTTCACCTGCATCATGTGTTTTCTGAATGAATTACAGCAAAACAGACACAGTTCAGCAATACACTACTATGAAATGCTTTTAATCTACAGTCATTAACAGACTCTTTAATCTATATCAACTGTTAGTGCCTTATGTTTTGTTACGTTGCTTTATCAGTGGCAAATGTGGGTGGCATGGAGGCAATCAAGGCAGTGTACATGTCTCAATGGTCCTATAGCTGACCCTGAGCTATGGTTACGGTTTTAAAGAGTAAAAATAAATCAAGTGCATGTATGGGCACACATATGTAATATAGTCAAAGTGTGTTCAGCATAGCCAGCAGTTGAGAACTTAAATATTCTGTCAAGTTTTTCTTCATGACTAAATAGATGGATTAAGAAATGAACAAAATATTATTTTAATTATTTTTTAGTAATTCAAAACAAAGACAGTCCCTTCGACTGAAAATCTACTCAGAGCAGATACAACATGCAATGTCTGACCTCACACTTCCTACTCCTGTGGCTTTTGTTAGATTTATCCTACTGAGTGAAAGCCTGAGGAGCATGTAAAGGTTAGGGCCAAAGGTCTGCACGCTGCTAACTGTAGTATGCTTTATATTACCCTCTGACCCCTGGCGTTCTTAGGCGCTGACATGATTCTCAAGGCATGGTGTTAGGAGACACAATGAGACAGCAGCTGTTACAACACAAACACATATGGACTAATCATCTAACACATTCTAATTGTTTAGAGTTCGTTTTAAACAACGATGTCAGACATCGCAGTCACATTGCTTGTCACTGGACCCTCTCTAATTAGGTTGCTCAAAGCATGACACACAGGACTATTCCAAGCTGGAATCAGAGTGACAAAATAAAAGTCATGTGCACCTCAAATAGTGTACAGTAATGCAAAGAGTTCATATGATTAACTGCCATTCGTGTATTTATTAAAGGAGACGGCTGTGGAAGATTGGAGGTTCCCAGATGTGGGCACACAAGACTCTGACTCTTATCTGGAGAGCGTGTCTGATTCCTGCTGCCACTTTTTGGTCATGGTTGTATTTGCAGAACATGAAATATTAATACTGAGATGATGTATTGTCACCTCACTGCTCTGGAGACCCTGGTTGGAAACATTCGTGTCTGTGTGGGTTTCCTACTGGTACTTCAGTTTCCTCCCACATTCCAGATGTTCGTAGGTCAACTGGCAGTTCTAAAGTGTCCCAGTGTGAGTGCGTGTGAGTATTTGCACTGCATTTGTCTGTGACTGTGTTGTGTGCTGCCGGTTAAGCCCCGGCTCCCCTGCGATTCTGAATAAGACTAAGCGGGGTATGGAGTAAGGGACTGAGTGAGTGAGTGAGAAAACCATTTTAAATGTACAGTTCTTTCTGTGTCTTCAACATTCAGTTGACCTGGTTACCTAATATGTAAAAAATGTAGAGTTAAGTGAGCTTGATGTGGGCTAAGGTCACAGCACTCTAACAAACCCAAAGTGCTAATGATTAAAAATAACCAAATGAGCGAAATAAGACAGACTTGGAAGTTGCTGGACAGGCTTGGGGCTCTGTGACAGCTTCCATTAAAGGGAGTGAAGGCAGTTAAATAACAGATCAGGTCAAAGAGGTTGTGCACATCAAAGTAACATCAACTCTTGGAACACAGAAAGGAAAGAAGAGCAGAGACTTAAAGTATTACAATAATCCCGCTACGACTTAAGCATATGCATAGGGAACATATACTTTAACAAGGGTGAAAGCTAGGGCATGCAGCGTTCAGAGGCTCGGACAGGAACAACTGGCGAGTAAGATGCATAAAAAGCATAGATTTAGAAAATGAAAAAGTAGGGCAGAGTGAGTTTGGTTTAAAGCGCCTCAGTATATTTAGTCTATGCATTTAGCCGGTGTCAGACCAGACAAACAGGCTGTGAATGGCATCCCAAAAGCCATGTCGGAGGGGAAAAAAGAATCGCAGTAAATACCCACCGGTTGATATCTGACAAAAGCATCAGCTGTTGTAATTAAGGTCAAAGTGACACACTCCGTCTGTGTTAATTAGATTTGGGTTCTGTTAGGGCTCAATGCATTTATAGTAATCTCATTTAAATTGCACTGACCTCTGGCTGAACGCCTCTGTTTAGCAGTGTTAGGAGCTTCTCAGTGCTCACACATCAACATAACGTGGCATTCCACATTTTAAGCAGATGGTTAAAGGGTCAAAAACCAAAAACACATTGGAGTGAGCCAGGGTCACGACCCCTCATTGCTCCATGAATATAAATCAGTGATCCACACACTGAGGAACAGAAGGCTGATGGGTAGAACAGAACCAGAATGTGAGATAAAGGGAGAAACGAATATTTTCAGGCATTGAGTTACTGGTTTAGGGTCATATTATAAACTTCTCAGAGGAGGTGTTCTGAACTGTTTGTTCCTTCATTGTAAAATTAGATGTGAACTCAAGTGTGGAGAACATCTTTTTGAAACGTGTGTGGTGAAATTCCTACAAGGTTCACCAAGAGGCTTTCCCTCCATAACCTACTCAAATTATCTGTAGTCCATTGACTCTTTCGGTTTGGAAGAAATGAATAATAATTATCCATAATTCAAGCTAAATAATGTCTACAATTCTAATCAGTTCTTTGGAAATGTGTTTGATGCACAAATTCAGTGAGTAGCCCATCGTTCATGTTTACCACCTGTGCAAATATTATTTTTTCACTACTTTTTTCCATCTGGTTTACCCAGGTCCACAACATTCCTCTGCCACGTGCACAACCCCTTGGCCTCAGGAGGGGGCAATAGGTCGGAGAGTGCCTCTGTAAAGTTCATGGCTGCTAAGTGCTGCTTTTTTCTGGACTTTCTGCACAGAGGAATGGACTATGCTTGCCGTGTCCATCCACCAAGTTTGCCGGTGCCGCCAACGTCTGACACGGGGCACTGTTTTAGCGGCGGGGCGATTCTCTCCTTAGTGTTCTGGCATTCCCATCTTCAAGCACAGCCAATTATCTGTTTAGCACTCAGCCAGGCCCAGGGCACAGTCTAGGTAAGGCTACAGCTTAGCTTACCTGGGACTGTGGTAGCCTAGTGGATAAGGTACAGGACTATGGACCAGAAGGTCCAGGGTTCAAATCCCACCTCTGCCAAGCTGCCACTGTTGGGTCCTTGAGCAAGGCCCTTAACCCACAATTGCTTGGATTGTAAGATTGTACCAATTGTAAGTCACTCTGGATAAGGGCGTCTGCTAAATGCTGTAAATGTAAATGTAAATGTACCTTAAATAAACTGGCAACTAAAGTTTTAGGTGTGGAAAGTGTTCTCTGCAGGCTTTAAGTGAGATCTTATTTGGCTCAGACCTGTTTTTGGTGAGACAATTAGAGATGCACCAATCCCAGTTTTCTCTTCTGAAAATGAGTACCAAATTATTGTTAATACTTTATTACGAATATAGCAAAATACTGCAAACATTCTTGATGTTAGCCAGCATGAATCTTGCTGCTCGTTTGGATAGCTGTGTTTAATTAAGGATTTTTAAAATGATACACCCTTATTATTCATTACTCATATTTTCACATCATTCAAACTTCATTTAACTATGACTTTTTAGCCTACATGAAATTGATAATGCAGAAGCATGAAGTATTTTTTGGCTCACAACACTGACACAGTACCTTTAGATGGAAAAGTTCTTGCACAGGGCTTTTATTCTGACGCATAACAGCATAGTGGAACATCTGTGGGAGATTTCATGCTTGCTAACTTAATTTCCTTAAACAAAGACGTTTGCCTGTAACGTGATCATTCGTAAGCAAGCTTTCTGTTCTTTTCTGTTTAAAAAACAAAGTGTGTTTCATGTTTACTGGAATTACATGCTTCAAGTGAAGACCAACCATGGCTAAGAGTCGGCATTTTATGTGTATCGAACACATTTGTCCAGTATCTGATCTGTTAGATCTGGTACCAGTATCGGTATCAGATCTCTAAGAAAGTCAGTGTCGGTGCTGATTCAGAGTACTGGATTGGTGCATCACCAGAGGCTGTTTCCTGGTTGCACTCTAAAATATAGTACATACCTATGAATTGGTATTTTGACATCCTCATTCCTCAGCCTTAGTTTGAGTTCCACTTTTTGAAGGTGTTGGACTTGTATCTGTTCCCACCAAACGTCCAGCACATCAGTCACCAATTTTGGTTCCACAAGACTAGTGCCTTTAACAATCATAATGGTCTAAACTATGGTGGAAACAAAAGAGCACATCTTACATCTTTCAATGGTTGAATGTTGATGGAACATACAGACCATATCCAAAACAAAACTACAGCTCGTGAACAATGTAGTGCTGATGACAGGTTATTATTTATGGGAATGCTTTTATTCAGAAATTGAATTATGGTAAGAGCTGTGGTAGTGTTGAAAGTCAATTCCAGATCCAAAATATTTAGACAAGATTCCAGGAAGGCCAAGTCTTTAAGGTCCAGGGATGGCTTCTCCATACACAGTAATACACACACCGTTCTGTACCTGGGCTAGAGAAGTTTCAATTCACAAAGCACCTGTTGCTGTAAAAGTAAGTAACAAATAACCACACGGATTGTTTTCCTTTTCCCCCCTGAAGGGCACTGCTGCACTTGAAAAACGAACTTCCGAAAGGTCCAGGAGGGACGTGAACCGTTAAATAAAGCTGTCAGTAGAGGGTTGCTTGCCGGATGTGTGGATGTAATCCTTCATGCTCTGATCTCTGAGTGCTAGTGGCTGTCTTGTGGAAACTTATTTTACTACATGTGGCCTGCATGGGGGGGAACCTGAACCCTGGATAGGCTAAAACAAGTTAAGAGTCAAATTTCCATCAAACCAGACTGGTGCAGTGCTTCTACTCCATACACTCACTAGACAATGAAGTCACCCTCTGCAGGAGAATGGTAATAAATTGTAGAACATATACCATGCACTAAAACATGCTAAAAGACAAACATATGGGCTCACCCACAAAGACCTATGTACCAGACAGGACGTCCCAGTGCACTCCCAATCTATTTTCTCTGCCCTTGGCTACCTCAGGAATGGTCAAGAAAAACACTATGGCCCGGCACAAGATAGTACAGGGGTTACAGGGCTGCTCAACTCCAGCTGGGAGAAGAAGAAGCAGACCGAGAGGCTTGTGAGATAACACACATGTGAACTAAATCTCTCTCTTCACTCTGTATCATTTGCTTTTCAGCCACAGCATTCTTTACCGCATGTGCATATTACTGAACCCCTTATAGTATGTGGCACTTTACAACCAACACTTTATTTGCCATAAATCGACTAATTTTGCACTCATCACTCTAATCTTCAGTAGTTAAAGATCAGCTGGCAAAGTTGTTTTCTGACAACAGTAAATAGTGGTATAAGATGTTGGACCAATTATAACACTGACTGATGCACTAGAGATAATGCAACCGAATTCAGTTTCTTTAGTATTACGATGGAGTCCGTACACATGAGTGGGACACTACTATCTATATAGCATCCCTAATGCCAACACAAAGAAGTACTATTTACAATATGACAGGCACACACACTTGCGAAAGCCATTTACAGCTTCTTGAAAACAAGTAGCCGGAAGTCATACACGCAAACACAAGCAACTTGCACAGAAAAGTCTCTAAACCCATCAATCGAGCTACAACTAGAGATGAAAGGATCGATCAGCTACCTATCGACATTGGACAATCTTCAACCCAAAAAGGCGATTGCCATTCGGCTGATATTTCTCTAGTATAGCAGATCCTGTGAATCAATCTACGGCAGAAAACAAATGAGCCAATTTTTGTTTTGGTAATTAGCTGGGCTGGACTCCCCCCGGTCACAGGTAGTGCCTAGCTGAAAGTCTAGACAGAAATACAGACTCTAACTTTGGACTAAGGGACTGTAACGGCGTGAGAAACCCCATATTGTATTCAGCTGTGTGTGGAGAGTTTGTTACAAATGCTAATAGACCAGTTTAGACCATGGCTGCGTCCAAAATGGCATACTTAAACAGTACATACTAGATTCCATCCAGCTCTTTCAGTACGTGAGTGTGCAGTATGCATGTACTGCTTTCGCATTCTGTTCAGTATGGGAGCACACAGTTTCGAATGCCCATGTTTTATGTCTTGATTGTGATCAAAGTGGCATCCAGCAAGTTCTCCTACTTAGAAAGATGAGAGAGGTCTGTAATTTCCATCATAGGTACACTTCAACTATGAGTGACAAAAATGAGAAAGAAAATCCAGGAACTCACATTATAGGATTTTTAAAGAATTTAATTGTAAATTATGGTGGAAAATAAGTATTTGGTCAGTAACAAAAATTCAAGTCAATGCTTTGTAACATAACCTTTGTTGGCGATGACAGAGGTCAAACGTTTCCTGCAAGTCTTCACCAGGTTGGCACACACTGTAGCTGGTATTTTGGCCCATTCCTCCATGCAGATCTCCTCTAGAGCAGTGATGTTTTGGGGCAACACAGACTTTCAACTCCCTCCACAAATTTTCTGTGGGGCTGAGGTCTGGAGACTGGCTAGGCCACTCCAGACCTTTAAATGCTTTTATGGAGCCACTCCTTCGTTGCCCGAAGCGGGTGTGTTTGGGGATCATTGGTCCATGTAATGCTGGAAGGACCCAGCCACGTTCCATCTTCAATACTCTCTCTGATGGAAGGAGGATTTTTTTTTTGGCTTAAAATCTCACAATATATGGGCCCCCGTTTCGGGTTCTTTTCCCTTAACAAGATCAGTCGTCCTGTCCCCCATTGCAGAAAAACAGCCCCAAAGCATGATGTTTCCACCCCCATGCCTTTCACAGTAGGTATGGTGTTTATTGGGATGCAACTCAGCATCCTTCGTCCCTCCAAACACGATGAGTTGAGTTTTTACCAAAAAGTTCTATTTTGGTTTCATCTGAACCACATGATATTCTCCCCAATCCTCTTCTGGATCATCCATATGCTCTCTGGCAAACTTCAGACGGGCCTGGACATGTACTGCTTAAGCAGGGGGGCACGCCTGGCACTGCAGGTCTGAGTCCCTCCGGCGTAGTGGTGTTACTGATGGTAGCTTTGTTACGTTTGGTCCCCCAGCTCTCTGCAGGTCATTCATCAGTTCCCTCTGTGTGTAGTTCTGGGATTTTTGCTCACCGTTTCTCCATGATCATTTTGACCCCACGGGATAAGATTCTTCCATTTTTCTTACAGTTGCTCCCACAGTTGTATTTATTCACGACCAACCTGCTTGTCCTATGTAGATTTCACTCTTCACCAGCCTGGCTGCAGGTCTACAATTTTCTTCCTGGTGTCCTTCGGACGCTCTTTGGTCTTGGCCATGATTGAGTTTGGAGTCCTGACCTGTTGAGGCCTGTGGACAGGTGTCTTTTATACAGATAACGAGGTCAAACAGGTGCCATTAATACAGGTTAACCAGTGGATGGACAAGAAGAGCTTCTTAAAGAAAAGCTACAGGTCTGTGAGAGCCAGAAATCTTGCTTTGTTTGTGGGTGACCAAATACTGTCTACTTCTTTTTCCACCATGATTTACAATTAAATTTCTTTAAAAATCCTACAATGTGAATTTCCTGGGATTTTTTTTCCTCATTTTGTCTCTCATAGTTTGAAGTGTAGCTATGATATTAAATTAACAGACCTCTCTCATCCTTTCTAAAGTAGGAGAACTTTACACAATTCAGTGGCTGACCTAAAATACTTTTTTGCCCCCACTGTATGCAGGCCCAGCTCAATCTTTTTCCTCTGTAACATTTTTCACCGTGTATAGTCAGGCTCTCACCCTTATTCGAGTCATTTCACAGACAGTTGTGCCCTGGGCCGTTCCAGCTGAGAGTCACTGAGTTCATGAAGGACCTGGTAGAGCTTTAAGTCGGGACTCAATATATTTTCAGCTCTTTGTCTCTGTTTTTGTCTCAGTCTCACTTATTGATCTCCCCAGATAATATTTGCCATCTCTTTCAAGAGAAGCAATTTTTTTTTTTTACACACAAGTCATCCATTGCTCAAATACTAAAACCAAACCCCACGTCATACAGACAATGTTCTAGACTGGAATCAACTTTGCCTTATGGAAGTATATCAGCTGGATCAGTAAGATTTAAACAGAAATGTCAAGAGTTGGTGAAGACACTGAACATGCTGTCTGAGATGTTTCCATGACAAATACCAGGCAGACAAGCCTGCACTTTGCTTATATCTACTAGGTTTGCATGCACTTTGAATAAAAAAGTATAAAAAGTCAGTATGAAAAGGGTGCTGTGGTGTTTGATTCTTGTGGTACTTTGACAAAAACTTGCCACAGACATTTCATGAAGACCCACTGAACTGGGTTACCTTGTGGAAAAGGGGTACACGGTCACTTTTGTCACAAATTGGTCTCAGGGAGTTTTTCCTTTCCACCGTTACCTCTGGCTTGCTAAACTTGAATTTAATAAAGTTGCCATGTCTATTTTAAAAATCACTACACAAATACTTTGAACTCTTAGAAAGACTGGATTTCCAGTAATACAAGGTTTTCATTGTCTTGTATCTTTTCCCAAAAACATACAATTTATATAAGAACACAAACAGCTACTTAATATAAAAACAACAGATGGTTTTCAGTTTCAGTAAAACATTTTTTGTTGATGCATTATAATCAAGAAGGAGAAGTCAGAAGTTACTTCTGAATGTTATTTCTACCTCTAAATGCAGCACAAGACTCTTTGTAAGCCTGGGAATTGCATTCTGTGGTTCCTTTATTTCACTGTAAAGTTGTATAAAAAGGTGAAGAAGCCACATGGTGACTTGCATTTTCCATTTCTTGTATACTAACCATGCAACTAGTGGTGACCTTTTATACACACTGACCAAAGCTGCTCTGCAGTTATACTGTAGTATAACAAAGGAAAAGGCAGGGAGCATCTTAGATCTTAATAATGATAACAGAATTAACAGACATGAAGTTAGTGAATACAAGTGCGAACAAAATGCTAAACACTGCCCAGAAACTGAATACTGACATATACTAGGGACAATAACAGGGACATACAAAGAGACTGACTTGATGCCAGTGAAAGCAGGGTATAAATATTGCCCTCGATGAGCTGGGACTGACAGGTGTTGAGCAAGTTGCAATTCTGAGAGTAATTATATTATCTTTTTATTTTCTAAGTATTATATCATCTTAATTTCACATAACAAGGATAATAATACGTGCATCTATTCTTACACTAAACATTTTGTCATGAACCAGTATGGGTTAGATCTGACCACTAGATACTGACACAACCTCAGATATTTGTAGTTCTGAACTTCACAAAAACTGGACTAGACCACAGTCTAAAGCTCCATTGGTACTTGACATATTACTAAATATATTGTTCAAAAAAGATTATGCTTAAGATCCATCCATTAGTACTTGAAAGTGACATAGGTATAGCTTGATGATTCTTATAAGTGACGTTTTGTCCATTCCAGAGGTTGCCAACTCAATATGACTCAATATACCACTTACCAGACAACGCAATGGTATAACCACCCTATATAATTATTTCTCAATCACTTTGTTAGAATACAACCATAAAATACAGGAAATGTGTATGCACTTTTATGAAACTGAAAAAATCTAGGCCTTCTATAGGCTACAGTGTCTAGCATTTAGTGTGATTTCCCCTTAGACCTGAACAACAGGAGCATCTGGCAGCTTCATCAGGATGCCAAGTTGACCCTTCTGCACTCTGAAGAAGCTTGATCAGGAATGGTCTTTTTGGAAGTGTAGCAGCCAAGAAACCACAAGGCTTCACTCAAAGATTGGAATTAAGATCAGAGTATTAAGGAGTGACAAATCCAAGTTTGAAATTTTGAGTCCAATCGACAACAATATGTTATATATGGTCATTATACTGTTGCTAAAACAACAAATCTAATAGTGGCCTAAGACTTTTTCACAGTACTGTAAATGCCTTGCATGTTAATGAAAGGCTGGAGAAAAAAAAAAAGAGTGAGACATGATCCATTTTCTCACAGATTCTCACAGTCTGTCATGGGGGACATGTGACATAAAATCTCCTTATAATTTCTAAAAAAGAAAAAAAAAGGTCTGGATTATTAGCCAATAACTTAATATCATTTTAATATTCATTCTGAAATGAACGTTTACCAGACTCATTATGAGTCATCACAGCTGTGAAAACTTGAAACCATGGAGCGGTGCGCGAAGTGTGATGTCAGTTCCTACAGTCATAACAGCACATGCTCCATAGATAAATCTGGAGGGACAGGGATTAAACAAGATCAGGATGGATCCTACTCCTTCATACCTGCTGCATCTTGACCATGATTCAATTTAACAGGCGCTCTGATTAGCCACTACGAGTGTGGGAGAACCGCAGAAAGATATGCGAGCGGCAACACTCTCCTCCACACATTCTTACATATACTGACACGGCAAGTTCAATAAAATATATTATGCATGGTCGAACAGCCGAATATCTGAATACAAGCCAAAGGAGATATGATCTTCTATCCTGGGTCCAGCAACTTAAACAATGTGAACTCATTCCCTTGAGCTTGAGCTCCAGTCATCACATGATATGCTGAGCTGGCAGGTGGATTATTAGCTGATCAAAGTGTCCTAAAAGTAGATGTCAGGGTGGCTCAGGACAGGCCAGCTCAGGTCTCCAAGTGCCATGAAAACTGGAAAAGTCTGAAAGAATCACCTGAACATACTCATTAGTTAAGGAGTTATGTTACTATTCATTCATAGCTGTTTCATATGCTATTCTAAACAAACTGAATCCCTGCTTACCCTGGTTGTGGGGAGGGGGGTCTGGTGCCTAACCCAGAATTCAACTTAATGGCTTCCAGAAGGTTGTTTGAACTCCGATTTGTTCGAAGTCGGAATGAAATTTCCCCATATGAAGTAATGTCAATAGGCTTAATCCGTTCCTGACCCCCAAATGATTGTTTTTTTACGCTTTTATTTGAATGAAATTAATGACTAAAAGCATATGTCCCCAAGGAGAATGCAGAGCTACTCAGGAGTTGGGCATGTGGTAAATGTTTTCCAGATACATTCGAAAATCACCATGACCCCCTCAGGACAAACTGGTTACTGAAGATGAATGGTGGAATTGGAGTATAAAGAGGAAAATTTGTTGCACAACAAGAAGTCACCTCTGCTCAACCTCAAGTGATGTGCTGACCTTTTAACTCTCCAACTTCCATTACTTTCTTGGGAGCATCTCTTCCCTGTGGCTTTCTAATTCATAAAGCAGCCATGCTTATCTTTCCTGCCCATGTTTTCTTGACCTCTAAACAACCTTAGTACTAGAGGGTTCCCATCTTCCATCCTCTTCCTATCTCTCAAAGAGATCCTCCATATAAGCTGAGCTAGCAGTCCTCTGTAGTGTCATGTATAGCTCACCTCAGCACTCGCTGTGAAGGAATACAAAATGAGCAAGCATACTGTAAGGCCTGAAGATAATACAGGACAAAGCAAGAGACACTTATTTACATTTCCATTTACAGCATTTAGCAGACACCCTAATTTAAAACGAGACTGCAGAATGAGACACCATCATGCTAGGTTTATGTTTTGGTTGTTTAGTTGTCATTTTAATTTTATAGTTATTTGCTTTAGGTTTATTGTCACATGTGGGTTTGGGAGTGAGACCCATGTGTATATTTTAAGAGTGTTTGTTTGGGTTATTCAGTTATTTGGGTTGTTTCGGTAATTGCCGCGAGTACACATCGAACCACACGTGGTCAACAACAGGGAATAATCCATCCTCATTAACCAGAAAAACATGCGGAAGAGTATCAAAACTAGAAAACACACAATTCTAAGGAATCAGCTTTTGAAAACTACTAAGGACATCACCACTAACGCTGCGTTCCAATGTCGTAGATTCCCAAACTGGTGCTCCCCACTTCCGATGTGAATGCATTCCAGTGCTTCTACTAAGGAAAACATGGTTTCCCACAGTAAAACCAATTCATATTTATGGCTCCGTGCTGTAGCCTAACAATAATGTGTGTTGCAATGTTTACATTTCATTTAAATTTGTCCAAACTGAGCACCCAGTGCTGAAGAACAGACATCCATCATTCTGCAATAGTTAGAAAGCTAATAGGGTAGATTACCATAAACTTGGAATAACTTAAATCATTCCAAATATACTGGAAATGATTGTTGAAGACACATTTAAAAAACTCAAAAAATCAAAGCAAACATTTGTGACTATGGCTTGGCATTGGTGTCTCCATTTTGAGTGTGACATCAGAATTATTCATAGGAACCTATAGAAATAAAGTGAGGAGTTAAAAAGGATGCAGTTGATCCTGGCCTAAAACAGCCACATCAAGAGTAGACTGCATTAAGCGTAGAGACAATATCTGCGTCAGTCTTGATGAACCAGCACCACTCCTTTTTTCATGTCTCAGTCCCAGTTTTCCTTGGACAGTGTTGCCAGGGGTCCAGGAGAACAGAGTGCAGCTGTAACATGTCTGAGATGGGACGCCAGCCCATCACAGTGCCAGCAATGTTCCCTGTTGCTATGCTGGGTCCCTCAGACACAGAATAATGTCTATATTTGATGGCCAAAACTGGACGTCCGACAGGAAGCTAAGACACTAGAATCTGTTTGAAGTCTAATGAGAGGACATTTCATGACGTTCTGCCCAAGTATTGCCACCAAATAGAATACTGTACACACTGCATTGTTTACGATTGCACCAATGAGTTTAAAACTATGGGAGTACCATTTTCTAATTTATGTAGCTGTGTCCAAATACAAGTTAACAACATGTTCATTGCAAAATCACGAGCTGAGACAAACAACAGTGTCCGATTACATGAATAGAAAAAGAAAGGAAAGAAAAAAACCCTTAATGAGTACTCTATTTTGCAAGCTTTAGCCTGATTTAATTTACTACAGATATCAACATAGTACTGTGTATGTATGTCAGATGCACATTGTTTTCATACAGATTTCAGCAATGTAATGAGACTGTCATAATGCTCACTACACACACGTATGTACATATATGTATGCATCACTTAATGTCCGCAATATGTGATCTTGATATTAAATTCACATACTTATATAGTGCATATTGTATATATGGCAAAGCTATATGGAATACTGTAGCGTACTGGGATTGCCTAAATAGCCAACAGAATTTACACACACAGTACTGTTATTGCATTCCCCCATCCTCAGCCACACTGCACTGGAACCTATGCAACCATCCCACAATCCACTAACCATACACATGCAGTGGAGGGCCGAACCAGCCTGTGTCGGCTCACACCAATTTATTCATCTCTCTGCACGCTGAGACATCCAGCGACACTCTGATACAATCAGTATCACAGATAGCTTTAGTGCTGTGGTTCCCAGCCTTTTTTCCTTGGAGCCCCCATATAAGTATATAAGAAAAGCTGCAACACCCCCCAGCCCACATACACAGACAAAAAAGTGATTCTTTGCTCATATTTATTGGCTAAAATTTGCATAATTTATTAATTTTTTCCTCTTTTGTCTTTGGTTCAATTTATATTTTCTCCTTTTTCCATGTTGGCTTCTTTTCTCTTTAAGATAGCTAAACATTTCGTAACATATCGGTATAGATATAAATATATAAAAGACCCATGAACAATTGAAGACTCAACTCAAAGCTGCTGGGAAGCCGATGACATTAACTTTCCCAATTCCTGTCCATAAAGGGAAACCTTGGAAGGTTGTGCTTGATCTAAGACACGTGAACTCAGCCACCACCTGTTTTCATGCTTATGCAACACTGGGTAGATCACGAAATGCTTCTATTTTAAGCACTTCATAAATCAACACCAGAGCCGTGAAACTCAAATCATGTGGATAAAAATGCAAGCTGTGGATATATTCAGAGTAAACTGAATGCCTGAGTGAGAAACTCTACAATATCTAATGAGGAAATATCCATTTCATCACTGTTCTGTGAGTTTTATGCAAACTG
The DNA here is from genome assembly GCA_025084515.1 of Ancistrus triradiatus. Lineage (NCBI taxonomy): Eukaryota > Metazoa > Chordata > Actinopteri > Siluriformes > Loricariidae > Ancistrus > Ancistrus triradiatus. The sequence goes on along the minus strand of JAJAGP010000644.1, from coordinate 224,982 downwards.
TCCTGTCCTGTAGATCAACTCTGCGAACGCTGTCTGGCTTTGCTTACATACGGCTTCAGCCAAATAATGCCCTGACCTCAGCTTATCGCAGATGCAGTCAGAGACTTAGCCGTAAGAGTTATTCATCATTCTCTGAGAGTACAGTAAACACTCCTGAGCTCCAAGTATCGCCTGAGCATGATGGAATCCACGCTACAAACATGCTTTCGTTTGATTTTGGATTTTCACTCCTCCAAGGGATGAACGTAAAGTTTGTGGGTACGCTGGCATGTCTTCAAGCATCTGCTGGCCAATGAGTGATGATAACTACGTTGGACTAGGCATGATTGGCTTTACCATCAGAAGGTAGAAGGGCAATGAAAAGGTGGATTGCTACAGGCCAATATGTCACTGTGTGACAAGGAAGGGAATCAAGAGAAACATGGTTAGGTGATTTATCACAACAGAGAGAAAAATGACAGTCTACAGCGGGACAGATAGCAGTGTTTGTGTGCAGATTATATCTCACAGGTTTCCACACTGCTCTTATCACTCTTGCGTATTATAGCAGAGCTTTTTGAGGGAGGCTGTTAGAGCTTGGGAGGACTACGGGGATTTCAGACAGCACCCCCATGTTTTTACTTTAGCAATCTACATGTCTCTTCCATTCTCTCTCTCCCTCTTATTCTTATCCAGTTAGCTGTTCACCAAGAAAGAGTTGTTGAAATCGAATGACTCCATGTGTGTGAATGTAATGATGATATATGTAAGTGATTACACTACTAGTGTGAAACTGTGAAGTGAAGTTTACTGGGGGAGACTCTACAATTGAAAGAAGGTTCTAGTACATTGCTGGGCTGCTGCTAGCCTGGATACAAGATGAGATATGGCTGGGTATGAAGGCATACAGGATCTGTGTGATGCACCCCCTCTTAAAGTCTGTCAACAAAATGTCTTTGAGTGTGTCGTAGAGGCATGTCTAGTGGTCAACAATCTCTCACCAAGATGTACACTACCCAAAAGTAGCCTCCAAGAGCCTCTTTCTAGGGAGGCGGTGGAAGCACTTTTATGCGCTCTTGTGACAAGACCCAGTGTCTACTCCGACCACACTAATCATGTACATATCTGCCTAAGACATAACTGCATGCTGAGTTTTGCAGTAATCTGTCATTTCTATCTGGGTGCGTTATTTTTTATCTTCCCACATACATTAGCTGTGATAGGAGAACAGTTGTAACTAAACATGGAGTTTTACTAAACACATCCAGGAACATCTTGAGCTGAATGAATGCTGAGGAACCTTTGGCTGGATCATGGGACAGAGGAGGATTTGTTTCTATGTGACGATTGTTCTCCATCTGTAGCGGAAAGCTGATGAACCCAGGTGGAAGGGGTGGCGAGACAATGACAAGGACTGTGTCTTTGACTTGTCCGCAATTCATTTTTTCACACGTTTGTGTTCCCTGCCCATTTCTGAAATATCTGCAGGAAAAGCGTTACATAAAAGACAGTTTCCATTTCCATTCCATTGTGTGTTTGAATGCAGCTCTACAGTCAAAAATAGTAAGAAAGAAAGAAAAAAGAAAATCAATATGATCAACAAGTGGCTGCCAGTGTTGATTTTAAATCAAACAATGTATGGGAAACACTGCAGTATCTTGGCTATTTGGTCAATACTGGTACACTCCAGTATCCTATATACTGTATTTATATATAAAACAGTGCATCTGACATGTCCGGATGGCATAACATTGCAGTTTCACAGAATGTACCATTGATGTTAAGCGATGCATACCTGTATCTAATTGTACATATCCTAATAAAAGTGTATTAACAGCAAGATCACCACTAAACCAATTAGCTTTAGATTAAACGATGCTTTATAAGCTAACCCCACTGAATATTGCTCTCATATGGTTCAAACTGCTTCATCTGCAAAACCACAGTGGAATTTCAAACCAGCTAATTGACTTACATAAACTCAAATATGCCCATGTCCCACATAACACACAATAGATGGGAAGCCAGCATTTCTGTCTTTGTCATAGCGGGCATTAAGTTTGCTGAGAATGTCCTGAGTATTGTTGCAGGAAATCACGCGATAAACCAGGAAAGCCTGTCTATTGTTGGGATAAGGGAACGGAAGCTTATCTAATGCTGATACTAGCCGTGTCTGGAGTCTGGAATTCTTTTCTACTTTCCTTCAAGCCATGTAGAAAAATAAGTAAGCAGACATTACCTTGCACTTATTTCCTCTCTCTTTTGAAGAAAAGGGAGGGAAATAGATCTCATAATTCTATATATTTTCCAGTTAATATTTTCCTATTTTCAGAGCATCTAGCACTGCTCAGAAGTTCTTAGATCTGAGGATGAAAGCAATGCTGTAGTGGAGTTGTTAATTTAGCCGTTTCTCTTGGCACGGTGCAATAATCGATTTAACAATGCGGAAACACTGAGATAGCGAGTTAACAAGACAATAAAGAGGAGAGGCAAAGCAGTTACCTAAGTAGCCAAACATTAATGGCATGTGCCATGAGAAAACTTTAGTAATAAAACAAGATATATAGCTATGACTTGTGCCAGCGCTTCTCATAAATTCAAATTATGAGTTTATGTTAGATATTAACATTATAAACATCATAGCTACAAGAAGACTTAGAAGATTGGTTCAATATGTGAAGTATAACTAAATGGGATGAAAACAGTGTTTAACTGGAGGTTTTTTGAGGCTGTAATATCTCTTGAGATTAGCTTTTCCAACTGCAAGCCTAAGCAAGAGGAAAGAGAGCTTGACATGATCCTACATCTACTCATGATTTTAATTAGGGGTGTAACAATACACTTCGCTCATGGTTTGATATGATTTATGATACTGAGTTCACACTGAATTTCTTAAATGACAACTTTCAATTAATATATGAAATATATATTAAATACCTAAGTGAAAACATTCAGATGATGTATGATTGTGCCCTCTGGTGTTCAAAAACTGCAAATGGATTATATGGCGTAACAAACAGAAAACATGTGACACTGTCAATAACTACGCACATTGTGACATTTTTTCATTGTAAAGCATAGAGTCATGATGCATCCTTAAATCTCTAGTTTTTATTCATCCATCTTTACCCAATGTTGTTCAAATCAATAATCAGTCAGATGATAAATAGAGACGTGTTGGGAGACTGTACACATGATGCTGATGCTATCAGATGGAAACTAAGGGCCTAATACTTGGTTGCATTTTCACATTGTTTTATTGAAGTCAATCACTTTCCATAAACGATTAATCCAATTCAGGGTGCCTGTCCATTGCAAGACATGTGCACCATTCACTCAAACACCTTAGAGATGCCAATTAACCTAATACGTGTCGTTGACTAGTGGGAAGAAACCACTTATAACTCATAAAGAAACCCTGGCACAGGGAGAATATTCAGACTCCACATAGGAAGTGAGCAGGCCAGTACATCAGAACCCCGGTCACTGGAGCTGTATGGTGACAGGGCTAACCACGGTGCTGTCTCATATTATTAATCCAGCGTCAAAGCATTCAGTATTTATTCAGCTGGAATGTTCTGTCAGTTCCAGTAGCTCATTTTACTGGAAGAGACATTGGCTGGACCTTACCATAGCCAAACAATCTTTTTATGCTACTGTAATATAAACTTAAAGGGCATTTTCACGAGAGAAGTGTGAAACACCGCTGAAAACACGAACAAAATGCTACCATCTACACAGCATCCCTAATGCTACAATTTTTTATTTATAGAAATTCACAATAACTATAGAAAATACAGTGATGTAGTGTTATGACCCTGTATAGTGCAAAGCTGTAACACTTAAAATGACACCTGTTTGACCTCGTTATCTATATAAATGACACCTGTCCACAGCCTCAAACAGTCAGACTCCAAACTCAACCATGGCCAAGACCAAAGAGCTGTCGAAGGACACCAGGAAGAAAATTGTAGACCTGCACCAGTGAATCAATCAACTGTGGGAGCAATTGTAAGAAAATGGAAGAGATACAAGACCATTGATAAGATTTCACGCAAGATGTCATCCCATGGGGTCAAAATGATCATGAGAACGGTGAGCAAAAATCCCAGAACTACACGGAGGGACCTGATGAATGACCTGCAGAGAGCTGGGACCAAAGTAACAAAGGCTACCATCAGTAACACACTACTCCAAGAAAGACTCAGATCCTGCAGTGCCAGGCGTGCCCCCCTGCTTAAGCCAGTACATGTCCAGGCCCGTCTGAAGTTTGCCAGAGAGCATATGGATGATCCAGAAGAGGATCAGGAGAATATCATGTGGTCAGATGCAACCAAAATAGAACTTTTTGGTAAAAACTCAAATCGTCGTGTTCGGAGGAAGAAGAATGCTGAGTTCCACCATGCCTTCTGTGAAGCATGGGAGTGGAAACCTCATGCTTTGGGGCTGTTTTTCTGCAGAGGGGACAGGACGACTGATCCGTGTTAAGGGAAGAATGAACGGGGCCATGTATCGTGAGATTTTAAGCCAAAACCTCCTTCCATCAGTGAGAGCATTGAAGATGGAACGTGGCTGGGTCTTCCAGCATGACAATGATCCCAAACACACCGCTCGGGCAACGAAGGAGTGGCTTAAAAAGCATTTCAAGGTCCTGCAGTGGCCTAGCCAGTCTCCAGACCTCAGCCCCATAGGAAATTTGTGGAGGGAGTTGAAAGTCTGTGTTGCCCCAAAACATCACTGCTCTAGAGGAGATCTGCATGGAGGAATGGGCCAAAATACCAGCTACAGTGTGTGCCAACCTGGTGAAGACTTACAGGAAACGTTTGACCTCTGTCATTGGCAACAAAGGTTAAATTACAAAGTATTGAGTTGATCCAAATGTATTGACCAAATGCTTACTTTCGACCACAATTTACAATTAAATTCTATAAAAATCCTACAACGTGATTCCTAGATTTTTTTTATCATGTTGTCTCTCATAGTTGAAGTGTAGCTATGATGAAAATTACAGATCTCTCATCTTTCTAAGTAGGAGAACTTGCACAATCAGTGGCTGACTAAATACTTTTTTGCACCACTGTAGTTATAGGTTAAAGAGAATATATTATAATACTATATATAATATATAGTGGGGGGACTAGGACAGGTACATACACTTATGAACACTCTTTACTGCTTGTTATAAAAAAGTAAGGAAAATCATGCTCACAATCCTATGATTAACTGGAGTTAAAAGACACATTTTTATTTCCTTACATAATTTATTATATTTTTTAAGACCTCAGCCATTAAAGCAAACGAGCGTTGATCACATGGTCGTTGAAAGGTGCATACCTGTATGTATGTGCCTAAGAGTACTAAAAGTGAGCTCAGAGCTACAGCTGCTCACCAAATGCACCCTGCACAGTCTGTCAGGCTTAAACAGAACTCATTACTGCAGAGTTGATGCCAGAAAATCATGCGTACCTAGCTCATAGCCTAGCCCAGAGTGTGGTTGCAACATTCACTGCTTTTGCTGGCAAATTCTGTCTACGTACAGCTAAACGCTGCAAACACTGCGTTAACATGTCCCATGCTATTGTTTTGCATGTCACTGTCGGGCAACTGGGTGTTATGTTTTGTAGTCTCATGCAGGTAAGTGAAATCATTATTATGGAGTGCAGTTCATGATGAAAAACTGGTATTAAAAAAGACACGGGGTTACAACCTCAGAGAAAGAGCACAGACACACCCCTTGGATTGAGCTATGGTATCATCAGGGAATTAGATCAGTTTCGACTGACAAGACGGTGAATGTTTGTACGGGAGATATCAGCAATCAGAACACTTCCTAGTGGACCATGTGCCAAAGTAACTAACTCATGGCTCTACAGAACTTCTGAGCATCTGGCTTCTCATCTTTCCATATGTACATTAGTGACAAATGGTGACCACTGCTGTGCAGACCTCAGGAGATTAATATGAGGGGTTATACTACCTCGCTAGATAGCCAGGTAGTATAAGGTTCTGCTAACAGCTGCGAGACACTCATTCACTACGGTAGATTATCATTTGGCCATTGATGTATATAAACTCTGAAATGGATATGAATACAATAATGACCCAATAATTAATTCAGACAATGGCTTCTTAATTTACAGTTACAGTATAATAATAATAAGTTAAATTCCAAAGCTCCCTTTACAAACCCAATGTCACTTTCCAGAGAAAGAAGACAGCTGTGCAACAGACAGAAAAAATTATCCTGACAAGCAATTTTTTCTCTGCTGGCTGGAGGAGTGCAATCAAGTTCAACTGTAGAAAAAAAGAATACTAAGAAACACTTTCACAACATCCGATGTGACCAAGCACAACGCTGCATAAACAGTGGGCTAAACAAGGTCAGATTTCACTAAAATTCATGTAAATGCAAAAAAAAAAGAAAGTCAAAACTATACTCCTACAGCTCGGCACTTTGTAAAAGATACTGCACTGAGTACAGTACAAGTAATGCTTGTGCTGCAGAAGATAGGATTCCAGAGCAGTGTTGCAGAAGAAACTTGTTTAGCTCAGCATGACACGTCCCAATCAAGGTATCGGATAGCTGAGAGTCAGCAGCTATGGATTGATGTGTAGAAGGGAAGAACTGATCCTCCTCTTCAACCAGATCAGCTGAATTGCCTTTGACCTCTTCAACCTGAGTGATCAACCTCCATCCAAAGAACGACTGTAATTAAACACTTCAGCTCAAGGTGTCAATGATGGCGCGATGGTTAATGGATTTATTCACACCAACCTGCTTGCCTATTGTAGATTCACTCTTCCCAGCCTGGTGCAGGTCTACAATTTTCTTCCTGGTGTCCTTCAACAGCTCTTTGGTCTTGGCCATGGTTGAGTTTGGAGTCTGACTGTTTGAGACTGTGGACAGGTGTCTCTTATACAGATAACGAGGTCAAACAGGTGCCATTAATACAGGTAACGAGTGGAGGACAGAAGAGTTACAGGTCTGTGAGAGCCAGAAATCTTGCTTGTTTGTGGGTGACCAAATACTTATTTTCCACCATGATTTACAATTAAATTCTTTAAAAATCCTGGATTTGTTTTCTCATTTTGTCTCTCATAGTTGTAGTGTAGCTATGATGAAAATTACAGACCTCTCTCATCTTTCTAAGTAGGAGAAATTCCACAATCAGTGGCTGACTAAATACTTTTTGCCCCACTGTACATAGTTACCAAATCCACATATTTTAAGAGACATCACTTCTTTTGGGTTTGTTTCCAGAGACCTGAAATGCAGCACTTGCAAAATGGCTACCAAACACTTTTGTTACACAGTACATGTTCATTATTTAATTCTTAAAGTTTAGGTCACATCTTCTGGGAGATTATTTAATGGTTGTAAAGTATCTGAGGTATTTAAACCTGGAGGTTTCCCATCATCTGATTACCTAAGTGCATGTAAACTTGTTCAGATTACTGACAACATTGGATTATTAAGTGCATGTAAACACACTCAGTGTAAATGTAAGCTTGGTTGCAGCTTCATTAATGAGCAACAAACTGTCTCTTGAAACAGCTACACTAGGACTGTTTGCCAGATGCTTTATGGATTGGACAATGGACCCTCTGGCAGAATCTGGGTTTGGTATATGCCAAGAGAAATGCTACAGATGTCTACCCTAATGCCAGCTATGAAGTTTGGAGAGGGTATGAGGCTCATTTTGGTTTGGGCTGAGCCTTCTTAATGTTACACCATACAGTGACATCCAAGACAACCTGTTATTATAATTTTGTAGTAAAAGCAGTTTTGAGTGTTCTGGCAGTGGAGCCGTACTGAATGGACATAATAGTCACTTTATCAAAGGATTCACAAAGTCAAGTATTTAGTGAAAGCCAGTGTATGATCACCACTGAAGTGCAATATTATAAGCTAGACAGTGTTTAGATCATAGGACACCTGTGATGTTTGCAAAAACAGTCATAACCTTGACTTTACATCTAAAACGTAACATTAATAGTTTTCAGCAATGCTCTCTCTAAACAATATTTGGACTGAAACTCTTTGCTGGAAGAAACATCTATAGGCCTACAGTGGTAGTCTTAGCTTGGCAGAAGACTCAAACAGCATTAATTATATTATCAGTGAGACTACGCAAGCTGACAGAACTGATATGGAGCAGACTCAAGGTGAAGACAAAGCAGATTTCTCAACCGAACACATTGGTTAAACTGTTTAATCTTGTCTTAAATCAGTTTACATGTGCTGTGATGTATTCTGAACTTTGCTAAATTATTCTGGATACACAGACAGAGAGGTGAAGTGATTTCATGTTCTGGTCTAGTGACTCCTAAACAGCAGTTAATACATGTTTGTAAACACAGACAAACACCCCCACACAATCCGGACTCGCAGTGCTGACTGTACAGCTAACTATGCAGGTCCTTGTGGTCAGTATTTAACAGAGGCATGTTTTGTTTAGTTTCTCCTGCTTCCATGTAGTCTGCAGAATGAAGTGTGTTTACACAGTCTTACTCTTCAGTCCAGGCTTCCCCCCCCCCATCTGGTGACAGGAGTCTGAGGAAATTACCTTCGTATTGCCACAGAGCAGGTCATCAGATTTGCGCTGCTGCAGCTCAAGCTCCAAAAACCCTCAATTGTACCGTTGTGTTCTCACAATTGTAAATCAATAACAATTAGAAGAAGGGCCCCATTCATATGAAAGTTTAAATGGTTGAGGTCATGTTAATGTGGCAGAAAAAACAGAATAAGACGGTAGTTTAAAACTACTTTTTAAAATAATCTCTGAATAGAATATCATCATATGCGTAGAGCCAGTGATTCATTTGTAAATGATGAGGTGTCAAAAGTCAGTCTGGAAAGGGTTATAAAGCCATTTCTAAAGCTTTGGGACACCAGTGAACCACAGTGAGAGCCATTATCCACAAATGACGAAGACATGGAACAGTTGTGAACCTTCCCAGGAGTGGCCGACCGACCAAAATTACCCCAAGAGCACAGCAACGACTCATCCAACAGGTTCACAAAAGACCCCACAACAACATCCAAAGAACTGCAGGCCTCACTTGCCTCAGTTAAGGTCAGTGTTCATGCCTCCACCATAAAGAGACTGGGTAAAAATGGCCTGCATGGCAGAGTTCCAGGACGAAAACCACTGCTGAGCAAAAAGAACAGTAAAGCTCATCTCAATTTTTCCAGAACACATCTTGATGATCCCCAAGACTTTTGGGAAAACATTCTGTGGACTGAAGAGACAAAAGTTGAACTCTTTGGAAGGTGTGTGTCCCATTACATCTGGGGTAAAAGTAACACAGCATTTCAGAAAAAGAACATTATAGTAGCAGTAACATATGGTGGTGGTAGTATGATGGTCTGGGGCTGTTTTGCTGATTCAGGACCTGGACGATAAATGGAACTATGAATTCTGCTGTCTACCAAAAAATCCTGATGGCTAATGTCCGGCCATCTGTTGGTGACCTCAAGCTGAAATGAACTTGGGTCCTGCAGCAGGACAATGATCCAAAACACATCAGCAAGTCCAGCTCTGAATGGCTGAAGAAAAACAAAATGTGGTGGCCTAGTCAAAGTCCTGACCTGAATCCTATTGAGATGCTGAGGCATGACCTTAAAAAGGCCGTTCATGCTCGAAAACCCTCCAAACCCTCTAAATAGCTATGCATATCTTACTTTAAACCACCAGCCGTGTTTAAACCACTTATAAAAGATAAATGAATTGAGCTACATCAGAAACGTTTAGTGGAGTATAAAAGGGATTAGCGCTGCCCCACTAAACAAAAATATCTAATTAAAACCTTCTGCATGTAAAACAAAATATCATAAATCATAGAAGAGATCTAGTTCATACGTCTGTAGTTTCTGCTGGACAACAGTTAGATCAAACGGAAAAAAGAGACTTTTAGGGTTAGGGTTAGATCTAGGCTCCCCAAGAAGGTTGGATCCATCTATGAGTCTTGGTCCTACAAAGATTTAGAGAATTTGTCCTTGCAATTTCACATAAGGAATCTTAGCATAAAAAAATCTGTGAAAGAAATTTGTAAAGATACGTAAATGAAATAAATGAGAACCGCCATTAAATCTCCTGAGGTCTGAAAGAGCAACCACTGAGCAAGAAAATCGTCCATTGGGAGTTGAAATTGGCGGGGTGAGGTGACGGAGTTTGAGTTGGCAATGCTTCTGGCCTGACCAAGTGTACCACAGACACTGGCTGTGCTTAAGAGTCAGAACAGGGATCATTAACCTGCAGCCCCCCATCAGTAGAACAAGGCACTAGCAAAGAAGGTGGATGGATACGATGGATGTAGCATGTTCCTCCCTGCTTGCAGCGATGTAGTCGGCGCACGTTCTACAAGTGCATTCGCTGGACTACGTCTTGGCTTCAACCCTCCTCCCCATTCGCTGGATTACACCCCTTGGCAAGGAATGTCAACAAGGGGTACTGGGCATATTCAAATTGAGGAGGGAAAGGGGAAAAAGCCACTCTTTAAAATAAAAGTTTCCAAATCCAATGTGGTCTGACAAATCCAAACCTCTCTCAGATACACTTCTAAAGAACAAGAAAAAAGAAAGGAAGCATGTCTACAAGGAAGAAACCATGCACTCTCCTACTGTAACACTGCCCGTTTACTACCACCAACATTTGCTGGGCAGCTCTGATTGTCCTACTGCTTTGATAAACCATGATCATGTCAGGATTTCAAACATCCAATTGTGACGAAGCATAACCAGATTTTTTACATCTAGCAAATATCTCTTGGGAGGATGGGGAGCGGAAAGGCATGGACAAAATCTCAACATATCGGAAGAGCTCCAAATGAGACCCGGTTTTAAAGGTCTGTCACTTGGGATGTAAGGAGCACTGGGGTCAGCAGCAGAAGAGAACCGAGTCAAACTGTGTCACCTCCAATTCCTCTGATGTACTGCAGAGGGAGGTTTTTTCCATTTTAAATGGATATATATATATATATATATATATATATATATATATATATATATATATAGATATAGATATGTGTGGTTTTGGCTTCAAAATTCTAGTGGCAAATCAATTCCCCCAGCCTTTCTTTCTGCTCATGAGGTGACTTTGCTTAGGTGACAAATAGCAATTTGTGCCGAATTGAAACAGCACTCGCACAAACTACGAGGTGTTAATCCGGGCAAAATTACGAAGAATAGTTTAAACGCTCAGTGGCTATAGTGTCCCTCCTCATGTGATCTGTCAGCGGCTGAAGGCTTTCCCAGGGTGTGAAATACAAGAAGAAGTGCACGTAGTGTAAATCATGGTTCACTAAGCACCCCTCAAAATCACTTTCACTTCACTGTTCATCTGCTCTTCTATTCAACTTTTATACAGAGACACCAAATAACTTCGCACTTCGTATTTTAACCTATCGTCAAGAGATCTTATTTCCTTTCCACTGAAATATGTAGACCTGAGCCTATATGGAATGCATAAGCCACCCACACGCTTTGGCTATATCCTAAGTCATATGTTCACTAATCTGAATGTTTCTTACAAGAGGGAATTCAAAAAGGTTACATACCAAGTTTACTAAGCTAATGATCTTCATTTATTTAGTGTTTGTGCTGCCATAGCAAGACGTGTAACCTCGGTTAATGGTTATTAAGGTGTTTTTTTCAAGGTTACACAGGTGCTCTCTGATTTACCACTGACATTTGTTCCAACATATCCATCGTAAGTTGAGTTTATCATAAACCGAGGAGTTTAATATATTATACTGTATATATATATATATATATATATATATATATATATATATATATATATATATATATCATAGAGTAGCTTAATGTACAACGCTTGCATTAAATTACAGTTCGGCAAAAACATTAGCATAAAGCTCATTTTATAATGGATTACTGACCATCTCATGGAATTCAGAGAATAATCTATTGAAAGTGAGAAACAAAAATGATTACTGTCACAAGCACGACTTTTCCTCACTACACTTCCCAGTGCTCATCACTCCCGCCCGTCACTCCCTACATCATGCACTGCCAGAGTTCCTCATTTAGCACGGGAGAGTGCAGCAGAGTATTGTACTGCATATTGCTTGCAGTACAATTCTAAATTCAGAGTAGAGTTTCTGCTGAATGTGTATTTATGTGTATTGTCGGAATCCCATCATAAATTTGAAACACCGTAAGTCGGACCATTCTAAACAGCAACTACCTGTAGAGATTTTGAATTCTCTTAGTTTCGGCACAACATCTTTAAATGTTTTCACCAGCAACAAGTAATTATGTCCTGAACCATGATTTTCCTCTAAGAATAAGGTAGATGTCTCCCATGCACTCTCAGCATAGTTTTAAATCCTTTTAAATGTGCAGCTCGATGTGTGTTTTCTCACAGGACCATTACCCCAGCATGCATCATGATTTAGGGGCACATTTACATGCCTATTATTCTTCTGTTTAAGTGCATAATAGGTAGCTAATGCTAGTTCGGGAGTTTTTCTCCACCATCAGCATGCCTTGTTTAACAGAATAGGAACCTGACACATACTGACCTGATGTGGTTTACATTATCCTGATAGCATGTTGCTATCACCTTCATATTGCCATTTTGGCAAGCCTTTAGGCAGCACCCTGTCACAACAACACTTACCGGAGTTACAGTCCCAAAAAAGCACTAGATTGAGCAGCCAGCATCAGTCTGCTGAAAGGTTTATTCCCAAATCTGGCAATCCAGCTTACATTAGGGTGTTAGACTGATGCAGCCAAAATAAATTGATACAGATTAGTAAGATCTGTGTACCACATGTCCAGGGATCAGAAATCCCCTACCACAGCCAAGCTACTGCACTGGATCTCCACTAACGTGACAGTAAAGACACTCCACAGAGCATCAAAGCCAAGTCATAAAGGTGAGGTGCGTCGAGTATGAAAACCAAAGGATGCAAAACATAAGATGCATAAAAAACACGATTCCACTCTGACGTAAGTGAGCCGAGTCACCGTTCTCGACGTTTTGCCAGGGTCAAGTGATGTGGGAATTGCCCCCATTTGTGTTGCTTACACAATATGAATAAGATGCAGATGAATTTGAACATCAAGAGGAGCAAAGGTGGTCTGAATCCAGAAATACATCAAGTCCAAAAGCTTCTGTAGTTAATTCTCTAAGCAGTTTCCACATGCACCACGTAAAGGGCTACGGTACAAATCAGGCCAAAAGGCGACAGCAAGGCGACAGTAAAAACACAAGAATTGTTTCCAGACATCCAGGCGTGCAGAGCTAGCACAAACACAGTCATTATGTTACCAGCTATAACACTGCTGCTCAGTCACTGAAGTATGGGGAGATGTGACAACAACTCCGGCACAGTGAGAGATCTCTGGCCTTGTCACCTCAACTGCCTTGAAGCATTCAGAGCTAAATGTAGAACCCAGTGAGTGGTACAGCCAGGTTAATGACCATCATTGGCAGTTAATATATGCAGATATGTGCTTCCTGACCTGAAAATAAAAGGTTTCCCTGATAAGCACCGGATTGCAAAGCAAGTTCTGTTTATCCTTCATTTTTAAGGTTACAAATAGAAGCAGACATGGGGAACTGCAGCCCTTTTTGATCATTTTAGCTAAAAATCATGCACTCTCCTCCTCAAAAATCAACCATCTGTCTAATTCTAGTCTCAATCTTAGATGCTATGTCCGCTGAATGTCTGCTAACTATAAAAATCTCACCAATTCCAATCTTATCCACATGTGCCAGTTACACGTCTCCTCCGATTGTGGCATATGCGGTTAAACACATCAATAATTCGCAGAGCACTTTATGCTCGCTAGTTTGAGTTTTATTGCATCTTGTCCTGAAAGCTATTCAAAAGTTTTGTTTGGATCCAGCGGTTATTTGCAAAGCAAATTATCCCTACTTATCCTGATCAGAGGCAAATGGGATGGGCCTTGATCCTAATGCTGGCTTTATACCAAAGAATTTTCAAGCAATTTCACAATCGCAGACAAAATTTCCAAAGTCGGACTGAACTCATGAGAGTCTTGCTGAAGGGGCATCACAATCGCATCATTTCTAGCGTTAGGTATAAGATGGTCAGGATGGCGGTCTTACTTCCGTCTTCTTCTGGTCTTTATATTCCGAAAAATATATTTCCATATACATTACTGTGCAAAAGTCTTAGGTTTATATTCTGCTTATTTAAGTTTAGAGTCAATTCAAGTCCATTTTCTCTACATACTTTGGTAGTCCCCTTTACCCTCACAGGTCCACCACAGATCAGGTACTATTTGGGTGGAGGATCACTCTCAGCACTGCACTGGTGGTGGTGTGCTAGTGTGTGTTGAGCTGGTAAGATTGGATCAGACACAGCAGTGCTGCTGGAGTTTTTAAACGCTATGTTCACTCACTGTCCACTTTATTAGACCCATCTACCTTATTGCTCCCCCCTTGTAGATGTAAAGTCAGAGACAACAGCTCATCTGTTGTTGCACAGTTTGTGTTAGTCATCCTCTAATCCTTCATCAGTGCTCACAGGATGCTGGTGCCTGGACATTTTTGGATGGTTGGATGGCTGAGAATGATGCACCACACAAATAGTACCCGATCTTTGGTGGTCCTGTGGGGATCCTGACCATTAGAGAACAGAGTACATGCACACACACATAAAGGAATCTAGTTGCAGTGTATTCAGATCATACTCTGGACAGGGTGCCAGTCTATTGCAGTGAAAATGAATTATTCTATGCCTTGTTAATTGAAAATACCTACTAGACTATCTGACAGTAGACTAATGTCTGCTTTCAGACAAGTATTAAACCATATAATTCATTCTATTTGAGTCATACATGAGATACAGAGAAAACTCTAAGGAGTTCCACTGTCAGCTGAACAGTTGTTGCTTAGTCAGTTTCACCCCCACCAGACGACTTTCATTCAGTGGTTCCAATGTCATATTTTGTGTATTGCTTACTCAGCAGCGTAACGCTCCAACTGAGCCCTTGTTTACATGGCATTCTGCAGTATCTAACCAAAGGGAATAATACAAACTTAAAACAACATTTTTGTCAAACCGAGTGGTTGAAACCTGGACTTGACAGATGGCTTTGGGTCTCCAATCAGCACCTTGCGTGAGTAGGAGCACAGTGACTCAGGCAGATTAATAAAACAGACGTAAAGATATTTATACAAAGGAGAGTCTCTTTGGAGGCTCACGAGAGGGGCCCACTGCCCCCAAATCCCTCTAGCACTTCTCTCTCCTGGTCCCTGGGTTCTTCTCGAGCTCCTTCTCTTTATTTTCCCTTCAAAACCACTAGATGTTGTTTAAGAGTAGCAATTAAAACAATTTATAATAACGCCAAAAGGGAAATCATTAACCAATTCACCATACGAATAAGGAGCTCGCAGGAATGAGATCATTGTTGTTAATAAATTACATTCCCATTATAAACAACAATGAGAACGAATGGAAAATGTGACGACACAAACAGCACAAATGTGCTGCAAGGCAGGAGGAATTTTTTTTTCCTACTAACAAAACAATCATACAGAAAACTTAATAAGTTATCCATGTCTATCCATCCTAGTATTCAGTAACGGGTGAACTTCTTGTTAACATCTTTGCTGTAGCTATACAGGAGATTCTTGCAAGTGTTCATTTGCAACTGAGGCACTAAAACTGAAGAACAAGTTTTAAAACAGCATGTCGTTCAAAATGCTACCAACTTCTCTGAAGTGATTCCCTTTACACAGTGGGGCCATGAGTGACCCCCTTTGGTAGTACCAAGCCAAGATCACAGTAGAACCAAAAAATGAACAGTTACAAGCAGAACAGACACCTCGCTAAGACGAGCATTATAAATCACATTCATAACCTAGTAAACTATAGTAAGAAACCAGGCAACCTCCCTCTGAGAAGGCACCGAGGCAGAACTGTTTCTGGAATGTATACTACTTTAGCTGAAGGGTTGCTTTGGAACAGACCAAATTAAACAATCCATTCCTGCTCTGGCTACTTCAGGCTGATGGTCTGCTTTCGTGAGAACAGAAAGTGAGAGTGAAAGCGAGAGAAATAAAGATAGAGTGTGGAAGGAGAGGAGGGTTTCATGTGGCTAAAGAAATGGACTGTTCCAAACTGGTACAGCCCCAAGTTCTGGCTCAAGGATAGCCCTCAAGAGGACACGCCATGAGAAAGTGTTCATTTCTCATCCCCCAATTATCCTGTCTCCACCCAGCTGCCTGCTCACATCTACATCAGACATAGCGATTAAGGAGTGGAGGAGACAGGAGGACGGAAGAGGGAATACAGGACCATTGTGCCAGGAAAGCCCTCACACCTCCAGACCCAGGTTGGAGGGTGGGTGTGGAGAAAGAGAGAGAATGCAAAATACAGAAAGGACCAAAAGCGAAGAGGGCACACGGCCCAGAGGATGAAGCTGTCAGATGGAGTTATAGTGCAGGTGGGCCTGCTAAATGTTCCTTTGTTCAGAATGTTTTTCCTGCAGCGTGGAAATCACAGCTCACAACTTGGGCACACAGCCGCAGCGCAGTCCGACTGTGGCTGTTACCTCAACTACACATTGACAGAACAGCCAACTGATTTCAGCAGCTCCACCCATAGGAAAATGAGTACTTTCTGTTTGATGAGGCAATGGTTGGCAGTGCAGACACATTTTCATTAATGATCGAGATATAAGCTTAGGTATGGGGCATGATAATGATGGTCTGAGTGGGTCAGTGACTTTGTGTGTGTGTGGGGAGGGCTCATGTGTTTATAAATCATTTTGGGGACGACATCTCCCCATAAGGATAGAAAGACCTCGTTTTTTTTACCTCATGGGGACACTTTGGTGGTCCCCACAGGGAAAACTGCTTTGTTACAGAAACTGCACCTTTCTTTTGCAAGATCAAAAGAGTGAAAAGAGCTCCACTAAGTCACGTATTTGTCATACTTATGAGGACCATATGTCCCTTGAAGGACATGAAGTTCCGACAACTTTAATTTCTTGTTTAAATGCGTATCACTTGATAAGCATATGTTTATGGGGACTTTCCACTGACCTAATGATCACTGTAGCTAACTGATGCTGATGCTACTAACCAAAAGGAAAACTTTTGACTCTTTTGTTTTAGTTTTTGTTTCATAATAAAAGTTGCAGTTTTCTTAATATGGTCCACGACTGTGATTTATGGGGTGAATACTGAGATCCACAACTATGGTTGGCAGTGAGATCTAGCACACTCTCTCTCCCAGCATGCTGTGTGTCACATAGCAGCCCAATGCAACACTCAACACTCTGTAGCTGAGTTCAGACCTCCAGAGCCACAAAGAGCTTGGAATGCAGGACATTGTCCAGCCCCAAAGATATTTCTGCCCACTACGAAGCCACATTACAAAGTGAACCTGAGCAAGACATATTAGGATGGATAACTTCCAGGAACTACATGGTTGGAATTCTAAAACCTGGAGCAGGGTGACCCCACTTAACCAACCTGCCTATAAATAGGTCAATGTCACAAACATTCTGTAACAAGCAAACAGTTCTGACTTGTTTGGAAAAGTGAAATAAAACATCTTAACTATGTAAACTGTACACATTCCTAAGGTTTGCATAAAATGAAGATCAGTGTATTCACAGGTTAATGAATGTGAGCTAGATTGAGCAAAGGCCTCCTTCCAAAAGAACAAACTACACAGATTTTTCCATTTCCCATCAGCAGTGGTCAAAATGTTGCATTCCGTGGGATAAAATGGGGTATCTGTTCCACATGCACTGATAACAGCCAATGCGCCGGTGTAAATAACCACTAAAAAATCTGATACTTCTCTAGCCCACAAGTCAGCCTTCTAAATCAGCAGAATAACCTGCTGGAACAAAAACAGCAAGTTCAGCTATACGACCACATTTTGGCCCAAGGTAAAAAAAAAAGTCCCAGCACTCTGTTTCACGTTTGCATTATAACCCTATGGAGCCAGAAAGGCAAGCATTTCAAACCCATACTATCAAATTACTCTTCACCAAATGCCATAAGCTAAAATAAATTACAGATCCAGAGATACAGCGTAAAAAATCTTCAGCTTTTCCCTCACAAATGGGTAAAGTGAAACTAACAAGCAAGATTCAGGCAACTACAAGAAGCCTTGCACTCTCTAACTTAATATAATGCATCTCTTATTACACTATTATAGCTTTTGGTGGGCTGCAAGACTAAAGCATTTTTAAGGGGCTTCATTTAAACAGGCTTATTTAGCCGCTGCTCATTTCCTCCTACGGATCAGCATAACCATCAGACTGAAAAAAAACCTCTGGGACATGCTGGCATATCATCGCTTAACTGCTATCTTTACAGTGGAGGCATGTGGAGCGAAGTTGGCTGTCACAACATCATGCATGTAGGAATGAAAGGCAGAAAGAGTGCTTTGACTTACAAAGCCCTTTACTAAACTCATAATAAGATAGAAAGATCAAAATGATACATCTCATTTTAAATGGTCGCAAAATGCTGATGGATAGTTCTGTCCAAAAACACTGGCCAGCAATTATTTACAGAAGTTTTGCTTCCTGAAAGAAATGCGAGATTATCAAAGACAGTGTGAAACCGAACACAAAAATTGTTTCAGATTTTCTGTTTCACGTAGGAATTTAGACAAATGTTCAAGTACATGTATTAAATGTAATCGAATTAATATATTTAGAACATCCCTGACCAGGACATTTAATTTTGGATGCTTCATCAGATAAGAATAACCAGACATAAAGGGTTCAACATCTGGATCAGTATCTTCATCTGCCTCATCTAGGCTCCATGTCTCTGGTGGTTTCTGAACTGGCAAACTGTTATCACATGGCACTGTTCTCATGGCTGAAGGCAGGTTGGGTTTTCAGTAGAGAAACCAGATGCATTGGTCAAACAGTCCATCACATGATCCTTCTGTTCGTGCCACATCAACGGCACTGCAAATGGCATTGATCTCTAACCCAAGCTCTCAGGTTGGCCGCACATGGTGCACAACAAATGTGAGGAACCCAGGGTTTGTCTAGGTCAGCAGTTTTAGATCAAAATTAGAGCTGATAGGCTTTCTTAATAAGTGTAGTCATGGTGTACATCTTCGACACTTAAGCGTATACTCACCACAGATGTAACAGTATGTATCGTGGCTGTTGCAAGACCTTTTTGCTGTCTTAAATCTTCCTGAAGACGGTAAACCCCATTAAGTATACTCACTATGCTATGCTGAAGAACATATATGTCTCAAGATGCTACCAAACAACATCTGTAAATATGAGAAGGTTTTATAGCCTGTCTGCCAACATCTAACCTGAAAAAGCAGGTCCAGGCATGCCAAAGACAACAGTTGCATAGCACCTAGACTGAGTGCATGCCCAGGCATGCTTGGACTAACCAAAAGACCTTGCTCCGTGGGCAGTATACTAATAGACTTAAAATATGCTGGGAAATCACTAAAATGGGTAATATCTATGTAACGGCACATATCAAGAAAATTTGAAGGTGACTCATGTCTTTGGACTGTGGGAGGAAACCAGAGCACATGGAACCCATGCAGACATGGGGAGGACATTATACATAGAATTTAACACATTAAATTTATAGGTAAAGCTGATTTAGGTTAAATAGAATAACTAATCCAAATAGTGCTGCAGAAAGAATTTGGCACTCACCTTACAGGCTGAAGTCTGTATTTAACTAAACAAATGGAAACCCTAATGTGTAAAATCGGCAATTTGCCATGGACCTGCATGTCGGGCAAGCAAATAAATAAAGACAACTAATTACCTTAAGAGGTCACATGGCATTTTTTCCATTACAGCAGCCCCCATGCCTCCTTACCAGCAAAGACTGCCAATTGACTCTTCTTAACAGTTCAAAGACAGTATTGGAAGCTTCTGGTGGCTTGCTAACAGCTTTAAGGAATATTGTTACCATATGATGGAGCAAAGATCTGAAAAGTATCTGCATTTATCCCTTACAAGATAGAATCACCAGGATGATGAGGAGTGAGTTCACTTCATCACTTAAGGGCATAATTTATAGTATGTATATAAGTAACTTACTACAGGAACCAAGAAACAAATATGTATTTCAGCTGTGGTTGCATTAGTGTTAGGGGGGTATATGTCGAGAAGGGGTAAACATGTCTGTCTATGCGCCCACCCTCGGACCTCTAAAGAAGAATGCCTAGAGAATGGCAAGCAAAATGAGAGGGATTTTCAGGATAAGGTGGTTAGGGGGCTTATTGCTGGAGTTCGCATACCTTTTATCAAACCTTACGAGTATTGTGAGGAAAGCAAGTTTAGAGCTTATTGTGAACAATGTTGACTTTACAGCTTGGGAACATTTTTATCAACTAGTCAGTCATGTAGTGTACAAGAAACTGGTTCCTAACCACAAATTAGAACCTACAAATGCTCTTTTAACTAACAAGGGAAACATATAATATGTATCATCTACGACAATATCTTAATTGTTGACTTAATGTGTGAGCTGACATTATCAAGTGTGTCATTCACTTTGCACAAACCAGTCAAAAACATGCCACGTAGGACAGACTACTGCACATGTGCACTGAGCGCATGCTTAGATCGACCCTATTTAAGAAGACATGACTGAAGTGAAGCATAAGTAAACAAACAAACAAAGAAAAACAACAGACAATTACAAATGCTGTCACCAGTTACGTCATGAAAGACGCAGTTGAGAGAGATGGGTTCAAACAGCTTTTGAATACTTTAGACTCAAGATATACACTGCTAAAGTATCATTTAATTATCATTATTGATCCACACTCACAGTTAGTAAAGTATGCCATCAGTCAATCATGATGGATTCTTAAAGAATTTACACATATTACCTAATATAGTGGGGCAAAAAAGTATTTAGTCAGCCACTGATGCAAGTTCTCCTACTTAGAAAGATGAGAGAGGTCTGTAATTTTCATCATAGCTACACTTCAACTATGAGAGACAAAATGAGAAAAACAATCCAGGAAATCACATTGTAGGATTTTTAAATAATTTAATTGTAAATCAGGGTGGAAAATAAGTATTTAGTCTCCCACAAACAAGCAAGATTTCTGACTCGCACAGAACTGTAACTTCTTCTTTAAGAAGCTCTTCTGTCCTCCACTCGTTACCTGTATTAATGGCACCTGTTTGACCTCGTTATCTGTATAAGAGACACCTGTCCACAGCCTCAAACAATTAGACTCCACACTCAACCATGGCCAAGACCAAAGAGCTGTTGAAGGACACCAGGAAGAAAATTGTAGACCTGCACCAGGCTGGGAAGAGTGAATCTACAATAGGCATGCAGATTGATGTGAATAAATCAACTGTGGGAGCAACTGTAAGAAAATGGAAGACATACAAGACCATTGATAATCTCCCTCGATCTGGGGCTCCACACAAGATCTCATCCCGTGGGGTCAAAATGATCATGAGAACGGTGAGCAAAAATCTCAGAACTACACGGAGGGACCTGATGAATGACCTGGCAGAGAGTTGGGACCAAAGTAAAAAGGCTACCATCAGTAAACACACTACGCCGCCGAGAGGGACTCAGATCCTGCAGTGTCAGGCGTGTGTCCCCCTGCTTAAGCCAGTACAATGTCCAGGCCCCGTCTGAAGTTTGCCAGAGAGCATATGGATGATCCAGAAGAGAATTGGGAGAATATCATGTGGTCAGATGAAAGCAAAATAGAACTTTTTGGTAAAAACTCGTGTTTGGAGGAAGAAGAATGCTGATCACATCCCAAGAACACCATACCTACTGTGAAGCATGGGGGTGGAAACATCATGCTTTGGGGCTGTTTTTCTGCAGAGGGGACAGGACGACTGATCCGTGTTAAGGGAAGAATGAACGGGGCCATGTATCGTGAGATTTTAAGCCAAAACCTCCTTCCATCAGTGAGAGAATTGAAGATCTTTTGGGTCTTCCAGCATGACAATGATCCCAAACACACCGCTCGGGCAACGAAGGAGTGGCTCCATAAAAAGCATTTCTAGGTCCTGGAGTGGCCTAGCCAGTCTCCAGACCTCAACCCCATAGAAAATTTGGGGAGGAAGTTGAAAGTCCGTGTTGCCCCAAAACATCACTGCTCTAGAGGAGATCTGCATGAAGGAATGGGCCAAAATACCAGCTACAGTGTGTGCCAACCTGGTGAAGACTTACAGGAAACGTTTGACCTCTGTCATTGCCAACAAAGATTATGTTACAAAGTATTGAGTTCAACTTTTGTTATTGACCAAATACTTATTTATACTAATTAAATTCTTAAAAAATCATACAGTGTGATTTCCTGAAATGTTTTTTTTTCCTCATTTTGTCTCTCATAGTTGAAGTGTAGCTATGATGAAAATTACAGACCTCTCTCATCTTTCTAAGTAGGAGAACTTGCACAATCAGTGGCTGACTAAATACTTTTTTGCCCCACTCTAAGTTACAGGGTTACCTATGCTGGCAGGTTTCAGTAGGTCGGCTCATAAAGGTATGCAACACAAGACTGTCATTCATCCAATACCTAATATACGAATGGTCCAGTTTCCACCAACTTTATCTGTCTGTAATAATGTTCTTGAAGTCACCGCCTCTTCTTCACAGTTCAAGATCTCAATGTATCAATCAATTTACCCAGCATTTCACCTCACTTAACTCCTTTCGTGTAATTCACCAACAAATTCCTGTGACAAATGTGCTTGTAAGAAAGCACTTGCAATAAAATCACAAATAGGAATAGTATACCCATTTTTGAAGAAGATATAGTGTAAGAATAATAAGAAGGATTGTCACAGGAAAGATTTTTCTACCAAAGAGAAAACTCTTTGTGTGTTTCTAAAATGAAGGACTGTCATAACATAGTATTTGCAAAATATGAAATGTGGAATTTCATGCTAAATTTCACTACGAAAGTGAATTAATCAAGCTACCCTTATTTTGTTTTTGCTTGTAGCCAAAGACAGCAATGAACCTGGCCCTACCAAAAGGTTACTCCGGCTGCTACCTCACTGGAAAAGCAAAGCCATTCCTCATGTTGACCATATTTCATAAAATTCTTAAAAACACCTTATGAATAGGCATTTTGTTGAAAGAGAATGCATACATATATATGACTAAAATATGCTTAATGCATAATGCCTCAATGTTTTTATACTGACAACCAGGAATAATGATGTTCCACAGTCCTCTCTTTGTTAAGTTCCCACTGTCCCCCTGACTTACAAGAACGCTGTGCAGTTTGAAACTCTCGCCGGTTATCTCCAGAGGCGGCTCTTCACACATGAGTTGTTTGCTGGCTGTACTAGTTTATCTTAAGGTTAAAGCCATTCTAATTATAAAACAACCAGAAAAACCACAGAACAAAATGTGGGAAAACTGAGATGGGTCAAAATAGCTTATTCAAAAAGCTGACTTATAACAACACACACTGATGACAAACAGCAAACCAGAAAGATAAGGCTTTTTAAATGATAATTAAACACAGATTTCTGCAATGGTGCAGAGAAAAAGGTAATCAACCATGAATCTAAAATTTTAAATAGTTATAAAAATAATTACCTCTCAACTTACTCCAGATGGACACACTACTGTCTATTTTTCTCCTTTTTTCTAGTCTCATAATTTGTTATGTACTGCTTGGAGAACCACAACATGTGTTCCTGATAGTAACTCTATTTTTGATTGCTGATACTAATCTCAGAGCTGTACTCTTCAACCTGTCTATCTCTAATCAGCATGAAGAGCTAGCTTCCTGCTATGCAATCTCGAAGGAAAGGAAGTTATTTCTTAACAGATGAAGTCATTTAGCTCCAAATCATATGATCCCCCAGGTCACCATATGACAACAGGTGCAACAAAGACGATCTACAATCCCAAATCTCAAAACGTTAGGGCAGTATGGAAAAGGAACTGACTTTTCTTTTATTGCAGACAGTATGAACCGGAGATATTTCATGTTATGGGTACTGGAATGGCCTGCCTGCAGTCCTGGCCTGTTCCCAATAGAGTGGGTGGACAATTCTGAAAAAAAAGTGTGACAACAACAACTCCATACTGTTGCACATGTGATGTGTTTGCAGGAACAATAAGACAAAATAACACATGAATCACTTTAACGCTTGGTTTCCTAGGTCCCAAACATCTTTTAAGTGTTGAGAAAAGAAAGACAACATTACACAGTGGTAAATGCTTTACCATAAAAAGATTTGTTGCAGGCCTGAAATGCAGGAATGGATGTATATTTACAAATGAAATGAAGTTGACCAGACAAAACATGAAATAGCTTGGTTTCATACTGTCTGCAAGCAAGCCCTACAAAAGAAAACAGCAAAGACTAAAAAGAACAGCAAAGACCTGTATGTGTTTTGTTCGGACACTGCAATGCTGGTCATCCAGCATAAACCAATTTGGTCCAACATAGAACATGTAACCCGTATGGTCTTGATAATTGACCAGCCAACCAGCATCCAAAACACAACACTTGCTAGTCTTTGCTGTTTATTTTAGTAGGGGTTGTAAAGCAGCAAGAAAACCTCTCGTGGCAGGGTTTCGAACTAGCATTTCTCAGCAGGATAATGCAAGAGTTTCCCAGGAATGTCTCTACCAGACTGAAACACTTCCTTGGCCTGCCTCGTCACCAATCGAGCATTTATGGGACCAGCAGAGGCACCATCCTCAGCAACTTATGAGTGTGAAGAATCTACAGGCCCAGTTGTAACATCTGTGAGCCTCAGGATACCATACAGAACCTGTATATCTACATGCCCAACCATATCTCATCGCATCATATCAACCGTATCCAGGCTAGAGGTGGCCCAACAGGGTACTAGACCCTGGTTTCAATTGTACAGTTTCCCCCCAATAATATATCCTTTCACGCTAATATTGTAATCAATACATATATCATCCGTACATTCACACAACATTTCATTAGATTCCAATAACTCCTTTTTGGTGATTTTTTGTGGCATATTTTGTGTTTTTTGTGTGGATTCCAGTCCCAATCATACTAGCCTGTGACAACCCATGCGTACGTAATTAATTAGCAGTTAGCTATTATTGATAACAAGAGGAGATATGGCATTTCTAAAATACATAATCATGTATCACCGATAAGCCGTAACATTAAAACCACCTGCCTAATATTGTGTAGATCCCCTCCATGCTGCCAAGGTTATGCCTCGTTGAGGCACGGACTCCACAAGACCTCTGAAGGTGTCCTGTGATATCTGGCACAGAGAGGGTAGCAGGATATCTTTTAAGTCCTTAAGTTGCGAGTTTGGGGCCTCCAAGGATCAGACTTATCGACCACATCTCACACATGCTCCAATGCACTGAGATCAGTGGGGTTTGGAGGCAGAGTCATTGTCATTAGTTTTTCGACAACTTGTTTGCCAAAAAAAGAAAAAAAGAAAACCTTCGCTTGTGTGTTAAGTTGATTTACCTACATCAGATCCTAGCAAGCTCTGGTTGGATTGTGTTCTTGAGCTATTGCTTACTTGTACTAACATGAGGTTTTGTCTACTAGGAAGGATACAAAGCACTTCTGTAAGTCGCTCTGGATAAGGGCATCCGCTAAATGCTGTAAATGTAAATGATCCTTGGAACATTTAGAGTGTGGCAGGGCCACCTATCCTACTGCAAGAGTCCACTACCATTAGGAAATAGCGTTGCCATGAAGTGGTGTACCTGGTCTGCAACAACGGGTAGGTAGGTGCTACGTCTCAAAGAAACCACCACATCAACACCAAGATCCAAGGTTTCCCAGCAGAACATTGACCAAAGCAGTGGGCTTTAATGTTGTGGCCGATCACTATATATGAATGGTATACATTAGGAATGGTATTTTAAGTGACAACAGAAATGTGTATATGCTGCTGAGCCATTTTCATTTTAATTTACATGATTTAAAACCATGTATTATTCTACATAGATGTATTGTAAATCACTAAATACATTTTTTTTCAGTTACCTAGTGTCCAGTTACCAAACAGCTTTGCTTTTTCCATATTCCAAACACATAACAGTCCATTAGGGCTCAATAAAATGCAATGGCCAGATCATTTGCATGCAAATCGTGTCACTCTTATGAAGGCTGCCAGGATGTTTGGTGTCTGCGTGAGTAGAAAACCAAGAAATGTTTTGGAAAGCCTCCATGGCATGGGAAAGAAACTGAGCAGTAAAGGAAAAAATCTTTTAACAAGTCTTACAAATCCGATAGATCATTTGAACAATATTAATACGGCAACAAGAAGAACCAGAAATATAAACTACGTAATACTAATTACACATACAGTGCAATAATAGTAAAAATGTACTGTAATATTGTGTAATAAAGTGTGGGAAAACAGCACCATTTATTTCCCTTTAAAACCTTTTTTGTAATAACTAAAATGAAGATTAGACAGCTGAACACTGGGTGATTAATGTAATAGTTCTTTCTGTTCTGATAGCGATTTCTGTATACGTTCGGAAGAGAGTTAATGCACTTTAATTGGCTTGGACAAAAAAATAAAACAGGCTAAAATACACCACTTTTCTTAAGCCTGTCTGATTGCTATCACTGCAGACAAAAAGCTTTATAGAAAGGCACATTAGCATTCTGACAATGGGGAATTAAAAGGACTGTGTAGCTTGGCTGGAATGATTGGCAACTCAAATTGACTGATTGCAGAAATGAAAGTCGGCCCAATAGGCACGCACAACCCGTGCTTTATAGCCACAAGGGTTTCTGTATCATTCACCTGTTCCTTTTATGTTAGTTTTGTGGTTTGTTCCTGCTGTACATAATGGTGAACATTTATTTGGCGGCAGCAGCACACTGGGAGCATTACGACTAATTTCCTTTGAGTTCAATAAAATGACTTTATGGATCATTTTGATCTGAACAGTTGCATACAGATCCATATTTTGGCAATTGTTTACTGGTGCTTAAGAGCAATAAGTAGCAGCTCAGCTTATAACTGAGAACCAGAGCTCCTAAAGATATCACTTATGGCAATGCACACACTCATTATGTATAACAGGTCTATGCTGAATGCTGACACCCCACCACCACCACACACACACACACCCACCTATCAGCTAGTAAGCCGTACAGAAATGTGCTTCAGCATCATGTTTCACTGTAGTAAAAAAAGATGACAAACCAAAAAGAAGTGGCATGGTAACAAGTCAATTCATTCAACAATGAGACATGAATGTCTGATCCCAAGCTGGTTAATTGAGATTGGTTTAACTTCTAACCCTATTCTCATACAGCCTTTGTTCTACTGATCCATCTTACTATAGCTCTGTAGCTGTTGGGGACTGGTTTCCATGGTCACCTGGTTTCTGAACCGTTTCCCCCCAATCGTTTATCAGGTTGGGGGTTGGCAGACATAGGAACCCAGACGCTACTCCACCATGCTCCAGTGCTCATGTCACAGTCCCACAAGATTCAGCTCAAAGCCAGTAATAAGGACACAGAAAGAGAGAGCGAGAGAGTGAGAAGAGAGAGAATGGTGGTTAGTGTGGTTAAAGCTTTTCTAAAAAGCCTCAGAGCAACATTAATTATTCCACTTTGTTTCTGGTTTGCCTTGAAATCTGAGTAAATACAATTACAACATTCCTCATATTGTCTTACACACAACAGCTTTTTTAATTTGATCATTTAAAACCAATACTAATGTTGCTACTAAAGCTTCCAGATCACCAAAAACAAAGTGATTAACACGTACAGTCTATGCTTTCATAATGAATGGAGGACTTTAAAGTCAGACTGTTTTACTTTGCCTTTAACTTATGAATTCTGGGCCGATTCTCTTATAAAGCATTTTTTAAATAAAGTCTTACTATTCTGTGATGCAGTGCTTCCCCATTTCCCCAAGACACAAACTTTCCCACTGGCCCTTCCTCTGACCTTGGTAAGGCCATAATGCATTTGATTCCTGAATGGGGGATTGTGCGTATGGGTGTGCGTGCTTGCTTGGGTGGGTCTGTGATGGATAGTCCAACAGAGGTGCAGAGAACTATACTGTAAGCCGAAGCCAGCGCACACAGGAGCTTGTGAAGACAGAGAAATCAAAGGCGAACATTAATTTTCAGCCCAAACAGCCAAACCGTAGCCTTTGCATCAATCAGCACCAAAATGGTGCTCCTCCAACAAAAAGAAATGTAAAAACAACTATTTAAAGTGCAGAGACGACTCTAATCTTTATTGGCTATTGAAATGTAGTCATGTAGCACATTAGTGAAAAATCCTTCCAGGAAAAATGTTAAAGGCCGCACTATTACATGAAGACCTATAATTGTTGATCTGAGCAGGTGTATTGTGTGCCTAAGAGGGGAAAAAAAGAGGATGGTAGTTCACAGAAACTCAAATTCTGAATTTATACATATTCAAACACCCTGGTACAGACATATCCATACACGCTAACGCTGCATATAAACAATGGTGTGTATCCTTCACAGTAGTTGTTTGGTGCAGGAAGGGAAAGGGCAGGATTTTATGAATGTGAATACCTTTATTTCTACTTTTCCTGACAAATGTGTGCATGGAAATATCAAAGACTCATAAAAAATACAGTACAGTCCAAGGTTTGGATGAACTTACTGAAAATTATATATTTATCTTTCTTACAGCCATTTTCACTTAAAAGGTAATGTTCAAATAACCCAAATTAGTTTCTAAGGAAAGTTTCTATTAAGCAAAAACCTCAATTTTGTATTAACAAACAAAATAAATGAATTATGACAAAGACAGATTGGTTACTCAGTGATGTGTTCAGAGGACATGTTCCATTTTTTGTGCGTTAATAATCAATAATATGGCAAAAAAGCATAATTACTTGAAAAATTATGGCTAATCATTTCAGAAAATAGCCAGGGAGGACAGAGGTCAACATACTACGTACTTACCTCGTTATTAAAAATTTGAACTGTTGAGAAAATTATAGCAACAAAAAAAACCTTCTAACAATAAGAAACAAATGATATAAAAAACAAATGTTATAAAAAACAAAAAGGTTAAGTCACCATTAATGTGAGCACTGGGTGTGCTTGCCGGAGATAAATCGGGCGTGTCGTGGGGTTACGCTGAAAGTTATATCTTTAGCTGCTGGAACAATTACTTACTCCCCAATATCAAATGCCTCCTGTGCTTTGGCAATATGGCTTGTGACAAGACACAGCCTCCTCAACGCAGTAACGTTACCCCAAGCTGCATCTGACTGTGTTGCTCAGCTCTTCTTTCAAATGAATCCATTGGACTGTCATTAAGAGCAGTTTCCAAAAAGTTTTGCAGGAGCTTGGACAGATTCATGGGTTTCTCCCCTCTTATTATACCCACGTCCCAATGAAACCTTATTTGAGGAGCTCTCATAATATGTCCGGCTGAATGACTCTTTGCACTTCTTAGCATCGCTTTCATTCTTGTATTCAACACCTTTTCTAGGTTTGCAGGCAGAGTAAAAGGTTTATTACCGTCATCTGTTTTAGCAAAAACACTCGCGAGCTAATCAAGCAACAGCTCACAGAAGCATCGTAGTGGGTATTTATATGTAAAATTATTAACATTTCAATTCAAACATTTGAGTGCGGAAGTGCAGCGCCACCCGGACCGACAGAACAGAGACTGAACAGACACGAACAAGCAATGAATGAGCAAGAAAGAAAATGGGAACACTGCATCATGACGGCCGAATTCTGCCTTTATGCTACTAACCTAAAAAATAAAATGATTTAAGAGCGCTATACCGTGGTCATTTTCCATATAATTACCGTGATGAGGATAAATGAGGGATTAGGAAATGGTCTTGTCCAAAGTGTGTGTGTATGCATGCATGCATGCTCAGAATGTATAAACTGCACAAACCCACAGACATGACCTTGTGGTTCATTAGCCCACTTACCTTGAGGAGACAAATGCACCCCATCCATTACACAAACACACACACGATATGTGCACACTCTTAAATTATTGCACTGTCTACAAAAGTAGGTCTTTCTAGCAGGCCATCAGTTTAGAACAAATGTCTCCTAAGTACAGACCTTAGAGGGACACAACACACATTTGCCTACACTCACACAATCCCATCTCTTTGTCCAGAGAATTTCCATAGTAACCAGTGACCACTGAATAACCAGTGAATAACCAATACTATGCATTTTCTCATCGTTGTTCTGTATTATTTTAAGTTTTAATTTGGATTTATTTAACCATTCCCTTTGCATAATCATGCTAACCTACACCCTCAAAAGGAAAGGTGCCAGAAAAGGTTATTTAGACCAATGTCATAGATAAACCAATTTGGTTGTTGGTAAATGACTCTAATATTTTGTGCCACATGGAACAATTTCAACTCTAAATTACTACAATATGTGAAAGTGATTAATCACTAATTTGTTTCTAGACAGTTGTTTATTTGTTTGTTTAATGTCATATCAGCATCAATGGCTATTCATGACAGGACAAACATTATCATGGTGCTAGTCAGACACACACTGGGGCAATTTAGAGTGACCAGATAACCTAAAACATATGTTTGGAATGTTGGAGGGAACTGCAACTTCTGAAGTAAGCTCCTGCGGAAATGAGGAGAACATGCAAACTCGTACAGTTCGAGTCCCAGGGTGGAATTGAACCAGGGACCTCTGTGCTCAAACTGTGTGCATATATCGCTTATGGCTAGAAGGAAATACTACTAAATGTACAGTCAAAGTACACAGTGGGTAAAAACACCAACCTCGCATTACTACACCTTAGAAACTGGACTTTTAGGAGGGCAGAACTGACCCTCCTGTCACTGTAACACATACATTTTACATTTACAGCATTTAGCAGACGCCCTCACCAAGAGCGACTTACAATTAATACAGTCTTACAGTCCAAGCAATTGTGAGTTAAGTGCCTTGCTTAAGGATCCAACAGTGGCAGCTTGGCAGATCCAACAGTGGCCTGGACCATTTGGTCCATAGTCCAGTACCTTAACCGCTAAGCTACCACAGTCCCATATACAAACGTATAGTACAGTGGTGGAAGTGCCAATCTGCACTCCAAGGTGCATGTGTATGTTGTCCACTACAATTAATGCATCAGCTCAAAGCACAAACTGTCAGTAGACATGCAGACTTTACAATATAGGCTGCTGTATTTAACAAGTGTTCCCCATAACGTTCCGACATGCTCCTTCAGAAAAACAGCAGTGGTGGTGAGTATGCTGTGAAGGCAGGCATCACACAGTCTGCATAGTAGTGGATGGTTTACACAAGGACACAAGGCATTTACAATACCAGAATTCAGAAATGGGACAGATCCTGAAATGGAAATATGCTACCAAGACACTCGACTTGAAATCTGAACTCCAAGCAGTACTCCACTGCTTGTATACAGGCGTTCCAACTCGCATCCAAACTATTTTGCATGAGTCAAAAAACCAGGAATCAGACCCCTGGTTTGATCAACACCAGCACATGTGCACAGCATTTGATAACTGTTTGCTGATAAGCACCAAAAGGTTTGTTATAAAGAGGAAAAGCCATTTCCAGCTTAGCAGGTCTGTTCTAGTTAGGTTTAATAGCAACAATCATTGCTCATGAAGGTCTGCGCTTAAAGACTCAAGATCTGACCTGGTCTACCACACAGCAATCAGGAAAATTATACACATCTGCTCCATTAAAATGGACATAACAAGTCAAGCATTCCAGAGCTATAGTTCGGCGAGAGAAGAATGAACCACAAGGCACCTGATACTTCTGAGGAAAAAAGCAAAAAAGAAAAGATCACCGGAAAGTACTTAAAGGAGAAAAATGTGGAGCTGCAAGGTTGATCTCGCTAACAAGTACAAAGTCTGTATTACCCAAAATATTTTCTGTCCCACACACTAGTTGGGGAGTGAATTGGTACTACTTTACGTTGCATGGTAAGTATGCCTTTTAATTTTATGAAGTAAAAAAACTATTCTTTTGCACTCTGTATAAAAATTGTGGTTTCCTTAAGGGTGCCAACTTCAGGTGCCAACTTTCTCATTCATGAGCTACATAGTATGCAGTATGACATAGTGCTTTGGGTGTGGATTTTATGGGAAAACTGTCGAGACAGATGTTTCACTTTTACATTAAGCAACTAACCAGTGTCATTTCAGGTGGCATAGATAGAAGTACATTAGCCTCATAACTCCAGCGCAAAATTAAAGAAGCAAGCATCGGATACCCAACAAGTACTGTCCAACTTCATTTTGGGTAAGCGGAAAGCCGTATACATTTGCTTTTCATTGATTTGTCGTCCTATAATTGAAGACGTATGGTAGCATTATTATGGAATTATTTAGGATCTGACTTGGACTTGGAACTAAGACCTGACCAAGATTGACTAAGACCTGAACAAAGTCATGGCCCAGAGGTTGTAATCAAAGACCACCATCATACTTCTCATAAGGCATACTGATTATAATCCACACATGATGAAACCCCAAACTATACTTCAACCAAATCAACTATTCTTCACTTTATGTGGGAACACAGTCCCTGGCCAGTTTGCTAAACATTTCAGAAAAAATGTAGTTTTGGAGGGATATTTGACTGAAACAATGTTAAGTGGGCTATTGAGTATACATATAACTCATCAGAGGTAGAAAGAAGTTCAAACACTCAAGGGCTTTGAACTGCTGACTCTGCCCTACACTATAATAAACTTCCATTGGGAATAAACAATTCCTCTTTTACGGGATATAACAGGAATTAATTGAACTGCATCTTTTTTCCCAGGCTGACGACGAGTGACAGCAGGCATTGTCAGTACAATGAGTTCAAATCAGCCTACTGGATTGTGCATACTTTTTTGGTTCATCCACCTAATGCCCTTCAGCATCACTCACCCACTTCATCAGTATGATAAAGCCATAAAGTTAACAAGCCCCTTTCCCAAGCCTTTGAAAATATATGAGGGAAGAGAGACAGCCTTTCCAAAGAATAATAGGAAACCTGTTGCGATTTATCCCTCTGTAAAAGGACAGACTTCATTCTACTCATGTAAAGCAAATACCAAACAATGTGAAGGACCATGGGTGTTAGGAGATCATTTTGTAATGCACATCTGGTTACGGTTTTAGCAACATTCTGCTCTGTTCGCAAACTTTCTCTGGACGCTCAGAAAGTGCTATTTTGCTTAATCTTGACTCCTCTTCAGCCATTTTCATCCCCTTTCTATTCATAACACGTTGAGGAAGTGACAGATTTTTGCACTGCAAGAACACACTTGATTCGTGCTGCGCTAATTTGCTTGAATTTAATAAAGGCTACTGACAATCTTTCCAACACTAGAAATAAGGAAAAAAGTATGACTTATAAAAAGATGTTTGTAGTTTTGCTCTGAACTATATCCTACAGAGCCACGCAGAAATGCCAATTTAAACAAGTTGATCTTAACCAAGCCAAGTACTTTTGATTCAACTCAGCATATGGTTTGGAAAAAGGCAGTAAGCCCTCCTGCCATCACACAGAAATGTCAAGCTAATGTAGTGCCTCTTAATTATAAAACAACTTCCCTACACTTCTAAACATCCACATTGGCAAGCATTCTCTGGAACCAGCAATATGTCAGTGAGACAAGACAGAGACGTCAGTGAGGTTTTCGTGTTGGCTGTAGCTGGCACATGGTTGTTTAGCACTGATGTATATGCATGGGTGTGTATATATACACATATACATACATACATATAATGTGTGTGTGATTTGAAAGGCTGGACTTCAGCGAACAACCCACCAGAGAGAGGATGGGATTACTGTCTGAGCTGGACAGGGCATGGGAGGAATACTCTGGGTGCCTGACAGTCTGCCACAAAGAGGGAACGGTTACGCCAACCACAGTTTATGGAGAGTGGGATGGGGGCATGTATTTACTTTTTTGTGGGGACCAACTGATGACAAAACTACATAAAAAAGGAAATATACACACACAACTACAAAAAAGGAAATGTGCACAAACGTTTGTGACTTTTTGTCACTGAATACTCTGATTTACATATGTGCCATGGAATGTTATGGAAGTACAACTTCCATTAAAGTGAAGCTAAGCCAGCAGGAATGGCCAGGACCACAGTATATTTATGAGTCCAGTCCAAACCAAGTTTGGGTCTACTCATAAGTGAGCCTTACTGAAGCATACATCTCAACCTGTTCATTAAATCAATGTATCTCTTATTATTACTGGCCGAATGTCTGCGAGGAGCAGTTTCCTTGTAATTAAATTTCACTTAACGGAGCTTTTTGATGAGAACAACATACTGCATGTTAGAGAAAGAGAGATGGATGAAGGAGAAAGACCGAGGCTTATTTTGGAGGCAGGGAAAGAGAAGGGTTAGTCCTCTTTCCATTCATACTCTGACACAACTTATTGAATCACAGGTGCTGCAAAGCTTGCAGAACAAGCTTCTGTTCACTCATTACGCCTTACATTTGAAACCGACATTCATCGGGATGATTAAAACCTCATTGCTCGTAACTGAGATGGGGAAAAATGGGAAAGGTGAAGGAAGAAAGAAAGTTGGAGAGTGGGAGACAGCGAGAAGGTAAGTCCATTAAGAGCTGAAGAAAAGAAAGGTATGAAAGCGAGTAAATGTATGACTTTGACAGATCAGAATACTTTCCAGTTACCTCACCTGATTTACCCCTTAAAGCAGCTCTACTTACTCTGAGTTCTCTACTCTTTTGGATCATTCTCATAAGTTGGACATTTTTCCAGCTTCAGCCCATTCATTCTTCAATGCTCGAGGCAGGAGATTTAGATCTGAGATATTGGCAGCCCTGAAGCAAGGGCAGGGTGGGGTGTTCGTGGAATAAAAAGGCCTTCCTGTACTCTCTCACACTCTTTAAAACGAGTGAAAAAGCTGTCGCTATTGTGAAGGCCCTAAACTATTGTGAAGGGGGCCTAAACAACATCAGTTGAATGTGAATCAAGTTGAAAATATTTGTGCTAATTTTGATTCTGACCAACTGTGCCATTAAAGGCTTTACTAACAAAACCAGAGGCTCTGTTATTGTGGCTGGTGAGAAGATGGAAATGGAAAAAGCATGGCTGGATCTTTGTTTATACAGTGTCAAATCAACTTGCTTGATTGTAATCTATGCTTGCATAAGTATGAATATGCAAGTCAGACTTTGCATTTCTCTCTCTCTCTCTCTCTCTCTCTCTCTGTGTGTGCTATGTTGGCACATGTTCCATCTGATTGTTGAATGAGATATTAGTTTGGTGAGACGCAAGCAGCTGGAAAAGCAAAAGAATTAAGACCAATACATCTCCAATTGGTCCCCGTCACCTATCACCTCAGGACTAAACTTGGCCTACTTTTCAGAGATCCCCTTTCATTGTGAGAATGCAAGCAAGAACTGAGGCAAGACAGGAGACAGATAACTGCAATACATCAATGTGTCATTGTGTCTTTGTGCCTCAGATACAAAATAAGAACAAACAACATAGCGGGAACTCTGTCTGACCTTCTCGAAAGTAAATAATTTGGAAGAAACACTCAGACTGAGACACAGCAATGGAAAACTGGGGTAATCCAGATTTTTGGATCAGAGCATACTTTGAAGGTGGTAGGCAATCCATCTGTGAAAGATTACAGGAGTCCCTGACAATCGGTCACATGTACGTATGATGGGCGGTTCTTAGGAGTTTGTATAATGGTATGCCTTGTTCTTTTTTAGGAGTTCTTCAACGTACCCTGCATTCACACCAGCAATGACAGATGCAGAACAGAGCCTGGGAGAGATTTATTTGATGTAAAAAGTGACTATTATCAGAAAGTGAACGTGGGATGACTGCTACAGACCCAAAGTGGTTGACAGAGACGACATGAAAAGTTTTATGCAAATGAAAACTGACAAAATGTGACAACAACCAGTGGGAGAGTTCGTCTGAGAACTACCTGCTGGCCTCTGTTATCACCTTCTATTCCCACTTTAATATGTCAAGAAATTGAATTCTTATGACTATTAAGACCACCCAAACCCACTGGACTTCCTGTTATGTGTCCTACAAGAAAATGTCACAGAGCCTGGAAGTCATCTGTTTCAGTGTGAGAGTTGACTACTGTCAGAGGCTTGGTGGAGAATGACTGCTGGTTACTCCGTGTGGGTAAAGACTGACAGCAGGAAAAAGTTTTCTGCAAACAAGGAGTGAATCAAACAAACAACAAAAAAAGAAACAAAGAAAAGTTTTTCCCGTGTGAAATGGTTCACATTTGTTGGTTCTTTCTGCTAGTCAAGATGGATTACAAACTGATTGTCATGATTTACTGCTTCAAATATAAAAAACGTACTGTATCAGCATAGTGCCGTGTAAAACAGGGTGTCAAATTAACGCAAACTAATAATTACAGCGATGTGCCATTTTACATCTGCCTTACATTCTGTGAAACAGAACATTGACAAGACATTGCTGTGACTACAGAATGTTCCGTGTGCTACTGTAATGTAAAGAGTATTTTCACAAGAAAGCTCCATACAAACACAATATGTAAACGTGATACCACTGAAAACGAGTGGAACCGCATTACGAACAACATGGAAGATCAGCCGCTTGTTACAAATAAGTAGCAGAAAGTCATACACACAAACACTGGTAACTCGCACAAAAATGTATCTAAACCCATCAGCCATGTTGGTCTGTAGTCCAAACATGAACGAGCAAGCAAGCACACAACTAATAAAAGGTACTTTGACTTGACTTGACGGACTACAACTCCCACCTCTGCTCATGGATCCACAGCACTGATTAGCTATTGAGGTGACCGTCTGGAGTTAAGAGGCACATTTTAATTTCCTATTATTATTTATTATAATTGTTAAGCTCTCAGTTGTTACAGCAAACAGACGTCGATCGGATGGTCGTTAAACGGTGCTTACAAGTACTATAAAATATTTTACTTGCCTGTGAATTGTACTTTACATACATGAATAAATAAAAGTTAAAATGCAACATGAAATACACTTACGTTAGATTTAAGAGACATGATCTCTGCTAGTGTGAACATGGGATTTGGGTTCCAGCTAACCCTAAAACAGGATTTATTATTATTATTTTTTAGCGATGTCCAAGATATTCTGCAAGCAACTCAATATAAAGAGCAGAGACAGGAATGAGCCACCTGCTGTGTTGCATTTTTAATCTTTATATCAGTGTTTGCTTAAGATCGTATTAACCAAATCCGACACTGTGGGAAAATCATTGGCCTACAACCCTGTCAACCTTTTGGACACATCCAAGGACTACCTGCTGGCCCTTGTTACCACCCCTTTTTCCTTTCCATCTTTCTCTAAACCTAAACATAGTATGTTCATACTATTCCATCTCAAAATGCTATGCAATTTAATTGCTTTGTTAAGACCACCATGAATGCCATGTCTAGAACGAGGAAAAGGGTTCTTGGAGATCCTTTAACAAATATGGGAATGAAAATAAGAATGGTAAAAGTGATGGAGAAACACTAATTATTTCTAAACATCCTCATTCTCACTCTAATACCACAAAAAGAAAATGTGAGGGTTAATTCAGAGATCGGCTCTGCAAGTAACAGAAAGTACGTCAGATTTTACTTACTTTCCAGCTATTGTTCTTCACATGAAGAGTACAGTTTGACTAACTTTGGCAAAACAGGATCTTCACTGTATACACTTACCGAGCACTATATAGGAACACTAATAATATTGGGTAGGGCCTCCCTTTGCGCTTGTAGCAGTCTTAGGTAGGGTGACCAAACGTCCGTATTTACCGGGACATGTCCGTATTTCACGTCCTGTCCCAGGCGTCCCGGGTTTTTTTTAAAAGGTGAGGAAATGTCCTGGTTTTTAAATGACCTTCATTGGACCATTAAATTTACAGGCACTAGGGCCCTGCGCACGGCGCTGCGTGTGTAGTGTAATCCCTGAGCCGCGTCAGTGAGGGCAGCCCTGTTCTTAATCAGAATATAGACAGTCAGTACGCAAGCAACATGCCGAAGCGCAACTGTATGTTTACCGACGATTTACAAAAGAGTTTCCCCGCTTTCAGACCGGGTCGAGACAAATGGGAAGCCTTGTGCACAGTGTGCAAAGCAGGCACATATGTATCGGTGTCCAGTGGAGGTGCAAGGGATCTGAAAAGCCACCTGGACACCGAGAAGCTAAAACAGCTGTCCGAGGTGAGAATAGTGCGAGCCTCGATCACACAGTACTTTGTCAAACCAGGGAACGAGGATGCAGTGAATGCAGCGGAGGCTGCATGGTCATTTCACACAGTGAAACATCACAGCAGTTATCGATCTATGGACTGCACAAGTTCATTGTTGAAAAAGACCCTCCCCGATTTAGACATAGCCAAAAAGTTTAGTTGTGCCCGAACTAAGACCGAGGCTATTGTTGACGGTGTTCTGGCACCTCATTCTGTTGAAGTGGCGCACGAAGCGCTCAAAAACATCCCATTTTGTGGTGTAAGCACTGATGGGAGTAATCACGGTGCGGTGAAAATCTTCCCCATAATAATTAGGTACTTTGACTGGAAGGAGGGTGGTGTGCAGAGTAAACTAATTCGAGTGCAAGATACACCAAACGAGACTGCAAACCACCATCGCCAGTTACCTAATGGAAACATTGGTGTAAAAATCAATTTGGCTTCCAAATACGTCGCATTTACCGGCGACAATTGCAACACTAATTTTGGTGGAACCCGGCGTGACGAAGGGGGAAATAATGTATTTGCAAATTTGAAGAGAATGCTACAAAAACAAAACATTGATTGGTGTAGGTTGCCCAGCACATATTCTTAACAACTGTGTCCATCACGGGGCAGACAGACTTGACGTGGACATTGAGAATATAATTTTAAAATCTACCAGTACTTCCACATTTACACTGTGCGCACAGAGTCCCTCAAAGAGTATTGCGATTTTGTGGATGTTGAATACAGGAGGATGCTGTCACACAGCAAGACCAGGTGGCTCTCTCTGTTCCCAGGCATAGAGAGGATGCTGCAGATGTTCCCTGCTTTAAAAGCATTCTTTTCGTCTCAGGAAAAGCCACCCATGATGATCAAGGGATTTTTTTGAAAATCCATTTAGTGAGATATACTTGTGGCACATGCACTCACTCATGTCCGTCTTCCACAATCACATTCAAGAAATGGAAAGGGAGAACAACTCCATCATGGAGGTTAAGAAAATATTGAGCAAACATCCACAACGTTCTTATTGAACGAAAGAACAACCAATTTCATGTCCCTCAAAGTTAAGGAACTGCTGGCCAAGAGAAGACTTGAAGAGGGCTTGTAACAAGTTCATAGCTGATGTGCTTGGCATGTACAGTTCATGTTGGGAGTATCTGGGGAAGTGGATGACACCTATGGAAGAGTTCTCACCATTCATGTGGATGGACATGAGTGAGGCACCAAAGTGGAATGATGTGGAGGCCTGCATCAAGTACCTTGG
The DNA here is from genome assembly GCA_025084515.1 of Ancistrus triradiatus. NCBI lineage: Eukaryota > Metazoa > Chordata > Actinopteri > Siluriformes > Loricariidae > Ancistrus > Ancistrus triradiatus. Next base: position 185,561 of record JAJAGP010000644.1, on the reverse strand, counting down.
AGAAAAGGGGGTGCCAATTGATGATGTTAAATGCTTTGATCAAGTTGCTAATATGAAGAAATTCATAGAAAGCTGCAGTGGTGATGACGAATTCATGGTCCTGCAGGTGCACCAGAAGTGGACCAAATACTTTGAGAAGGCCAAAAGCATTGGATACTACTCAGAACTGCTGAAGATTGCACAGTTTGTTTTTGCACTTCCTCCTCACAATGCAACTGTAGAGAGTGGACAAAGGAGAGGAACCAGCTCTCAGTTGAATCATTGAAAGGGATCCTATTTGTGCAATACAATTTCAAAAATATGTCTTGCAAGGACTTTCATACGTATGTGTTGAGCCACAAGAAACTGCTGAGAGAAAGATCAGCTCTACAGCAAAATATAAATGGGCAAAGAAGGAAGAGGAGGAAAAAACCAGACGAAGAGGAAGATGAGGATTAAGCAGGAAAGTAAAGATGGTCTATTGATATTTTTGTTGGTATTTTTGTGTTTTTTGCTAATACACAAGAGGTATTTTTTTGTTAATTGGCTAATTTGTTAATTTATTTTTTTCCAATAGCTGATTGTTAATTAGTTCATTTGTTATTATTTTTTTTTTTTACAATAGCCTACAGAACAGACAATATTTCGTTCATTACACTCTCACTCTCACAGCATTTAGCAGACGCCCTTATCCAGAGCGACTTACAATTGATACAATCTTACAATCCAAGCAATTGTGGGTTAAGGGTCTTGCTCAAGGACCCAACAGTGGCAGCTTAGCAGAGGTGGGGATTTGAACCCTGGACCTTCTGGTCCATAGTCCAGTACCTTACCCGCTAGGCTACCACAGTCCCCATTACTGAGGGTAACTGAGTATCATGTTTAATTTGGAGTTGAGAGGCATTGTTAACTTTTGTTATTAAGTGAGGCTGTTTAGATGAGACATTATTTCTTTCATTGTGCAATTCATTCATTACAGGAAATGTTAACTTAAACATTGATAATAAATGCATTTTGAATAAAATGATCATTTGTTGTTGAGGTTTTTGTTGTTGACTTTCACTGAAAAGCATTTTTAATAAACCAACTGTAAATATCATGTTATTGTAGGATTACGTGGGCCTATGTAAAGTGACTGCATGCCACAGTACATGTACAACGAACCATAAATACACCCCCCCCCCCCCCCGCCTACAATGTGTCCTGTTTTTCCGAAATGAAAACATGGTCACCCTATCTTAGGTTCATGGCAAAGACTGCACAAGACTGGAAACATGACTTTGAGATTCCGTTCCATGTCGACATGATTGCAGCACACGATTCATGCTGCCAATCTCCTGTTCTACCACATTCCCAAGGTGTTCTATTGGATTCATATTGAGTGACTGGGAAAGCCACTGATGAACACTTATCTCATTGTCATGTCCATGGATCTGGCTTGAGACTTGCCTCGTGAAGTTTACAAAAATGACTAAGACCAAAACTAGCTAGACACAAGGTCATGTGGGTGTAGAAGCATATTTAAAAAAGGAAAATAGAAGGAAAAAAGAGGAAAACAAAAGAAGAGAAAGAACAAGGAGATTGAAATCCCATGTCATATGGTAGCAAGCATTGAACTTAATGAGGCATGTCACAACTCACAATCCACAGAGTCTAGATATCAGCTCATATTTGAATGTTTTGGGCTGTGTATAATCAAAGTAACGACTAATCATAGGCTTCTGAAGTGTTTTGATGACTCGGTGCACTGGTTTGTCTAGGGGAACAGATTTGGCATGGAAAAGAGCAAACTTTTTTTTTTTCATTGGCTATTAAACAAAAATTAACAAAATCTAACAGCCTAGCAGCCAAACCACACCACAGTGCACGCATTCCCTATTCATGGATATATACACAGAATTCACTTCCAGACCCAATACAAAAACGCTTTTGTTCTCTCCTGTCCTACATGGTAGAGATCATGAGAACAGGTAGCCACAGTCTGGCTTGTATTTTCGCTGGGGTACATCTTAACATGACCCCACTGCAGGCTAGATCTTATGTTACAGGAAACTGTCGCCGCGTAGCTTCCTTCACTAGCATTGGTCCAGATGTGTTCACAGCCTTGAATTTATTAAATGTGATTAGCCTTTCTATGTGGATTCAGGAAAAATGTTACTTAACACCGTAGTGTGCATTATTGCCAGCACTAATGCTGCACCTGCACATGAACACGAACACACACTCTCTCTCACACACACACACACACCAGCGACTTTATTAAAAATACCATTCTAATACTGGATGGAAGCCCCTTTGCTCTCAGAACATTATGAATTCTCCATGGCATGGACTCAACAAGGTGCTTGAAACATTTTTTAGATATTATTTTGACATTACTGCATGCACGCAAATGCACGCAAATCTGTCAGCTGCGTTTTAATAGTGTGAAACTCACTTCCTCATACATGCTGTTGGGTTCAGATCTATTAACTGGGGGCATGTGTTGTCTCAGGTAACTGTTTTTTTGCTGTCAGAGGTGGAATTCTGCTGTTGTAGCCTATATGTCTCAAGAGTCAAAAAGTTGTCTAATGGAGACACCGTACTGGTTGCCACCTGTTGTTAAGGGTGGCTATTCAAGTTATAAAAGTGTTCATCAAACAGACCTGATCTTGTCAACAAGGCATTTCCACCCACAGAAATGTCACCCACTGGATTTAAACGTTTGAATCTCATGATCATGAAAATCTGAGGAGATTTGAAGTTATGAAGAAACTGAAAACCGTCATGGCAGCAACAACTATGTTGCAGTGTGCAGGTCATCTTAAAAAAAAACAGCCAGTATTTATACCATAGCCATAACATCAACACCACTGACAGGTGAAGTGAATAACGTGGACAGTGTGATGCTCTGGGAAATGTTGTTCTGGGAAACCTTGGGTCCTGGCATTCATGTGGATGTCACTTTAATATGTACCATCTACCTAAACACCCCTTCATGGCAATGGTATTCCCTAATGGCAGTGGCCTTGTACAGCAAGATAATGCACCCAGCTAGACTACAAAAGTTGTTTAGGAATGGTTTCAGAATGACAAAGAGTTCAAGGTGTTGACTTGGCCTCCAAATTATATGCCAGCCAAGAACAGAAATCTGATGCTGCAAAGGGCACAGGTCCGGCACAGTTTGACAGCTGAAGAATGAATGCTGATTTCTTCCATTAACTACAGATGGTAGGGTCAGTATGTGGTGTTAACAGCATAAACTCACCAACCCAGCTTGCCTTGTGTCAACAATTATTTGACACAGCTTGCCTTGAGTCAAATATTGAACAAGCTGCGTGTGGAGAATGTTTTTCAGTGGAGACTTTTTATCATTGTTGAGTATTATTGCTGACCATGTCAGTCCTTTACTGGTAACAATTAGCTGATACCAAAATGATAATCTGCCTTGTCACAAAGTCATCTCAAACTGGTTCCATGAACATAACAACATGTCAGTGGCCTCCTCATCATCGTGCAAGCTCGTGGTAATGTAGAATGCACCATTCACAGCATAAATATGCAGATGACAATTCTGCAACAATTACTGGACCATAAGAATGTTTCCAGTATGCCAAATCCATGTCATACATACTACAGGCTGATCTGAGAGTAAAGTGGGTCCTAGTAACAGGATAGTAACTTATTTGTAGGAAAGTGCCTGATGACAATATTTACAGCATCACAGGGGCAACAGAGTGAAGAAACAGATCAAATCACCCCAAAGCACTCTGAAATAACTCATTGTCTGTTATATAACAAGCATACACAAGCTCAAAATGGTGGAGATTCTTTCTAGCACTGTTTTATAGATCTAAGCTCAGAAATATGAAAATACTGCCAAGGCACAGCTCAGCAAGGAAACAATTCCTGTCCAGTGTGGTGGCCATGCATTTTTACATTTTATGTGATGTTCTGGAATTAAGGCTCTGTTTCATCACAGCTAATTAAAAAACAGTATTGTATAACAAAGAAGAAAGAATTGAAGTTTAAAACATGGCAAAGGATGAGCACCCTGACCTTGGTTCCACCAAAACCATAGGGTACCAAGTATCTGTTAACCCTTTCAGCCCTGTTGATGCCAATTCGAGTCAGGTATTTAGTATATAGTGTCTCAATACTTTGCTTCCCTACAATATATTAAGGACTAAACACAGACTTAATGCATTCCAACATCTGTGCATGCCTGCCATCAGCTGTGGTCTTTGGTAACAGGGTGCAACTGGGGCAATAATCAATTGTCACCAATCCTTCATTGTCAACTAAGTGTGTTCATTTAAAAAGCTTGTCCAGAAAAAAATCATTTTCATCCAGCCCAGCCATAACAAACCCACTGGTAAACTCACAACATCCACAGGCCCAGCAGGAAAACAAACATAGAATCAGAAAGACCTCAAGAGGTAAGCGGGGGAAGGGGGAAGGCGGGTTATAATAAATGCCAGTATTTTCTTACAATATTACATACATACTTCGCCATATTATGCTACACATTATGCAGCTTCTCACAGATAAATGACTGGGTCTCTCTCAAGAGTGAGAGCTAATACTCAGCTAATCATCATTAAAACAAACATTCACTGCCAGTTCTACAACTTATGATAATCACTGTTTGCATACCAGACATGCATAAGAAAAGAGACAATTAATAGCTTTTACAGAATCTGTGCAACCTCTGGCTTGCTACTTGCTTTACTTCCACATATGACACAGACACACTAGTAAAGGAAACCTATTCTGTGCATCATTGAGGAAGGTAACCCTAGTCACATATCGGTGCCAGGCTTGGTAAGAGTAAAGGTCTATCATGGAGGACTAACTTATATGCCCGCGTGGACTGGAATCAGGAACCACAAATGGTTTGGCACTATACGTGCCCATGTGTGCGGCACGACAAGCTTGGAACAGTGTAGACTGAAGTGCCGTTATAGCTAAAACAATCTTGTGGATTGTCTAAAGTATCCTGTTTAGCCCTTTGGGCTTTAAGGAACGTAGTGGAATGAATAAAATCCATTCTGGAGCAGTGAAAAACCAGCAATGGTGGCGTGTGGCATGTAACGAGATCTAAAGATGGTGTTGGCTAATAATAACTACCAAGAAATAGTTTAATGCAGATTTAAATATACCCTAAAAGCAGAATTTGAATAGTCTTCACAAAGTGACAGATCAGTTGTTTTTTAAAAAACCTTGGCTCAGTGCTATTAAACCCTAATGTTTTTTTGTTTCCTCTTTGCATTTTGATTCGTTATACAGCTGGTATGATCCCTGGCCCTGTTATATTTTTCAGTGTTATTTTTTTCTTACAGGGAAGCCACTTACAATCATCCTATAAAATGTTAAAGTTAAATGAAACAGCAAAAGTATGTAATTTAGCTCAGATGAGTCTTTTGAAACAATGCAATAATGCACGTCTTTGAATGAATGAATGACGATGAATCAGTCAGCACAACAAAAATAAAAATGTTGCATTTTTTTCCTCTTTCTGACTCATTAAGACAACATACTTTGGAAAAAATGGCACTGACTGTATTATTGTAAACTGACTATAGTAATATACAAGAAATAGTTACTCGGTTTGCTAAACCTGTTAACATCGCATGCCTAGTTAATGTGCATTAAATACATATCGACTAGAAGTAATTGAAGGCATATGTAGCAATAATAGGATGTTCCTACCTCAAGGAAACAGGTCCCAGCAGCCGTGTTCTCCTTAATGGACACATTATAGATGCTGCTACCAAAGACTGGCTTATTGTCATTAATATCCTGTAGGCTGATTTCCACTACGGCAGTGGAGGACAAGGGGGGGTTCCCACCATCTGTAGCCACCACCTTGACACTTGGCTTTGGGTCCGTCTCATAATCCAGCTGCGTAGCTGTAGTGATGATACCTGTCACAGCATCAATGGTGAACCAGTCAGAATGTTTTCCCTTGTTGGGCAGGATGCTATAGCGAACGTTGCCATTGGGGCCTTGGTCTTTATCTCTGGCTGTTACTTGTAGCACAAAACTTCCTGGATACACCACTTCTGGAATAGTCTGTTTGTAGGCCTGCTGATCAAATAGAGGAGGGTTGTCATTGACATCTGTGACCTGGATTGTAAAAGAGGACTCCGCTCGGAGTGGTGGAGTTCCAGAGTCTGTGGCCATGACCCGGAGCTCATACGAGTCTCTCTCTTCACGGTCCAGAATCTTGTCCACGCAGATAAGGTAGATGATGTTGTCCTTGGTGGTGAGAGCAAATTTACCATCTCCACCTTCCAGGGTGACATTAACATTGGAATATTCACCATAATCAGGGTCTGAGACTGAAATACGGGCAACATACTGTCCAGGCTGGGCGCCTTCGGAGATTCGAGGTGACCCATCCTCGCTGAGGAAGATGATCGTCATTGTGGGCTGATTATCATTGTAGTCACGGACATGGATAGTGACAAAAGCATTAGTAATCTCTGGATGGCTAGCATTGTCTCTGGCTTGCACTACAAGCTCATGAACCTTCCTTACTTCATAGTCCAAGGGCTTGTTCAGCGTAATAATTCCAGAACGAGGGTCAATGACAAAATACCTTTCCGGGTCACTTTGTCGCCGATTGATTTCATAAAGCACAAGGCCATTGTCCCCTTCGTCTGCATCTGAGGCAAACACTTGCAGGATATTACTACCCTGTGGGATACTTTCAGAGATGATGGCATGGTATCTGCTCTGATTAAAAAGTGGCGCGTGATCATTTATATCCTGCACCGTCACGTCAAGCGTCATCTGTCCAGTTTTTTTAGGAGAGCCACCGTCAAAGGCCTCCAGTACCAAAGAATAAAAGGCTTTCTTCTCACGATCTAGGACTCCATTAACCACCAGGTCCAGGTAAAGCAGCTTATTTGCCGCTCTCTTGGTCTCCAGTCTGAAGACTTGCCCCACGTTGCCTTCTTTGATGACGTATCCCTGAGTGGTGAGCTGGTCCTTGTCTGAGTCGGTGGCTGGATCAACTGAAAATTTGGTCCCCACTGCAGTCTGCTCAGGAATCTTCAAAGAAGCCTTATTCTTAGGGAATCTTGGAGCGTGATCATTGATGTCATTCACCGCGATGGATACCCTTACTGTAAGACCGGTCATGGTGACTGCTATAAAGCTATAGTGATCTCTCTCCTCCCGGTCAAGTCGACGAGCCGTCTTGATAATGCCTGTGGTCTCATCGATGTCAAGGTCATTCCCCACACCAGTTCCCTCAAGATCAGAGATGAAATACAGCGAGCCAGTTTCTCCAGGCGGTAATCCAGCATTAATGTCACCTACTATCGTCCCTGCAGGCTGCTCTTCATCCAACTGTAATTCCAAGATGCTTGGTGCTATGTCTGCATTGACAGTTGCTGTTAATAATTCCACAGTCACAAGCGCAAGTAGAAACATCCTTAGTCTCCAGCGTCCTTGACCATGTAAGACAGTGTAAATGTTCTTACTGGAGCCTTTGAATAGCTTCATTGTAACACAGCTCTCCTAAACCTGCAAGTCAAGAGAGACAAAACAGATCACAATTGGAATCACACTAAATAAGCACCTCCAAACAGCACAGGGATGTCAAACTCCACCACTGTTGTCTATAAGGTAATGGAATGCGTGAGAGGGGTCTGGTGTACATCACTGAGGGCATTTTCTTTGGAAAGCAGAGACAAACAATGGCACTTGCACAACTGTACAACTATAAGTTGACTTGTTGTACACAGTTCTTCTTTTAAACCATTCCTGAATACGCACATGCATGACAATTAATGAGATCTTTGAAACAAGTCTGTTCATCTCTATCTGGGCATTCAGTAACAATCCCATCATATATGGTTCAGAGTCTATAGCCCTTGGGAATCTGAATGCCTGTATGTATACTGTACCATATCTAATGTTCACATATCTATTGGAGTAACAGTACAGTCAGTTTTCATGTTGCACTTTTATACCGTTTTGAAATGTTTTTCCTCTCCCAAAACTTTCAGTAGTTACTGTTCCAGTAGCGGCAATTCCAGTCCATTTGCAGCATAATTTAAAACAGCTTTGAACAGCTGTACAAACATGAAATCAGAACTTGGTCATTAAAACACAAAAAAAGTTTACTTAATTGCTAAAAACATGTTCCACAATGTCTGTCTTATTTTTAAGGACTTTGTGACATATTTATTAAAGGTTTTTTTATTTAATAAATGAAACTTTTTAAATTCAACATTTACATTTTAAGAACAAGACAGAAAAAGCAAAACATAAGCATTTCTAAAACACTACCCAATAAAAAGCACTTTGGAACTGATTATTTTTGTATACATTTTGTTAATACTATGGGTTTACATAGATCAAATAGTCCTTGACCCTGCAATGGACCCTGCAAGGTACATGCCTCCCATGACCTGTGAGTACTGTGGTAGACTCTGGCCAGCATTTCGGTTGGGGGGTGTACAAAATAATAAGGAAAGCAAGTTAGGAGCAGAATGTATGTTTGGAGAGCAGTTCTACTCCTGTCACACATGGGAATGCAGACGACTGAAAGCCAGGTGGCCAGACTTACAGATGCTACTTCATCCAGCACTAAAAAGAGATTAGGCAGTTGTAGAGTTTTGGCTGGGTTTTTAGGCAAACCTCAGAGCTCAGCCTACACTCTGAAAGTAGTGAAAATGGGGTTCTCTAAAACCATACCAAAGCAACACCACACTCTCATTGCAGACTGCCTGTATGGCTAGATTAACACTGTAATTTGTCCTTGTCTGTACTATTTCAGAAAGCAAACGTATAAAAGCCAAGATTGAATCTGGACCAAAGTTAAACTTGCAGCGTATACCACAAACTGTAGTTCTGAATAACTGCACATAGCAAAACTTTTAGATTCCTTCTATTGGCAAAATAAGAATGTAATCAAAGACAAAGAATGGTACAGCATGTCAAAATGCATCCATATATTATAGTATAGTACAGTACACTCACGATCACATTATTAGGTACACCTCATTGTTTCTACACTTACTTTATCAGATGCACTTACCATAAATATGCATTATGTAGTCCATCTGTTTCACTAGATACTTTGTTAGTTTCCTTTACTCTGTTCTCTAATGGCCAGGACCCCCACAGGACCACCACAGATCAGGTACTACTTGGGTGGTGGATCATTCTCAGCACTGCATTCACACTGATGTGGTGTGTCAGTCTGCGTTGTGCTGGTATGACTGGATCAGACACAGTAGTGCTGCTGGAGTTTTTAAATACCTCAGTGTCCCTGCTGGACTGAAAAAAGTCCACCTACCAGCATCCTGTAGGCATCTCATGTGAGTACTGATAAAGGATTAGAGGATGACTAATACAAAGCAACAGATGGAACTGATTAAAAGGAAATTGGTGTAGAAAGGAGGTGTACCTAATAAAGTGATCAGTATAAGCATAGCTTCATACTGTAGTAGTTATAGAATCACACAAAAAGTCCTAAGAACACACTGATTGTCTGACCATCACTGAACCAAAAAGTCCTTTCACACTTTAAAACATATGCAAGTTATATGATATATGGAAGTATGATAATTTTCGGTTTATATTTTTGACATACTGAAAATACTGCATCATCATATGGCCTAATCAGAGGTATATGCATCAGACAGAAGGATGTATTTTCTTATTTTCATAGTTCCTATATTCAGATGTAAGCAGTAACCTGTGGCAAACCATTTTCCTGGTGACATGTTTAATAATCCACAGTGCATGTCGAGTCATGGTCTACAGATACGGCTCATATACAGTTAGGTGAAGCAATTCGTCGGAAAACAGGCATACAGGTGATATTTAAGCTGCAGTTGGGAGTTAAGTGCGTACCTCCCCCTACAGGCTCTGATGAGGACTGCGGCAGGCTCAGTCTACCGCTAATGCATGTAACAGACACAGTGGGAACATTTGGGCTAAAGTAAGCCAAGTCAAATAGGCTCCAGTCACAAATCATCACACTAACTCAACATTGTTCCATATATATTCTTCTATTATACAGCTTATTAAAATACATGGCGCAGACCCAACTGCTTCTCCATCACACAGAAAAAATAGTCCAGACAAGGAGATTGACAGAGGCGTCTGAGGAAAACTAGCAATGGGGGGCCTTTTCTGGTTGGTGCACGACTACACGGCGGCACGTCAACAATCCAGTCGCCATGTTGGAACAGCTGGGTATCTGGATTTGTGCAGAATGGCTAAAGCCTTTTTCATTTACTATGGAATCTTTTTTATTCTTTTGTTCCATGTAGACGATACGTAGGGATTCTAAACCATGTGGCTCTGCTTATTTGTGACAATGAGTTGGACATTACTCCGGTCAATGAAGACCAGCCAAGAGCAGAGAGCTAACAGTCTTAACTGTAACATGGCCTTCATAGCAAATATTTGCAGTCACAGTATTGGTTGAGAATATTGCATAGAAAACTTGAAGATTTTTAATTGCCCATGTCACAGACTCAAGTATAAATAGTGTTTATAAAATGTGGAACTGGATCTGTATTAGGGCTGAAACAAAAGTCTGTCGGAGAGGTTCCAGAGACAATGTTGCTGACCATTGTTTAGCTCAATGTATTTATGTATGCAAGTCAGGAGAATTCTGCAAATAAATGTTGAAACATAAATATTTTAAAATACACACTTGGTCATAAAATCCTGGCCATTTTGTGCAGTCACATCCATAAGCAAAATTGGTGTTCCTCCAGATCTGTTTTCAAGACTTGGACACTCACAAAGCCTGAGTCTACTACATGGAGCCTTTCAGCTGTCATCATTGAATTAGTGGTGATCCAAAGGTGGCAGACGGGTCTTAGCAAGCAACAGATTTTACAGATGAGGACTGATCCATTTACACCCTGCTAGCTGTTCTAAGCAGAGAGAGCAGCTGTAGAAGCTAAACTGATTACTAACAATACAAAAAAATGCCATTTTCAGCATTACAATATCTACTTTTCCACATTCTACAGTCTTACAGCTTAGAATTAAAATGCACTTAACTGGGCTATTTCATCATTTGACTTACTTTTGTTATGTTAAATGTGTAGAATCTATTTTTCGTTGTGACACAGGGGTTAATGAAATAAAAAGCAGACATCTGTTCGCAAATCTACATTGTCCTTCTTGCTTTTGAACCGCTCTTGTGTAGCTTTGGCAATATGCTGAGGGTCACCATCTTGTTGGAAGGTAAACCTCAGTCATAGCCTCAGGTCTACTGGACACTAGAACAGGTTTTCTTCAACGACCACTCTGCATTTGGTTCCATCCATCTAACATTCAACTCTGACCAGTTTCCCAGTCCCTGCAAATGAAAAACATCCCATAGCACAATGGTGCCACCACTAAGCTTCACTGTTTGGTTTGCACCATACTCGGTGCTGTGCAACAAAGCCAAAAAAGTTTGGTCTCATCAGACCAGAGAACCTTTTTCCGTAAGTTTGTGGTGTCTCCAATATGCCTTTTTGGCAAAATCCAAACATGATTTCAAAGGACTTTTCCTCAAGAAAGTCTTTCTTTGTGCTACTCTTGTATAAAGCCTGCTTTGTGGAGAGTCTAGAATATAGTTGTCCTGTGCAGGGCTTTTCCCATCTCAGCTGCAGATCTCTCCAACTCCTTCAAAGTAACCATCACACCTGATTTTTTCCCTGATTATTGCCCTCCTTTTGATGCCTGGTCAGACTGCCTGGACTGAGCATAGTTATTGTTGTGCCATATTATTTCTGTCTACCACATCGATGACAGAAACATTTGCATAATTTGGTCTTGACTTGTTTTGATAGCTGTTTTGTCTTGATGCTATATGTGTAGCTACGGTGCCAAACTCTGATAAAGAACAAGGTGCATTTATTGAGATTATATGACTCCTTAACTGCACGCAGATGGACACTTTTCAGTTAATCAAGCTCATGCTGATGGCAGTTGGTTACACTTAATGGTTACGTTGATTACATTTAATGTTCTCACAGCAATGAGGGTGGATACTTATGCAAGCACAAACTTATGATTTTCAAGCGTGAATCATTTTGCAAACTGGTTCCTAACACATCAGTGTTATGGATTATTTTATGTAGATCCATGACATGCAATTCAATTTAAGTTCATTTCATACTTTATATGACGTATGAAGATTTAGCAGCCTGGGTGCCAATTTTTTAATCTGATTCTTAAGGACCAGACAGGTTCAGATAAAAACGCTCACCAACCTCAGCTCGACTGGCATGTGTACTGAATAGCAGGACTGAAAGACAATACCAGTGGTTGAATTTCAGGTCTAGGCACCGAGAACTGAGAGTTGACCTCAAAGGTTCGGTGTCCATTTCACACAATAAAAATACTCAAGTTTGGCCACAGCCTACGTACGCCCCAAATCTGTTCCTGTTTGACTAATATCCACATCAATAACCTGGTACAATATGACTCTGGAGAAAATGGATAAACAAAAATGTAATTGTAGCTTAAAATACACCAACCTTTCAATGTCAAAACTAACCACCTAAAGGAGATGACTAAGTCAGGGAAAGGTTTATCACACGGTTTTCCAGCTATGCTAGAGTTCATGTCACCCACTAAACAATTAGTTGGATGCTTACTCCCCTAGCTATGCAAGTATGGTATGAGTTGTCACGATATGGAACATAGAATAGATATTAAGCTGTAACATTAGGCTTTATACACACAACAAGTGGATTGGTGTCGTATTGGTGTGGCCAATAGGTGGAGTTAACGTAGCGGCACGTCTGAAAGGACATGTTCATTGAGAAAATATTTATTGCAATAAATTCCTGTTATAGAGTAGACGCTTCTGAGCAACGTTACATGCTTTTTGTGTATGTACAGACGCTTTGTGCACTTCAGAAACATTTCCTACAGTGTAATTTGTGTGCTGGGGCATAGAAACAGGACTTAAGCTGCATGAAATGCTACTACTGGAAGACTAGTGGAATGTTTTCAGTGTGACTCAGTTTGAAGTTCTTCCATTTACAGGGAAAAAAACCCCACCTACTGAGCTGTACCCAAAACCATGGACATGGTTCAAGTGGGCAAATTAAATACTGATCTTGATTTACAGCCTTCTTAAGGATGGAAGCCAATGGGGATGATTAAACACTTCACAGACAGGTTCCTACTACTTGTTTACTACTCGTTTTACCAACTCTTAAAGACGCTGTTTTAATGGGATATGACGTTTCCTTAAAAACTGCTGTAAGTTGGGAACTACACGATTTTGAAGGTCCTTCTTTAAACTGTCATAAGCAGGAGTCCAAGCAGGAGGAAACAAAGTTAGAGTTTTATTCAGAGACCCAACTGATTCATATTTTATGCCAGGCTGAGTACTGCCTGCTGTCACTGTAAACCTTAATGACAACACCAGGCCAGTTTCAGTAGCACTCTGTAGCCCTCACCATTTTGAATTTTTTTCCCACCAATTTTACCCACTCAGAGAAATGTCTTTCAGCAATTGTGACTCAGAATGTTGGATTTTAGGACATTCTTGGATCTTTTCTTCTGTGAAGCACCAATCAACCTGAGACATGTAAACGTTTCTGATTTGCCTCCAACAGTTACCACAGGACATTAGACATTTACTGACACCTATTGTCATCTACTCCAAACTGCACTCTGTTACTGAAACTTTCAAAAACCACAAAATAAACACATCCGCACAACCCATACTCTATTTACAACAGTCAATTTCTGTTGTAGGAGTAAGTTTCTTTACTAAAATCTCCAGTGTCTTTTACTCATCAGATAGAAGACTTTCAGGAGTCTTCAGTCTTGCCCTGCAGTTTGAACTCTGTCTAATTACATTAGGACATACATACTGCAGATACAGTAATGCACCATGTCCTTACTGTTTGAAGCACACACAACCATGCGTGTAAGGGAGAGCGAGACCACCTGTATCTGAGTACTGTATGACTGAGACAAATTAAAAACAAGCTGCGGTTTGTAGGTTGTGATCAGAGCTGGGTTCATTCCTGCAGGCTGCGGGGCAATGCGTGCCCCCTTGAGAAACAACACTCAATGGGAAAACAGAGAAGGCAAGAGAGACGAGGTCACTGAATTATTAATAAGAAGCCAGTGGCTGGTCGCTTATTGGAGAGGACATGATGTTAAACACAGGAATTGCAGTATATAAGGTTGTTGTGATACCTATTCCACATTGAAGCCACTTAGATTTCTGTAAGTTTCCATGCAACTTCACTGAGGAACGTAATCTGGTTGTGTCCAGGGTCACATATGGAAAATGCCTGCTTTACCAGTGATATGATGTAGTTTTTTTCAATATATCTGATTTTGGAACCGACGAAACGTGCTTATCCCCAGTGGGTTGCATTTTCTTTAGATATGCAGTAATTGCCTTCACCACACTTTGAAGTTGCTTGTTGGTATGTTTGCCTGGATAATTTGCTGAGATCAGGCCAAATTCCACAACAGTCACCACCAGCCTAAATATTCATCTTCTCCTTTAAACCATATGTTTGGGTTACTATGCAATAACGACGACATTCAGTGCCAAATTATAGTTCCTTTAGCAAACTTGGACTGTGCTGCTATGTTCGTGCCTCATTTCTGATGGAGAAAACATGCAGGCTTTGCTTGGTTCAGTTTGTACACAGTCCACGTGAATGAGTTGAATTGAATGCGCCTACTGAGGCCATCTGTAGAGAATAAGCATTTTTATGTGCACTTTTTACATATGTGCACAAAGAGAAAGTGTTTTTTACAAGTAATGGACAGATATTAAAATGGAACATGTGAGTAAATCAGTGGTGGGTCTTGATAAGGTCTGTCTAGACCCGACTGTAGAGCTGACAGCTTCCTAGTGAAGCAAACACACACACCCCAGTGGCTAAAGTTTGAGTCTTTTGAAAAAGCTTTCCTCCCGAACTGATGTTGAAGCTGACCTCATGTGCTGATCTGAAACCAGTTTGTGGTAACAATCAAGGTTAGGATTTGGGGTAGCTAGTCCTAGATCATATAAAGCTTGAACCCAGGGAAGTCAACTTCAGTTAGTCATTTGGGAATGAACAGGAACCATGCCTCAGCAGAGGTTTACAGGACTTGAGCAAACTCAAACCTTATCTCAGAGCCGGCTCTTTCCAGTCCATTTGCCTGAGGTTAGGCTTAATGCCTGTTACCAGTATAAAATGCCACAAGTCAGCTCATTCTCTGAGCTGAAAGCTATTTGGCTCAAATTAAATTTCCTCCATTACTTAACAAAGCAGTTAACTTCAATTACTAGTGTCAGTTTCTGGAATTATTGATAGGTCTATTCATATATGTTTGTACTGTATAGGGGAAACTACTGTTGAGAAATAATAGGAGCACTCTAGGAGAGAGAAGACCAACTTGTGTTAGAAGCCAGTGTGGTTTATACATGTGGAAGGATACACCACCACAAAGACAGATGAGAAAACCCTGGATCTCCCCCCTCCTCGTCCTTTCCATCTCTGTGTCAGACTACATCATAACTGTACACATATGAACCCAATGTCCTTTTCATTACTGAATTCCATGCACAGTATCTTAGCAAAACCAATACAAAACATATAGAAACTCAAACACAATGAAGGTTGACACAGCTAACCAATTATAGCACAATATTCTGTCATCATACTCAACAATGCCAAACCATTCCTCTCATCCTCTTAAATAACAGGCTGATATTAAAGTTGGGTCTGTAAATAATGGAGATTTTTCCTGAAGAACAGCATTAAGCTGTGGTATTTAGACACAATAGTTTTCTCGTTAGAATGCCATCAAGCTAACGACATAGCCTAGCAATAGAGTGCATGTTGCAAAGTAATTAAAAAGGAATGCTTGCTAGCATTTTTGTGGTAAATTGCAGCATTGTTTTGGTTCATGTAGGTCATGTAGTAATAGAACACTGATAATCACGAAAAAGACAAATAGAACATCTCACGAATGCCTTAAGCTAGCAGGGAAAGGCTTTCTAGAATAACTCTTGTATAAACATTTGCCCTCAGCTGCTCAAAGCAGAGGACCAGATGCAGATATTGCTCCTGTCATGTGTTATTCATTCTATCGTCCATGTTTGTGTTTGAGTGTGTGTATACGTACGCGTGTGCTACAGTTTCTGATATCGTGATTTGACACCCAGATTCTCAGATGTAGGTTTGGTAACTGAGAATGAGTGAAAGAGAATGCAACAAAGTGAATCATTTCTCACACTAGCAACAAAATCAAGACGGTCTACTTTGTGGACTGGGATTTACACTTTGGAGGAACTTTCATGCCATGGTTTTATCCATTTGTCTGTTCTATCGTGATGTTCACTGTCTCTCTCACCCACAATGATGATACCACCATCCACAAGGCCTCACTGAATGGCCTTCAGCAGATCTGAAACTACATGAGACCTCCAACTTCTCTATTATGAAAATCAATTGGATGGGAGATCTCTTGGGAGAACGCCATTCCATTTCTTAAAGTACAATTCTGGAGACATGTGGAATCTATTAGAAAATACTGACAATGTTCTGGTGGTTCACCATGGTTCAACATCTTTAAGAGGTTCTTTATTTCAGTTTATTCTGTATATTACACTGAAAATATTGAAGCGTTCATCGTTAGAGCAAAATGTTGGTGCGGTGGTAGTTTTGGTCCACAGTTTGATCCTGAGCTTTGATTCCTGACTGTGGACTTTAGCATGTTTTCTGACAAAAAAAACATTCACCTATTGGTGTTTTTTTATGTTAAGTCTTTAATATTGTGAATTTTGTCTTAAGCCAACATTCTAGGTTCAGAACAACCGCTTAACATATGCTTTCTGCATTGACCTTGCACAGCATTTCATTCGAAATCCAAAATGTTAACTGGAAGCAAAGAAAGACTACAAACCAAAACCTGATAACCTGGAGAACAAATGAGCAGTATTCCACCGTACTGTTTTACTGTCTTTTACTCAAATCTACAGTTCAAAGCTAAAATGTTCATCCATTTCAGTATGTCCAACTGGTTCCACTTTAAGAACCATGTTGTGTCTGTTGACCTAGCTCAGAGAGCTGAATGCACCACTGAAGACGTGTGTCCTTTGAGCTAACTCTAGGCCTATAAAACAGTTGTTCGGTAGCCAGAGTCGAAGGTCCTGACACAAAGACTGTAATCTAAACAGAAATGAACATGTGTTTTTCATTTAGATGAGTGTCGGTTTTGGGGAGCGTGAGTGCATGTGCACTCAAAGAAAATGATATCTGCCTGTCCACTAGTGAGCATGGCCAAATTTAATGGAGGATGCTGTGACCGGGACTGCCTTTCTGTGTGAAATGTGCATCAGACAGGTTAGGATATGGCACCTATGGCCACCTAGACAGACAGACAAGGCATAAATAGACTTAAAAGACCTATTCAGAGGTTAATTTAAATCAGAAATCTCGTCCTAATCTGCCTTGAAATTCACATTAAACATGCAGGCTGTTCCAATTCCCGGTGACGAAGACATCTTAGGAACCTTCATTCACTACTGACCATTGCGTGTGTAGTAAACTGACGTAGTGTTTATTTGCATAATCTATGCCCCCATCACGTCAATTTGCATAATTTATGCCTTGGAATGAATCGGGAGTGTTAATAAATGCTGACTTTGCTTTTTATGTACTGAAACAGAAAAATTTGAGAGAACATTTGTCCCATAAATCTGCTACACCCATACAGAAATACGAGTTGTCGTTCCCGATCAATATCACACAATAGTGATTCCCCAGAGTTGATATCCAATATCAGAGCAAAATCCCCAAGGCTGAATTAACACTTAAGAGTGGGCATTTGTGTCCAGATGAACACTTAAGAGTGGGCATTTGTGTCCAGATGGACACTGCATGTGTTCTCCTACTTCAGCACTGGGCTGGGGATGCTGGAATAAATGAAGGCGCTCCTACTAGGCTCACAACGACTCCCGTCTTTTATTGTATGAATGGAAATGACACTGTCGAGACGCCTGGCATGCAATAAGACATCCGATGCAAAGGCACCGAATACGCCGAATGGAGCATCTGCGTTGACTTACATGCATATGATCCAGGATGAAGCTGGCGCTCCCGTTGTTCCTCTCCAAATCTGATGCTGATGTGTCCCTAGCCCAAGAGAAGCGTCTGTTGTTCACCCAGCCACAGTAAATTCCATGTCCAGGTAAAATCTCTTCTTTCCCTTTCCCACTCCCGTTTCTCACTGGTCTCCTCTCCACCCGCTCCTTCAGCGTCCTGTAGCAGCCGTCAGGTGTGTAAAAGCCGATCAGACTCCACAGCTCGGACTCTATTCACCCCGTAAAAAAACGAGGCCACCGGGTCCTACAATCCGTCCTATTTCACTCCATCAAACGCGAACATCACCGGGTGCCTCTGGTCCTTCAGGAGCGTCTATTCAGCAAAGCGCGCAGAGGATCTGGACGCGGCGCACAAGACCCCGCCTGCTCTCATTACAGCCCTAATGTATTAGACACGTGGGGAGTAGCACAAAAGAGGAGGGGAGCAGAGAGAGAAGAAAAGGGCTGCTCTGGAGGAAAAAGAAAGCCGTTCTCCTAAGCTTTAGTGCCACCATGCTCTGCCTTGAAGAACTGGCTTTCAAGACAAAGAGCCAGACAAGAAGGCGGTCTGGAAGTCTGCAAGCTCCACTGCAAATGCATGTCTGAAGAATAAAAATATAATTAATACTCCCCATCATAATCATCAAGTGCCAGCAAGTCTAATACGATTCCTGCCACCCACATGAGCAATGTTTCTTCAGAATCTTCTCACTTCTGTTTAGGTATTCAGGTTTCTTAATGACTTGTTCAAGAGTCCTTGGATTGCATCCATCAATCTCCTGCCAGCGATCTTCTTTCTATTTTCCCTTCAACTGTTCCAGGCAAAATTGTCTTCTCCAACTAATTTGTTCTTCTCATGATACACTATACAGGCAAAGGTTCGTGGACACCCTAAATTACCTGTGAAAATATGGGGATTAGTAAGAACTTTTTCCATCTACAGCCTTCAGGTTTTGTGGTCATCCGCTGCTGTTATACAAAAAGCCTACACAGTTGGCATTCCAGTTCATCTCAAAGATGTCTGATGGAGTTAGGGTAAGCACATCTTCATAACGACTGGTACCAGCACCATTGCATAACAATGGGACCGGTGATCAGTTTAATCTGCAGATTGCCATAACCATTAATGACAATGG
This sequence comes from Ancistrus triradiatus, assembly GCA_025084515.1. Lineage (NCBI taxonomy): Eukaryota > Metazoa > Chordata > Actinopteri > Siluriformes > Loricariidae > Ancistrus > Ancistrus triradiatus. The sequence goes on along the minus strand of JAJAGP010000644.1, from coordinate 166,379 downwards.
CCACGTGTGCCATTCACACAGGATTGGGGAAGGGCTGCGATAGCGGCGTTGTAAGATGGTGAGAGGTGTACTCTGAGACCCCTCCTCGGTTCAGGGATGGACGTTCCCTTTTTACAAAAACGGCTTCTTTTACTCTGCGTTCGAACCATCGTTCCTCCCTATGAAGGATCTGCACATCTTCATCTTTGAAAGAGTGGCCACTGGCCTGTAGGTGGGTGTAAACCGCCTGACCTGATGAGGTAGCTCTTCTATGTTGTGCCATCCGTTTCGCCAGTGGCTGTTTGGTTTCCCTGATGTCCAATTCCCAATGTATATAGCTGGTTACAAACAGGAGATCCAGGATTTTGTTTTGTGGTGTGAAAACACCTTATTACCATTAACAACACGAAAGCAGAGAAAATGGTTTTTGAACCTAAATCTATTGGAGATCACTCACCATTAGTTATGCATGATCAGAGTATAGCCCAGGTTAGTTATTACAGATAGCCAGGCATACATAAGGATAATAAATTAACATGGAGTGTTCAGGTACAAAGTGTCTGCACCAGGGTACAATAGCGACCACACTTTCTTCGTAGGCTGAGGACTTTTGGTGTTAGGAAGTTCTGTCTCTCATTTATCATGCTGTAATTGAGAGCATTTTGTGGTATGGCATCTCAACTTGGTTTGGTAACCTTAATGTGAAGTTGAGAGCCCAGATCACCCGGCTTATATACAGAGGGCAATGAAGATCATAGGAGTCAGGCAGCACCCCACACCTCAGTCTGTCTTTGATGAAACAGTCATTAGGCAGGCGCAAAAAATTGTTTTAGACCCCACGCATGTTCTCTACTCTGAGTATCAGCTTCTTCCGTCAGGGAGACATTTTAGAATGCCCCAGTGCAGGCTCAATCGCTTAAAGAACTCTTTTGTTCCACTGTCCGTTAAAGCTCTAAATGGAATGTGTGCCAGAGGTAATCCCTCGTAACGTAATGTTAAATGTTTTTTTGTTTTTAACAGCAGGCACTGGACTGTATGTGTTCAAGACAAATTTCCTTCGGGACAATAAAGTTTTATCGTTTATCTTTTATCTCTTACATCAACCATCTGAATGGGAAAATGTGATCTCAGTGATTTTCACCTTGGCATGTCTGTTGGTGACAGATGGACTGATCTGAATATTTTGAAAAAGCAAAGTCTAGACCACAAAGGAGATGCCAGAGGTGACATATCTTTGAAAACTGCAGTGATAACCAATAAACTGCACAATAAACAAAAAGTACAAATGAACACAAAGAATGAATTATGATAATTAAAATAACAATGCTCCGATCTTTGTATTAGTTATAGGTGAGCCCAGTGTACAGACTGAATTAGACTGAAATTAAGAAGGACCAACATCAGCAAGGTCATTAATCAATTTGAATTGTAGGTCAGCCTACACTACTTTCAGTGGGGCATAACATGAGGGAGGGGAAACGACTGTGAAATACTCGTAAGGAAAGGGGAGTGGAAAGATTTCTATTTATGTTCCAACAGACAGCCATGTTCAGCCATGTGATTGTATGTTCAAACACCAGAGGTATAGAAACTGTAACTGGTTCGAACAAGTTATATTTATTCAATGTCTACAAGAGTACTCTATTACAAATTACTAATTACATTTCTCTACTGTGGTGCTTGAAAGTCTTTGAACCCTTTAGAACCGTCTATATTTCTGCGTATACAGTATATGACCTATTAGATTTTCACACAAATCGTAAGGGTAGATAAAAATAACCCAATTAAACAACTGAGACAAAATATAGTCATGGACAAGAATAATAACACACCCAGATAGAAACGTCAGAATGCTGCAGTCATGTTATGATAACAGGTGTGGTCTAATTGGACACTGGGTCTTGCCACGAGAGGGTGTAAAAGTTCTCCTGCTGCCCTATAAAAAGGCTCTCAGAGGATACTTTTGGGTAGTGTATCTCTTGTGATTGCTAGACATGTCTCTACGATGCACTCAAAGACATTTTGCCCAGTTGACAGATTTTAAAAGGGGCGCATCAATGGACCGAGAAGCAGTATTGTCGTTTTGATGAATGCCTGCTATATAGGCCATTTTGACTTAGCTGGAGTTGTTGGGAGCAGTAGTTCCATGAGGGCATGCACACATGGTAAACAGGCATTGGGTGGCCCACACAGACCATCAGTAGAGATGATCATTTGATCCACCGACAAACACAAGCAGCTCCCACAGTCCAACATCCAGACACAGGTGGCAACTTCACTGCACACCCGTCTCTGTCTGAACCATTTCCAGGTGCTTAGCAGAAGAACGTTTGTTGTTATTGTGCCCAACACGTGTCCTGCCATTGACAGCCAGTCACCGCTGCATTCGTTTGCAATGGTGCCCTGAACGAGAAACCTGGACTGCTACGGACTGGAACCGTGTCGTCTTTAGTGATGCATCCAGGTTCTGTTTGCGATCCGACAACAGTCGGGTTCTAGTATGGAGGCCTCATGGTGAGCGCTTCAATCCTGCCTTTGCCGTGGAGCGACCCACTGCCCCAACTGCTGGTATGATGATCTGGGGAGCCATCTCATACGACAGTTGTCACACCTAGTAGTGACACAAGGGACACTAAATGCTCAGCGATATGTGCAGGACCAGCTGAGATGGCAGCTTCGGCAACCTACGAGTGTGCAGGATCTACAGGCCCAGATGCAACATCTGTGGGAAAAATGTGCCAGAGAATATCATACAGAACCTGTTTGCCTCCTATGCCCAACCATATCTCATCATGTATCCAGGCTAGAGGAGGCCTAACAGGGTAGTAGATCCTCCGTTCAATTGCAGTTTCCCCAATAAACTAATCGTTATGCTTTAATATTGTAATCACTCCCACGTCATCATTACATTCATACATATAAAGTTTAATTTCATTCCATCAACTTGTTGGTAAGTTATTTTTTGGGTCAATGAGTATATTATACTTGGTCAATTATTGATGAAAATGGTCCGGTATTACATATCTGTGCATGAACGCCTAGGACTAGCAGCTAATTGTAGGTCAAATTAAACTGCAGCAGAAACTGGTGTAAAGCAGTATTACAAAACGAGTCTAAATAGGAATCTAAATCCAAAAAGAGCAAGCCACGGGGTGACAGTGACAAGGAAAAACTCCCTGTTACATGAGCAACAAACCTTGACAGGAACCAAGCTCAGATGAGAGACTCAGTCCCCTCTGAGTGAGACATGACATGTGGAATACTGCCAGCTTTTATGCTTATGCGTTCATACTTTGTTGTGAGAAGAGACCACTGGAGCTATTTCTGTGCCAACTGCTAATTTCTTTGAGATGTAGAAACTGTGTGATCTGAGTGTGCAGAGAGTTCTTGACATGGCTCCAGATTTTTTTTTCAGATGATGGTTGTGAAAAGAGAAGTGTGTACTTATTTCAATCCCATATCCATCTGTTTCATTTCATTCTCAGCCACGTTGGTCTTGTCCCCTTCACTGTGATCTAGTAACTGACTCACTGTTTGGAGCAAGTCTTCGTTCTGAGCGTGACTATTATCTTGGGCATTTAGATAAAAGTGCCTCGGTCTCCTCTGTCCTTCTGGATCCAGTGTATTAACAGTTGTAAATGACTTTTCGCTGTGAGGTCGTTTGGTTCTGGCTCATTTAGTGTCAATGGGGTTTCTTGTTTATATTAATAGAATTCGTTAAACAGAACCCTTTAGATAAGAAAACAGTGGAATACATTTTTACAGCTGGATAAAGCTTTATATCAAAATCCTGGGTGAAATATCACCAACACAGATTTGTTAATAAAGCTTGAAAAAAATGCTAAATTTGTGTAATGGGTGCCAGATTTGAAGTGCTATTCATCCTTAACTAAAGAGGCCATTTTTACAGTTACAGCATTCTAGCAGACATCCAAGAGTCATATCAAGAGTGATCTTCACACAACATGAGCAGTTGAAGGTTAAAAACCTTCCACAAGTTTAATGACAGATCTGAGATTAGAACTCATAACCCTCTGATTAGTAGCACAGAGCCTTGATTTATCTTCTTATATTACCAGCTGACTTGGTCTCATTCAGTCATCCTTCCATCTGATTTACACTTCCTTCCAGCAGACAGTACAGGGATGTAGTCACTCTGCTGCTAAGGGGTGGTGATGGGTGTTAGTTTTCATCTCATTGCTATTACAATGCTCTATTTTCATTTCACAGATGAACAATCTTGCATATTGCAAATTCAGATTACTTTACAGCTGGAAGAGTTATATTATGTAAACACAATGACAATGGCTTTTTTTCTTGGTACAGTCAATACAATGGTGACCTGGGCATGCAAAACAGTCTCTGTTAAAATCAGTTTCATGGGTCAGGTGGAGAAAGCTTTCATTGAGGAATGTTGTATAGTAGGGTTCATTATAGCACGTTGGAGTCTTGTATTGATGCCAAACTTGGCTGAAACTAAAGCTCTTCTGTTTCTATAAGTCAAATAGCTCTCAGTGTTCTACAGACTCCAGCCTCCAGAGTCTCAATTTGCCTGAAACTCTGCCATATACATATAACAGGGGACTGATTCATCTAACAGGGCCTGGAAATGTGCACAGTCTCTAAACACATCAACTGAGTTAGAACAGTCCCTGCCTCAACATTGACTGGCTATTGAGGTGACCAGCTGTTTACGCCTGCAACATCCGGAGTTAAAAGACAGAGTTTTATTTCCTTTGACAATGTATTAGAATTTTTAAGACCTCTGACATGGGTGAGCGGACATAGATCAGGTGTTCTATGGTTGTATCAGCTGTATAATGGATTGTTTCTGGCCACATTCCAACTGACATTTTTTTATATTGGATTTGTTTAGCTAACACAAGTATTTAAGATATATTGCATTTTCAGTTGCATGAGTTCTATTCGCTTGGAGTGCATTACCAATACTCAGATTGTGCATAGAGTGCGTAGAACCCCAGAGCACCCTCTTCACCATCATTCACATCAAGAGGTTCAGCTGTTGTACTGCAAATGACTGCTCTCCTGCCTGACAATATTTCCTGTTTCCTTTCTCATGCTCTGACCCAAAGGATGCCATTACGTAGGCAATCTAATCCTATTCGACATGCCAACAGCAAAAATAGTTGTTGCAAGAGGAGGAGGAACAGGAAAAGGTATATTTTCAGTTGTGTTGCTCTTGATGACACGAAGGTCTTCCTTAGTGTCGACTAAACCGGGCGGTGATGACTGGCAGTGTTTTAGGCACTGCTTGTGTGGACTGTGCAGCTTTAGTGAGATTTCTGTTCTTCTTGAAGCTATGAAAATCTTTTTTTAAGTCGACATCTTAATTCATGCGGTCCCAAAGTTCCACAGTCATCATGCTTGGTTTTTAATCCTCTCAATTATATAACGGATTTAATGGATTAAAGTGTTTTATACTGTATGTACTTACGAAGTATTTTTTCATAATTCCTAGAACTTTCATGTTTGATAAAGTCATGTCTTTCGTACGTCAAAACTTAGGCCTTTGCAGGAGTTTTTTTGCAGACTCTTTAAGTAAGGAAGTGTAGCAGTAAAACATGCGTAATTCCTCTTCACATCTGAGTGCATCTTTATGATTAATAACTGACATGTTTTCCTCTTAAATTTGACCACAAAAATGAAATGAGTGTGAAATATGGCCGCGATGACACAATACCAGGGGGAATACTCTGTGTGGCAAAAGAAATATGAAGAGAGCTCATGAGTACAAATGCACACAACACAAATTAATTACATCAAGGCTTTATTATGCACATAGTCTCACATTTCGTTGGTAAGAATACTCATAACTGAATTTGTATTCCACAGACAGTGTGAGTAGAGGATTATCAGCCACACAATGGTGCTTGAAAGTTTGTGAACCCTTTCAAATGTTCTATATTTCTGCATAAATATGACCTAAAACACCATCCGATTTTCACACAAGTTCTAAAAGTAGATAAAGAGAACCCAGTTACACAAATGAGACAAAAATATTATACTTGGTCATTTATTTGTTGAGGAAAATGATCCAATATTACATATTAGTGAGTGGCAAAAGTATGTGAACTTTGCTTTCAGTATCTGGTGTGACCCCCCTGTGCAGCAATAACTGCAGCTAAACGTTTCCTGTAGCTGTTGATCAGTCCTGCACACCGGCTTGGAGGAATTTTAGCCCATTCCTCCGTACAGAACAGCTTCAGCTCTGGGATGTTGGTGGGTTTCCTCACATTAGCTGCTCCCTTCAGGTCCTTCCACAACTTTTCCATTGGATTATGGTCAGGACTTTACTTGGCCATTCCAAAACATGAACTTTATTCTTCTTTAACCATTCTTTGGTAGAACGGCTTGTGTGCTTAGGGTCGGTGTCTCTTGCTGCAGGACCCACCTTCTCTTGAGATTCAGTTCATGGACAGATGTCCTGACATTTTCCTTTAGAATTCTCTGATATCATTCAGAATTCACTTTTTTCATCATGATGGCAAGCCGTCCTGGCCCAGATGCAGCAAAACAGGCCCAAACCCTGATACTACCACCACCATGTTTTCACAGATGGGATAAGGTTCTTATGCTGGAATGCAGTGTTTTCCTTTCTCCCAAACATAACGCTTTTGTTTTGAAACCAAAAAGTTCTATTTTGGTCTCATCCGTCCACAAAAACATTCTTCCAGTAGCCGTTCTGGCTCGTCCATGTGATCTTTAGCAAAAAACTGCAGACGAGCAGCAATGTTCTTTTTGGAGAGCAGTGGCTTTCTCCTTGCAACCCTGCCATGCACACCATTGTTTTTTCAGTGTTCTTCTGATGGGTGGACTCATGAACATTAACATTAGCCAATGTGAGAGAGGCCTTCAGTTGCTTAGAAGTTACCCTGGGGTCCTTTGTGACCTCGCCAACTATTACACACCTTGCTCTTGGAGTGATCTTTGTTGGTCGACCACTCCTGGGGAGGGTAACAATGGGCTTGAATTTCCTCCATTTGTACACAATCTGTCTGACTGTGGATTGGTGGAGTCCAAACTCTTTAGAAATTGTTTCGTAACCTTTTACAGCCTGATGAGCATCAACAACTCTTTTTCTGAGGTATCCAGAAATCTCCTTTGTTCGTGCCATGATACACTTCCACAAACATGCTGTGAAGAGCAGACTTTGATAGATCCCTGTTCTTTAAATAAAACAGGGTGCCCACTCACACCTGATTGGCATCCCATTGATTGAAAACACCTGACTAATTTCACTTTCAAATTAACTGCTAATCCTAGAGGTTCACATACTTTTGCCACTCACTAATATTTAATATTGGATCGTTTTCCTCAATAAATAAATGACCAAGTATAATATTTTTGTCTCATTTGTGTAACTGGGTTCTCTTTAGCTACTTTTAGGACTTGTGTGAAAATCTGATGATGTTTTAGGTCACATTTATGCAGAAATATAGAAAATTCTAAAGGGTTCACAAACTTTCAAGCACCACTTTACCTTTTATTACAGCTTTGTTCAAACTGAAATTCAATCATGTCACCCACATTTCTCTTTCTTTTGACTGACATTCAAAGGAGAAAGATGGATGCCCATTTGAGCCTGGTTCCTCTCAAGGTACACTATAGGGCCAAAAGTTTATAGACACAACTAATAGAGATCTCTGTTACCGTAGCCACAATACGTTTATTAATAGGAAGACAGTTTCAGTAGCATGGGCTGTAAGGAACACATCAATGACTCTTAAAATGACATTTTCAAAGATTTCCATCCCCGCAAAATGTCAGCTCGTCAAATATCTGCCCTCACTTTCAAAACAAAAGATATAAAGAAAGTGGTTTGTCAGCTGACTGAGAACACCCAACCTCAACCCCACCAGACACCTTTGAGGTGAATAGGAACTGAGGCAGCACATCTGTGCCCAACTTTAGATTTATGTTCTAAAATCTACTGGAAAGTCTTCGGAGAAGAGTGGAGGCTATTGTCGCAGCAAAGTGGCCAAATTCCATATAAAGACTAATATACTAACGTACAGTAGTAACGGTATAATGATCATATAGAATTATTTCTGTCTCTTCATTAGAATACAACCAGAGCATACATGACATATGTATGCAGTATTTGTTTTTTAATCAGAAAAAAACTCAATAGGTTCAATAGGCTATAGTGGCATGTGTTGTGTGACCTTCCCTTACACTTGAGCAATAGCAGCATCTGGCAGCTTCATTCGCATGAAAATGACCCTTCTACAGTCTGAAGAAGCTTGATCAATCTTTTTGGAAGGGTAGCAGCCCAAAAAAACTGTTTTTGAGAAGGGCAACAGGATGAAAAATCTAAGATATGCTAAAGCTCAAAAAGACTGGATTGGAGATCAATGGAAAATAGTCAATGGAAAAATGTTTGCGTCCAGTCATCGACAATATGTTATCTAGGGTGATTACACCACTGCTAAAACAACAAAGTTTAGGATGGCCTAAGACTTTTGCACAGTATTTCATGTTTGGAGTGTCCACACAGTTTTGGATACATAGTCACTCACATACATAGTAGTATCTCAGGGACTTTTCTTTCCCATCGTATTGATACTGCTGGATCGAAATCCAAATCTTTTCAAAGCTACCTAAGTGCTAATAATAAAGACAAACCTTTCTGGGGACTTTTTTCATTCTGTAATTATTAGCTATTCAATTCATGAGTTCCAGTTCATGAGTGCTGGTCACTGGTGTGTCTAAAGCGAACTATACTAATCCTTTGTTGCCATGTTAGAACAATTTCAATGCAATATTTTGTCTTGCTGAAAAGTTTCAATGTCTGGTGAAATGCTCTGCTAGGCCCAGCATTGTCCGTCAAAAACAGGAGCCCTAGAAAACAGGAAGTGTATAATCATGAGAACTTCCTGTGGACTATTTTGCATTTAAATTGCCCTGTGTTGGGGAAGTAACATGGCTGCCCTTGCCTAGCTTACATCACTCTCCACCAGCTTCCTTCCCTACTTGAACGGCATCGTGGGAAAGAGGGAACGGCTTTGATGGCTCTTTCCTTGTTGCATTGTACTCGGTCACTCAGCACCACCTGACCCCCTGAGCCCCAACGAATACAAGCAGGGCAGTTTTAGAGTGTGAGATTGTTTGTGCTCGTGTGGGTGTGTAGCACAGTGCATGATGGTATGTGTGACCCCAGATTTCAGTTACTTCTTTGACTTTTCTTGCATTCTTTTCACACTGCTTTCACAAGTGGGGCTGAGTGTGTGGGGCTTAGTCGATGTATGTTTCATACAGTTACATATTTGGCATCTTAATTTCAGCATTGTGTAGACCTTCTCTTATCAGTAGCGATCTAGGTTTAATCAGGAATAAACAGCCATAGAACCAATTCAGAACCGGATTATAAGGTTATCCAGAGAGGTCGCCAGCAAGGAGCCTCATTTCCCTTCTTTTATAGGACGTTTCTGCTGTTTTGGCATTTAAATAAGATCCTGTGTTCTCATGTGGAAGCAGTCAGAGTTGGTGTCAGAGAAGCCCCAATCCAGTGGATCCTTCTGCTTTAAGCTTGACAAGTCCAATACAACAACCCTTATAAAAAACAAAGGAAGATGTGAAGGTCAAGTACATGAGGTCATAAGGACCTACTCACTTCCTTTTATTTTCTATGAAAGCACACAGATGGGTCCATCAGCTGCTGGCTGTTTATTGTTGTAAAGATCCGGTGACCTCTCTTGATAATGTTGCTGGACCATCCTTCTCCAGGATAGAAGCAAGCTTCCTGTAATGTTTCTGTGCACGTAGGGGAGGTAATCATTCTCTTCATCCGTATCCGACAGGAAAATCTGCCTTCTGAACCTGAGGAATCATGTTGGATAACTAGGATAGTAGCTGAAGCCAGCATTTCTCCTTACTTTTCATTCAGCTGTTTTATAGTAGATTGTTTGTAATTATATATTTCTGATAAGATTACTACCAGACATGGCCACTACTTCGTCTTTACTATAGTAGGGAGTTTAAACATAGCCGGACAGTGAACATTGTTTACCATACAAATATTTACAATACTATTACTTATACACACTACTTCTTAAGTACATTTAATTTTGGTTTATGTTTGTGTTGCTCATCAGCAGAAAGGGAAATAGATTAGATTTTTAAAGACTTTTCAAATTTACTTTTGCAAAAGGCCACTTTACAGCTTAATGCATGAGTAAACATTTCTAACAAACATGTAACCAAGACCATTTTTCCATAAACATGGAAGTGTGTTTGGAAAAACCTACCTCTATTATTTTCTAAAACAGCACCCAAGGGAACTGACAAGTTTTATAGGAAACAGTGGACGTTCCATATGATTATGCTGATCACTGATGTTTATAGCATTAAGTTTTAGCTTTTTCTTCTCAGTATTTAAAAAGGCATAATAGTTTCATGGATTTACCTTACATGATCTGAAGACGTTGAAAAAGTGCTGTAGAAAACCAATACCTTTCCAAAAATGTCATGAAATAGAAGACGATTTGGTGTCAAAAATGATCAGTATTTAAAACACTCTTTATTACTGTACTTACTATAAATTGTGGGAATAATCAACAGCAACGTTTTGTTTTGTTAAAGAATAACATGCCTTTAAAATGGTACCTATCTTGGAATTCAGAAAGAGGACTCAAGGTCTGCTCGCCGACTGGATTTGGGCACAAGAACAACCAGAGAGCCAATAAACTCTCTTAGCTGTCGGATCAACAGCTCTGTCCCAGGGGAAGAGTGCACATACCAAATATTCAAAATACAACATAGCGTTCCACTTTAAATATTGCCACATTAATCACATTACTTACAGACTTACTATATTTATATATATATATAAAAGCTTTTAAATCATAATTATTTATGGGCTGTTTTATTCCGAAAGCATCCTTTTGCACTGGGACAAACCAATATTGAGCTGCTTAAATTTTACATTTAAATAATTCTGCGTCTCATAAATATACATGCGTTTGTGGTGGAACAACGTCACACTCACTAGCCCATGACCTTATGGCTAGGTGGGTCAGAGGACCTCATAAGCGTGACCCATATCCGAGGGAAAGGTGGCCGACAGGGGAGCAGTGTTACAGCAACGACGACTTCTGAGCCTGAGTGAAGACCCCGTAAATAAAAATACCATTTGGGTGCAGTTTGGATTTTCTGGGGAATCTAATAAGGTCCTATGAGATGGTGATTATTAAATATTTGTATAATCTGATTGATAGCTGCTGAAATCCATTAGAGTAATCAAGATATTATTGTGTGTATAAAATACACTCATCTGAATGTTAAGTCGTTACTGAAATTATTCATCTTAAGGCTTCAAATCCTACTTTCTTTGCTATACTCTTACAAACGCTTAAAACAACTTGGAATAAGTTAAACTATTACACTGAAACGCCATTGAGCCTAGTTTCTATGCACTCCCATTAACATGCCTGTGAAATGTATTATGGAAATATTCCATGTGTATGACAGCTGATGCAAATGGAACAACCAGGAGAGAGTTCATTTACTGCCATATTTTGTTGACTAGGAATGAACTTTCTGCTGGCTTTTGAGCTGACTTACATAAGCAACTTCTTGAATTGTTGAGTTTACCCAGAGGTTCATAAGCTTAGTAGGAGAACACACATTTCCTTGTTCCCATCAGCCAGCCTGCCATGCTGAGTGTAGAAACATTGAACACCAATAGACCATATCTACAAAAAACAAAACTAAACTAACTGGTCCACCCTTACAGTTTTTTAAATCAACAACACATGATCAGCTATAAACATTACAAAAAATGGAGCTGAAGTTATATCATTGACAGTATGCTCTGGCAAGGTTCTGGTGAAGCTTTAGGTCATGACGCCCATACATGTGGTGTCGTGCACACATCCCATATACTGACATGGTTGCAGATCAGTAGCCACTCATGGCAAAGGTTTCTCTAATGACAATGGCCTATTTCAAGGGATAACTGTCCTGCCATACTGCAAAAGTGTTAGGAATGGGTTGAGCACCAGATTCTACAGACTTCAGCTGAACAAGCATCTGTAGATAGAATACGCTAAGTTCTTTTATTTGGGTTTAATGGTTGATGGGTTACGGGTATATTTATGCATCATCACCACCAACTGGACTGAGGTAATGTGTATCGTTCTAATGTGCGCATCCCCTCCCATTGTAGGTTTTAGTAGTGTGTGATCGTGTTGCCTATTTTTGGCCGGCTTTTGCTTAGAGTACTGAATGTGCTGTGTCCTTTGAGTCGCCCCTTTAAAACCCAAAAAAAAACCCCCCCCTGTGCATAGATCAGCCGTTATATTAAGAATGTATGAAGGAAAACATTACGCCCGAGCTCATTGCAATGACACAACAAAATAATTCATAGTGTAATCAAGCACTCTTTTTGTGAACTATGAGTTAGTGGGACCCTCTTTTCTACGTAATCACACACACCTAGTACGAGAGTCCGACCGCTGGGCCCACCATTAGTGCTGTGAGATCTATCCATTTCAGGTTGAGACTATTCTAACCCACTGGGCTACTATTACTACTTAACTACCTTGGGCTGAACAATAGTGAGAGTCCAGATGGCCCCCACTTTGTGCTACAACAGACTTTTTCTTTTTAAAACGGCTCCCACTAAGTTTTTGAACATTACAATGAGGTCAAATTTGATGTTTTAGACATTAATCTCGAGGCTCACTTTGGCATTCAAGTCATTTGTTCAAGGTGTTGATGAAGTTGAGGCCAAAGAGTCTGTGCGAAGCCAGCAGGTTCAATCCAAAGTGGCAAACCAATTCTCCTGTAGAACTTTAAGGACCAGCAGGGCAGAAAGTTGATAAAATGAATTGTTGGAAGCAGAAACCTAAAAGGGGTACATTGAGAGTCACTGGAGTATCAGTACAACCCATTCTAATGCCACTGTTTTCTACCGAGATCCAGGAAGTATGCTATTTTATGGAATTACTATGTAAGTGTGCTAATTAGGGGTGGCCACAAACTTCTCTTTTTATAGTATATGTGCAATAAGATTTTTCAGAGAGTGTTTGAGCTGGAGTCGATGCAGGCACTCCAGGACTTTCTTCTTGCAGATGAAAATTAATTCAGAGGTGTCGTAAAATCATTTGCCACCATGCTCTTATCCAGATCTCTATATGAAAGGAAAATCTACTTCAATAATGGTGATGGCTTATAATGTTGTAGCCTTCCGGGGTGGATTTGCCACAGCAGGGGGTATTTCCCAAGCTGTCTCACTAAGGAGGACAGCATGAGATGTTGGCTAGGCCCTTTGGCCTGACCCTGTCCGATGACACCAAGCAGACTAATACAAATATTTTTCTTCCTGTAATGTTTACACTTTGTATTTCATACCAAAAGAGATGTGAAATACAGTAATATTTATATTTGATTAATAACAGTGAGACCTGTTTGCCTTGTATTTTGTCTATATTTAAGCAATAATCCATGAGAGGGAGTGCTTTAACGTGAGATATTTTCACAGGAGTGCTGCGGTCGTAGTGTATTATTGCGATTATACCACAGTTCCATTATCGCTATATATTGTTAGATTTTAAGATAAAACCCTTCCACGAGGTAAAATAGTTCCATTCTATCGTTACCTCGTGGCTAAGCCCTTCAGTCATTAAAGTTGAGGAACAGAATTATCCATAACTGTTTATTATACGCACAATGAACACAAACGTATACTGTAGATTGTGAAGTTTTAATTTATTAAAAAGAATGTTTATTTACATTCAGCAAATAAAATGGTTCGGGTTTATAACTCAGGCTGTTACGAAGATACTCTATTATGCCGACTGAAGCAAATTGGAGTGAGATCCCGGTGTTAGAACCAAAGTCTAGGACCCTGTTTGATTAGCGATTATAAATTTGTATGATGAAGCTCTTAATGTTTAAAACTGATCTTAAAACTCGTTGCTCTTCAGTCGAGCTGTGAATCTATTAAGAGCCCGGGACGTTTGATTTAAAGGACTGACTTCGTTTCTAAATGTGATATAATGTAAATTAATTCAGAACATCAGAACACTTTTGTTTTTGCATCAGTGTATCCACTAACTGATCTAATCCACCGGTGTTGCCACAGCTAACGTCCAGAATGAAATTACATGATGAAATAAACATTGACAATTTCAGCAGCACAAAAACTTGAACCATATTACCACACAAAAATAAAATGAGAGTCTGGAGTCTCCTTGGAGTACATTTACTCCACCATAACTGATATTAATCACTTGTTGAGAAAAGGCACATGGACATTTATCAAGTACATGATTAGATTCATGGCCATGTTCCTATATTTACATTTTGGATGCCATCTAAAGTCTGTACAGTGACCAACATCTTTCAAAACCAACCATAACATTTCAGGATAACCTTCATGCAGCCCAAAAACAGTGACAGCTGAAGCATTTTGTAGCATGGCGGAGCCAGAAAACATAGGTCTACTTCTACTTGTCCCACTTCCAGAAGTCCACTGCCCACCCTTTGCATATATGAGACTGAGCAGTCATTAGTCATTCCACACCAATGAAAAAAAGAGCAGCCAAGCTAGAGTGCACACTCGGAGAGATCGACCAGTGTATTTCCCATTACTCCATGCAGATAGCTCTAGATGGAAAAGCAAGGTGGCGTAATATTGGGGAGATCTGCTGGAGCACTTAGAGGTCGCTAGCAAACCACATCACAAGGCTACTGATTTTGCGGGCTCTGTAATTATCATGCATTGGGCTATTTTGGAGATATTGAGCTATGGATTAGTCTAGAGGACGCCTGGGACTGGGTTTCCATGGCAAGGCTGGAAGTCGCTGGCAAAAAATAACAAACACCAGGACTTTAATCAAGACTGAATGTGATTCTTTGGCAGCACATCGACTCAGAATGATATTCAGGCAGCTGGAAAAGACAAAATGAGACACAGACTGACAGATTTACCTAGTGGCAGAAAAAACACATTTGGTAATTGAAATGAATGTCAGTATCTTTGAGCTCTGTAATTGTTATGAAAAGAACTGTCACACTGACACCATCAAATTGCAAGTGTTTGGAAACTATATAAATTTCACCATACTTTTATTTGGATATTATTTCATCTCATGGACACCATGAAGAAAGCTCTTGTTATACAAGCTTAATACCACACACGACATCAATATGTACAGGACTCTGCAAAAGTCTTAGGCCTTCTATATTTTTCAGTTTAGATTCTGCTTAGTCTTTATTGGAGTTTTAAGTCTACATACTTTGTTAGACCTCGTTACTCTAATTCTCAGGACCCCCACAGGTCAGGTACTATTTGGGTGGTGGATCATTCTCAGCACTGCAGTGACACAGATGTGGTGGTGAAGTGTTAGTGTGTGTTGTACTGATACGAATGGATCAGAAACCAAAGTGCTGCTGGAATTTTATACACCCGTGTCACTGCTGGTTAAGGCCCAAAATTGCAAGTATGAGGAGTATCTGAAACATGTTTCCCAGTCAGTTTGGGTTTAATGTGAGACCAGGTATTTCTATAAGGTTCAAATCTGGATCCTAACCATGCCAATGGTTGGACTATGGTGCACTATGGCAGATTAGCAACTAATGTCTAATCTAAGAAAATAAAACAGACAAAAGAGATTGTGGAACACCCAGACAGTGTCAGCTTCAGTTATATATTAAACATTTAAATGTTTTCATGATTTCATCTCTGTGTACATGAAGCCTATGAAAAACCAGTGGAGCTGCAGTGACCATTTGTGACAGGAGCAAGAATAGAAGTAGTACTATAAGGATTTAATGAAACTAGTCTGACACACTAACCCTGGGGCATTTTAGAGTGCCCATTTAACCTAACGTCTGTGAAACGTGGGAGGAAACCTACACGGACATGGCGAGGAATCAAGGAGTCGCTGGATCGCAACTTTTCTATCTGGAAACTATTTGTTTGCTCATTGCTAAGGACAAGGCAGCATAGTAGACACAAAGTGCACAAATCTAGGCTTTTTAAGACTTTTCTACAGCAATCCATTGTGCATTAGTACAACTCCCATCTGATATCCAGCAGCCTTTAATACAGTATTGCTTATTACTAAGCTCCTTTGCCATGAGAGGCACTTGTTTTGCAGCAAGCCATCTGTGATGTATTTCACTGACTCACAATGAAGCAGATGATCCCATATGAGTGGAGAACTGAGAATATTTTGTGATGCAGGGAATGTTTTCACAGTGTTAAACTGTGACAGTTGGAATGGAATACACTTACAGAAGCTTTTCATGAACAATGAAGGTTTTGGAAGGGCATCCAAAGGGCACTCATCCTTAAAATGTTCCTCGTCAAAGATCTGCTTTAACTACACGTATAAATCAAACCACATAAAAATGTACTTTTCTTTTTTCCTCAGCCCTAGAGCTGGTTCATAAAAGAAAGGTGTAAGAGACCATGACCAAATGTTAGACTTGGAAGTGCAATTACTTCCATGTTGCACTGCATGCCTCACGTCTGATCAGAGAGCGAGAGAGCGGGGCACTCACCTGCACCTTGATCATGCTTTTATTTCTTTTACAGCGACAAAAGGCAGGAAACACTGTTTGAAGCACAACGACTCTCATTAATAATGCCACTGTTTGGTCATATATTCACACTCCTTCTTAAATAAATATGGGTAGCATATGGTCCAATGGTACAGCGACATGCTGGAACTGTTCTCCACAGCCAGAAACAAAGCTTAAGGGTTGAGGCGGCACTATGCTACATTTTCATTCACAGCATTTAGCAGACACCCTTATCCAGAGTGACTTATAATTGAGCTGAGGCTAAGGGTCCTGCTTAAAGAGCCTAACAGTTGTGGCTTGGCTGTGATTTTTCATTTGCATTCAGTCCTTTAGCAGATGCTCTTACACAGAGCGACTTACTCAACGTGCTTTGATGTGGATTTGACAAAATATGGAATTGAACTCATATCCTTCCAATACGTAGTCCAGAGCCTTCACCACTGGGTCAGCCTTGTCCTTCTATTTAATAAAAAGTGAGAGAAAATGGGAAATGGGACCTGCGGAGTAATATGGACACTCCAAGCAAACAGCTATTACACATACCACTAATAATATGTCAAAATAATGTAGCTTTAGCTCAGTGAAAAATCTGGAAATCAGTAAGACAAGACAAGAGTCCAGGAACAAACTGGTCCTGCTCCTTGGGTGGGAAGGCTGGCATTCCCCTCACTGCTCTTGATGAGACACACACTAGCTAATGTCGGGCATCTGTGAGATCATAAACACAAATGCAGCCAGAGTGCCCAGTGATGGTATGCAAAATAAACAATCTACGGTGATGTTTACAGTTTTGCACATCATGTACTGCACATCTAACTTAAAATCTGCTTCATCATCATCTTTTATTCTGTAATTTCTGCATGATAATTAATTAATTCACACTAAAATCCCATCAGCCTGATGATTATTCCTGAATGAGGTCCAAGAGAGTCAGTACTTTGAGCCATGCAACCCATTTCTCTCTTTTCCTCCATGTAAGGAATCTGTAAATCACACCAAATTGTTTCTAGCAGTCTTGACACGTTGGGTCGTGTGGCCTGTGATGTGGGGGCCCTTTGTTTTAGGGATAATTAACTTCTATGAGTTTGGGGGTGAAAGTGGGCCGCTTGTGTATGGAAAAATGATCTGGCTCAACATTTTATAGACAATGATTGAATAACAGCATGTAGGGGTGAAAATGGTAGCCACTTAAGCACAAGTGGTCATAATAAATTTAAAAAAGTCATTTCTTATAGCATGTTGTTCTGTGTGCCAAGCAAAAGGCTAATGGGTGTAACACAGATTCTCCCATCTTTAATGTTGCAGCCACACCTTATAGGTTCATACACAGCACAGTGTAGTACACATTTTAACTACTTGTCCACTTTTTGATAGCTGAATGCCGTTTGGTTTAATGTTGTGAAGTGATATTAAATTAAATGATCAGCAATGATTCTATAATGCATTTAGACCAAGTGTTATGGCAGAAAGGGAAATGCAGATTCTTGTGTATGTGTAAGGTTCTGCCCGAGGAGAGAACTCCTCTAGAACGGAGCCAAACAATTTGCAGGGTAATCGCTCTGGCACTGCTAAAAAGTGTCTGTAGTCAAAATGCTTAATTTCATGATTGTTTTGGATATACAATAATAGTGTAATAAATGTCTGGGTGGTGGTGGTGAAGGGTGGGATGGTTGTGGATAATCAAACCCAGGTTGCCAGTGCATGTGCAGTAAGCTGTGCCGCCACAGTGAAACGCAGTTGGTTCCAATTGTATTGACCGTATGATCTTCTGCCTTGCCTTCTTGCGGTCTTATCCTTTCATCCACTACGCTTTACCCTATTGGACTCTCACATTTTCTTATAGGGCACAGTGTAAAGATTAACTGATAGCACAGAACAGCTTGACTTGTATTTGGATAATAGTGTACTTCACTTAATTTAAAATGCAAAAGGTACAGGTAGCAAGTGGTTAGGAATTAAAGCTCATATTCCTGAACACAAACCCAGCTGTCAGTAAAGTACTGTGTACATTAAGAGATATACAAGTAGTAGCTCATAGTTTACTGTTTGGATTTGTGGCAGTGCTGCTGGATGCTGTTATGAGCCTCTTGCATTGGGTTTGGATTATGTTGCTAAATCCATTAATTAGAAGTGGTGTCATTACAAAATTTGTAATCCTTAGAGCCTCTTAAGCTCTCTCTTTTGCTCTCACTCAGTGCGTCTTAATCATGGAGCTGCTGAGTAAGGTATGATTGATGACCGTCCATGTGGCTGTTAAGTTAATTGAATAAGTGCACAGTAGAAGTTAAGTTTGTAATGCCAAAAGTCTTTTAGTTACACACACAGAGCTCCAAGTGTCTGCCACTATATAGACATAAGTTTGTGGACAATCATTCTAATTACTGAGCTCTGCTATTTCAGCAACACTCACTAGTAACACAATCATACTATACTCATGGACGAAAAAGATCATACTCATTAATAAAGTGTCAGTCAATTCCAACAACTCCTTGGTGAGTTATTTATTTTTGTCAGTGAGTGTATAAAGCATACATTTCTGGATTCTCCCTAGACAAACAGTGCCTGCAGAATGGGTTGTACTGATACACCAGTGACTCTCGGTATGACTAATAACTTTTCTGCCCTGCTGTCCTTAAACAAAGTCCATAGAGAATTGGTTTGCCAAATTTGAATGACAATTGGCTGATGGCACAGAACTTGGACACCTTAAAAATGCACTGCAATGCCAAAAGTGAGCACTTATTTTCGACAGTCATGTTCCAAAATGTAGTGGAAAGCCCTTTTACAAGATCAAAGTCTGTTACATTAGCAAACATGGGGCAAAAACCATACGAACACCCATGTTTTGGATGTCATTTTTTTGGGTGTCCACAAACTTTTGTCCATATAGTGTAAATCAGCTGTTCCTCTTCTCATGCTTTCCTTTCCTGACACAGAACTTGCTAAAACAAGTCGAGTACATGCCATCCTAAAGCATTATGTATCACATTAGGAACATTCTGCATCAGCTACAGATGTTACCTGAAGTTTCGTATCCAGCTCTACATAATGCTCTCCACCTTCTTACAGTGTCCAAAACACGCATCGCCAGTAAATTAGCCATCATGCATTTGAATGGTGCAGTTTATTATAATCAGCTTCTTGTAGCTCCAAGAAGCAGTCACTGGATCACTTAAAACACGGTACAATAAATCACATCCTAAACTTGTTATCATGTGAAGAATGTTACGCATCAGTTGCAGATGCTCGCATCATGCTACATCCAGAAAATGTCACACGGGAACAGGGTTTCTTACGGTTATTCCCATGCCTTTATCACTGTTTACCTCCTGGTCTGTTTGAAAAGTCTGGTGTAGCTCTTTATCCAACCTACTAATCTTACATTCAATGTTTATGACAGTGGTTTTATACGAGCTTCAGCATCTTGATGTTATTAGAGTATTTTGTGTTTCGTGATACGGTGACTAGCCTAAAAATCTCACAATAAATCAAATGAAGGCAATGAACTTGGGGTCATGGTTTTTATTTTTATTTATTTTTAAACATGACCATGTCCATAGTGATTTTTTTTCCATTTCAAGCACACTGTTAAATAAAGGGTGCACACATTAAGACTTTTGTCATGTTATGGGTATGAAGCTGGCAGGTATTGGGTTTCATTTCAAGGTTAGGTCTTTGCTTTTTAATGCTTCTCCCATTTGTGGGAGCACTGGTTGTGTTTCATGTCGTCGAACTACAAGTCTTGGTCTGCATGAGTGTAACCTACAGACTGCTGGACCACAAATGATTCCATTCCCCAGCCCCAATTTGTAACTGTTCTGCTTTTTGTTTATCCTTGCATTCACACAAACTGTACTTTGCATTAATGTGACAGGAAAGTCTTCAATGTACTTTTAAAGTGGACCTTACTGGATATGTAACTTATATACTGAATAATATATACAGTCCTTACTGTTCTGACACATACTCAGGACACTTAGTAGCCCTCTATATGGTACATTTATGAGACATCATGGAGATACTCTGATTACTTACAATTTCGTCGTTCTAACACTTTTTAGCATTCAGCAGAACGCATTCTACTCCCAAAAATAACTGTATACACTTCACACTGTTTTTATTAATCAGACACTACAGGTTTTTGTCCCTGAGACAGTGAATTCTATTCCTGCGATGAAAATAACAGGTGTATTAAAAAGATATATAATATTTCTAAATGTTTTGCATAAGTATTTTTAAGTTAAGTAGCGTATAAGTGTTTAAAAGAAGAACTACTTCTACTACTAAGAGTCAACAATAACTATTGCTTGGGTAAAATTTTATGAAGCTTATATTGCATTAGAGTATTGGCGTGTCTAGTTATGAACAATTGAGCAGCATTTATGAAAGAAATATTTTGTAAATTCTGATTACTCATGGAAATGTTTTTATTCTGTTTTTTGCTGTGGTTAGCTACAGATGATTCATTTTGTATGATATGTGCAGATGATTCATGACCTTGTAATACAAACCATCATGTACTCTCATCGCCATGGATGTGAACCTCTCGACACCAATAAAAGTACCAATAAAACGGAGTTAGAAAGGCTTTTAAAGGAAATACCTTTACTTTTTTACTTTAAGAACATTCAATAGCATATACTTTTACTCTTTTACTTGAGTAAAAAAGCCATACTTCAACCTTTACTTGAGTGTTTTAGAATCTGATTAGCACTCCAGTACTTAAGTAAAGAACTTGTGTACTTGCACCAGCCACTTGGGTACGCCTGATCAACTGCTCATTAACTCCGATACCTAATCAGCCAATTACAAGGCAGCATTTTACTAGAGCCCCAGTAAAGTGGGTCTGATGATGCCCCTGCAACCAAGTTCTGTTCCAAGCAGCATGCCTTTTTACAAACCTTTGATTTATTGAGTACAGCTGTCGAGGTATTAATTGCTCTTAGAGCTTAGATCAAATTCCACCACTGTTAATCTCATCACATACTGCTCTTGTGAAACAAAACTATTTGGTCATGTAAAGAGTTATATGTCACAGAAGTGATGCAAACGTCTTTGTTTTGCCCAGTACTGTGTTGACTGGACATGTCAATGTTAGAAACAGCAGTAAGCAGCAGCTTACGGAATTCAAATGTCCCAGCACGTGGAGATAGTGTAGTGTAGGGTCTTTTGTGGAGCAAAGTGGTAAACAAAGAAAGCCCCCTTGGAGGTGAACTGTTTTGCTATTCCACTGTTAGTGTTGCAGCAATTAGAGAAGCCACAGAATTCACTTTGATTGTCTGTGTTTGTGCAGGACACTGCCTCAAGATCCTTTGACTAAACATTGGAAAATTCGGATAGGAGTGGGTTTATGAAAGGGCGTGTCAGGATTTCCAGATCCATCAGAGAGCCGTCTGATGAATATGAGAAAAAGAACAATAGAGACATCGTTGTAAAATCTCATGGAACTCATTGCTTGTCTGAGAGGTTAATGTCTGACAATAAAGGCAATAAAGGTCCAATAAAGTCATCAAAAGCGGAGTGTTCCACCTCTGTGGGGTCCCAAAGCAATGGGGTTAGACCATTTTCCTAAAACTCACATTTCACTGAAGCTTCTAGTAGCTGAAACACAGAACTAAGTATAAAAAGACATGGGCCAAGCACAACTTATTATTATTGCACTACTAGATGGAAACCACAGGCCAAAAAAGAAGAGGAAGAGAAGGAAATGGATGAAAGGGAGCAGAGTGAGCATTTGGAATCTTTAGAAAAGAGGAAATGTGTCCGTGATTGGAAACATCTCTTCCACAACATCAGGAAAAGAGGATCGTGGTTATTAATAATCAGTGTGTGTGAGGGAGGCCATGGGCGGCGAATGTATTTCCTGAACTATGGTGGTTGTGGGGTGGTTCCCATGATCACTTGCTGTGCTGCTGGAGTTGTAAGAGGGCGTGATGGCCGCTTTTCCACATTGGACGCAGCTCAAGGTCACAGAAGGACGAAGGCCACAATGCTTTGCCTTCCTATTGAATTAAGCGTGTTTTAGTGCACCCTCGGAGCAGCTGCAGTAGATCGTGTGGGCACAGAATCCTGAATGGAAATAGCCTAGCTCGCTGCGGTGTGGGGATTTCTGAGCAGGGTGTATTGTTTGGTTTGCTTGTCCTCTGTGGTCATGGACTTCACCAGACCAATTGTCAGGCAAGGAAAACACATCAAAGTTAATGAGAGAGCACTGAAGAAGATCAGAAGGCGATCACAAATCTGACGTGATGGTTTGTTTGTATGTGCGCACACGTGTTTGTATATATGACTAGGCATGCACGTGTGACTGTGTGCTAACAACTTGTGTTTATCTGTAATTATATGCCCATGTGGTCAGGCTCAGGGCAGTTATTTTCTATTGAGACCATGCAAACACTGAAAACCAAGCCTTGTGACCTGGATCGTCATGTACCTAAAAAGGAATAAACATCTCATCATATGGAACCAACTACTGATAAGAGGCCAATTACAAATCAAATTAATTTTTGCTACTATGACACTGCACTCTCATCCACAACCAGATAACACAATAATGATACTAAATTATTCTGCAACTGCCCAGAAGGGGAACATAGAAAGGATTTGAAGAGGGTTTGAGAGAATCATCCCACTGTGAGCAGACATCAAAGCGAATGCGTGTTATACTCACCTAAAATCGACTGACATGTCCTTCACCCACTTTTAAAGTAGAAAGAGGATCAGGCAGCTGCTGAGGATGTTGCACTAAGGTTAATGGCTCTCGCACGAAAAGGCAGCAACAACCCCTGAAATAGCATAAGAGGACAAAACAAACGATTTGAAACAGAATCTGACTTCAGAAGACGTTTGGTAATATTATTACTGCCAACACCTGCTCTCACTCTCTTGTGCTTATGAATTCACTACCACTGATCCTAACACTACAGGCTTCTTTCATCACAACACGTAGTGGGAGAGAGACCATGAGACGGTTGGCTTCATCTCAAGGCCACAAAACGTCCATCCATTTTAAACAGGCTTTCTTCCTTGAGATCATTTTCAGTGGGAAAGAGACAGACGACCCACTATGTGCCATATTTATTGATATTTACTCATTTTTACAAAGTAAACATATCACATGACTTCAATTGTGTTTGAAAAAATGCATTTTAAAAGGTAAAAAATAAGAAAAACAAAATCAAAGAGAATAGATACTAGGGTGAACAGACATTTGACACCCACATATTGGGTCTTGAGTCCAAGCCATAGGAGAAAGGACACGTCATGTGCATAATCACACAAGACAGGCCTCTATTCAGGAAGTTCATCGCTCACTTCTTGGGAAAACAGATAAAAGGAAGTGTAACGAAATCTGTTTGTAGGATTTGGACGACGTTGGAGGTCAATATCAGGATGACTTTACACCTACGCTCTTTCCTCTTCCGTCTCCAGGAGGAACTGCAGGGTTAATCAAGTATCATTGTGTGCAGTGGAGACTCTTAAAGAAACATTGTTAGTGTTGTCATACATCACACCAAAGAGGCTTCTTAAACGCTCTGGAGAGTATCTGGTGTGCAGTTTGATTGCACAGTTGGAAAAAAAATCAATACTCAGTGGGAGTAAATGCAATGGAGCAGCAATTTAACTTCACATTTAGGACTGATGGTGTCTGAAATTCAAAACTGATGCATATCTAAAATGTCCATTGACTGACACACTGCCTCTTCCAGGCTGCTGTCTGACTAGATGCAGCATTTGAGTTACACGCTTCTCTGTAAGCTTAACTTATGACTGGACCCTAGGGCACGGAGAAGACTAATTTGAATAGTCAGAACCTAGTTAGGTACGTGTATTTAGAAAGATGCAAAAAAGACAGGAAAAATGATATGATAAAGAATGTACAATTGCTATCAAGAAAGCATCCATTAGATCTCCAAAGCCTTTACATATCAGTATCTGCCATGTTTCTATGTATTTATATGAAGGCAAAAGCATCTAATGTCCTTAGTGTATAAACACACACCTACATACACACACACACAGTGGTGCTTCAGCGTTTGTGAACTCTATAGAATTTTCTATACTTCTGTGTAAATGTGATCTAAAAGTCCTAAAAGTAGACAAAGAGAACCCAGTTAAACAAATGAGACAAAAATATTATACTTGGTCATTTATTTATTGAGGAAAATGATCCAATATTACATATTAGTGAGTGGCAAAAGTATGTGAACCTCTAGGATTAGCAGTTAATTTGAAGGTGAAATTAGAGTCAGGTGTTTTCAATCAATGGGATGACAATCAGGTGTGAGGGGGCACCCTGTTTTATTTTAAAGAACAGGGATCGATCAAAGTCTGCTCTTCACAACACACGTTTGTGGAAGTGTATCATGGTACGAACAAAGGAGATTTCTGGATACCTCAGAAAAAGAGTTGTTGATGCACATCAGGCTGGAAAGGGTTACAAAACCATCTCTAAAGAGTTTTGGACTCCACCAATCCACAGTCAGACAGATTGTGTACAAATAGAAGAAACTCAAGACCATTGTTACCCTCCCCAGGAGTGGTCGACCAACAAAGATCACTCCAAGTGCAAGGTGTGTAATAGTTGGCGAGATCACAAAGGACCCCAGGGTAACTTCTAAGTATCTGAAGGCCTCTATCACATTGGCTAATGTTAATGTTCATGAGTCCACCATCAGAAGAACACTGAACAACAATGGTGTGCATGGCAGGGCTGCAAGGAGAAAGCCACTGCTCTCCAAAAAGAACATTGCTGCTCGTCTGCAGTTTTTTTGCTAAAGATCACGTGGATGAGCCAGAAGGCTATTGGAAGAATGTTTTGTGGACAGATGAAATCAAAATAGGACTTTTTGGTTTAAAAGAAAAGCGTTATGTTTTGGAGAAAGGAAAACACTGCATTCCAGCATAAGAACCTTATCCCATCTGTGTGAAACATGGGTGGTGGTAGTATCATGGTTTGGGCCTGTCTTGCTGCATCTGGGGCCAGGACGGCTTGCCATCATTGATGGAACAATGAAAATCTGAAATGATACCAGAGAATTCTAAAGGAAAATGTCAGGACATCTGTCCATGAACTGAATCTCAAGAGAAGGTGGGTCATGCAGCAAGACAAACGACCCTAAGCACACAAGCCGTTTCTACCAAAGAATGGTTACAGAAGAATAAAGTTCATGTTTTGGAATGGCTAAGTCAAAATCCTGACCTTAATCCAATGGAAATGTTGTGGAAGGACCTGAAGCGAGCAGCTAATGTGAGGAAACCCACCTACATCCCAGAGCTGAAGCTGTTCTGTACGGAGGAATGGGCTAAAATTCCTCCAAGCCGGTGTGCAGGACTGATCAACAGCTACAGGAACGTTTAGCTGCAGTTATTGCTATAAAAAGGGGGGGGGGGTCACACCAGATATACTGAAAGCAAAGGGTCACATACTTTTGCCACTCACTAATATGTAATATTGGATCAGTTTTTCCCAAAAAATAAATGACCAAGTTATAATTTGTTGGCCTCACTTGTTCAACTGGGTTTTCTTTATATCTACTTTTAGGACTTGTGTGAAAATCTGATGATGTTTTAGGGCATATTTATGCAGAAATATAGAAAATTCTAAAGGGTTCACAAACTTTCAAGCACCACTGTACTTAGTCATTTATTTATTGAGAAAAATTATCCAATAATACAGACAGACAGATTGTACTGTATTCAAATTTTGGGATTCAAGGCTATATTTACTCGGTTGACCAACTGAGTACCCTTCAACAGCACAGTGTATAACAGTCTGTGAGCCAATAGAAAACTGAAGCAAGTAAAGGCCTCTTTCACATTGGCTATTGTTAATGCTCACAAGTCCATCATCAGGAGAACACTCAACAATAATGATGTGCATGGCAAGGTTCCAAGGAGAAAAGCCTCTCCTCTCCTAAAAGAAGATTGTTGCTTTTCATGTGACACATGGACAATCGAGAGGACTACTG
The DNA here is from genome assembly GCA_025084515.1 of Ancistrus triradiatus. Taxonomy (NCBI): domain Eukaryota; kingdom Metazoa; phylum Chordata; class Actinopteri; order Siluriformes; family Loricariidae; genus Ancistrus; species Ancistrus triradiatus. Next base: position 139,875 of record JAJAGP010000644.1, on the reverse strand, counting down.
CAAAATCAAATCCTGGATGGATGAGACTGAAATAGAACATTTTGCTTTAAATGAAAAGCGTCATGTCTACAGAAAGAAAAACACTGCATTCCAACATAAGAGCCTAATCCCATCTGTGAAATACGGTGGACGCTGTATCACGGTTTGGCCCTGGTTTGCTGAATCTGGCCCATGGCTGAGCTCCATGATACATTTAACTTATGATGGATTTGTTGGAACATATCCCCATCGTAAATCAGGAAACACCTGTCCAATGCAACTCCATTATCGCATATAATGTAAAATTTGCTCAATACTCATCATTTTCAATACTCAACAAGCCTTCTGGAACGAATGAACATAGAGAATGAAAACGAGTACCGAGCACATTTTTACCATAAGGAATAGTATAAATTGAATTAATCAGTTCCAGACCCCCAGAAAATACACACTGTATAAGGCATTATATGCAGTAATGGAGTTGTACTGCACAGGTGCTCCCTGATCTACGAAGGGGATACGTTCCAACAAAGCTAAATGTATCATTAACCAATGAGTTTAATGAGTGTTTGGTAGTGCGGTCTATACTGTATAATAGCGGAAATACGCAAAGGATACTATGATAAGTAAGTCCATGTTTAAAACAATTACACTGACCTACAGTTGGCCAAAAATCATTAACACAAAGCTTATTTTATAATAAAGTGTTGAAAAATCATGTAATATAGTGAGTAATGGATTGAAAGTGAAAAATAAAAGCAAAACACTTACTCTATTGATGAACTCTGGACACTAGCACAGCTGCTAAGCTAACTGCAGCTTGTGTCCTATACCTGTTTTGCTTTCAGTTGGCTCCTGTAGTTAACCTTTTTAAGATCCATGGAGAATTATTTGCACTAAGAATACAGTACTGTAGATGTAAAAATAAAGAAAAACACGCTTAAAAGTAGCGGAGATCTTGTCTGAGTGATACTGGGAACCCGAATCACTGTGTGCTTAATCATGATTTCATGAATCGTGACACGTTTCAGATAAAACGAGTCACGTGGATTGACTCATACAAGTTTAAGCGAGTGCAAATGACGAGAACCAAGACAATTTTGTCTAGTCAAAATGGGTTGAGAACTGAATTCAACAAGATCCAAGGTGGTCGAGAACCGAGGGTCCACTGTATACATACATTTATTTATACAGGAAAAACTACAATTTCACATTGACTTACATGTTCAGACTTTGAGATGCTTCTACTCCTTGATTGGAGTACGCCTGTGGCGAATTCAGTTGATTGGACATGATTTGGATTGGATTGTGTGGAGGTACAGATCTGGACAAGGCTATAAAATATTCTGCTGAGTGGCCTCCATAATTCCTAAATGGAAGAACCAGAACTCTCCCTAGATCTGGCCGTCCTACCAAACTAAGTAATCGGGGGAGAAGGGCCTTGGTGAGAAAGGCTGAGCTCCAAAGATCCTGTGTGCAGATGGGAGAAGCTTCCAGAAGGTCAACCATCACTGCAGCACTCCACCAAATCTGAGCTTTATGGCAGAGTGGCCAGACAGAATCCACTCCACAGCAAAAGACACATGAAAGGCCACCCAGAGTTTGCAAAAAAAAAAAAAAAACACCTCTCAGACTGTGAGAAACAAGATTCTCTGGTCTGATGAACATTTTGGCCTCAATTCTAAGTGTCATGTCTGTAGGAAACAATGCACTGCTCATTACCTGCCTAATACCATCCCTACAGTAAACCATGGTGGTGGCAGCATCATGATGTGGGAGTGTTTCTCAGATATATTCTTAATGAAAACCTGATTCAGAGCACTTGGGACATCATACTGGGCCGAAGGTTCACCTTCCAAGAAGACAATCACCCAGCCAAGACAACACAGGAGTGGCTTATGGACAACTCTGTGAATGTCCTTGAGTGGGCCAGCCAGAGTCCTCATTTGAACCCAATCGAACATCTCTGGAGAGACCTGAAAATGGCTATCCAGCGACGGTGTCAATCCAACTTCACAGAGCTTGAAAGGATCTGCAGAGACGAAATGGCAGAAAATCCCCAAATCCAGGTGTGCAAACATTGTGGCATCATAACCAAGAAGACTGGAGGCTGTGATCGCTGCCAAAGGTGCTTCAGCCAAGTAATGACTTAAAGGGTCTGAATACTTATGTCAATGCAATATTCTAGTTTTTCATTTTCAATCAATTTGCATGACATTTCTAAAATTCTGTTTTCATATTGTCATTATGGGGTATTGAGTACACACATACACACACCTTAACAGTTGATCAAGCATAGTAAACAACAATACTCTTTCTCTGTTCCACCGCTGGAAATCAATACCATTATTAACAAAATTTTCCCTCTTTATATTATCCATTTACCACGGCTTTGGCCTACTGACAAACTGTAAAAAATTGAAATCTATTTGCAGCATATTTTAATGTAACTCACAGAGCCAAGGTACCCTTCCAAATCACCATGGAAATCTACAGCTATAGTAATCACTGCTGCAACCACTGGCTGCAAGAAAGCCCATGTCGTTGCTATAAAAAGCATTATCCGCATCACAATATCACCCTGTCAGAAGTCATAATGCACTAGCGGCTGAAATCCCAGAGCACTCTACTGGTTCTGACATCCCTAGGCTTGGATGTAGTGAAGACAGACGGATCTCAATTACACTGGCTCTGTGGTTTGAAATGCGCCACACCAATCTATATTTGAAATTGAAAATAAAAAGGCTGTCAATTTGCCACACAGATGTGTGTGAGGAGGAAGGAGGATAAGAGAAAGCGGGGGAGGGAGGGAGAGAGAGAGAGAGAGAGAGAGAGAGAACCTTGTCAGACCTGTCTTTAGAGGAGATGTAAGAATTCCTATATAGTAAGAATTTGCATAGAAAAATTAGAAACTAGATGAGAAAAAGCATGAATCCACAGTGGTAATGTATATCACCCCAATAGGCAACTCAACACTCAGTCATACAAGTTCTATTAGGACCTGCAAATCTAATTTACTGCTATTTCTGTAAGCAGACAGTATAGAAGCAGTTGGTGTGTTTGTACGTTTCTGTGAAGTGTAATATGGTATATTCAGCAACCCAGTATGCAGTAAGAAACATTATCCACCCCACAGCGGGAGGGGTTAAACCATGGTAGCTCTATAATTACGACTGGGGCACAAAACGCTTTCTCTGCTTCTACAGCACCTATATACAAATACGCCTGCAAGAAATTACATTTCGTAATATCAGAACAGGCTGCAGGAAGGCATATTTTAAGCTTGTGTTACCTTAGAAAGGAAAACAGATATGACTTCTGACATAAAAGCAGACTGCTGAGCTTGAATAAATGGGAGTACAACAACCATCAATGGTCTTCGTCTCTGCTTGAAACCATTCTAGAGACCAACATAATGAACCATATGCTTTTTAACTCGTACAGAGAGTCAAGAGTCTGTACCGTATAGTGTAACTATTTGTCAACATATTGTATTTAGCAGATTATATTGCTGGAGCAGATGTAAAACAGGATGTGTTAGTTCACTTACACTAGGAGCAGGGAAAGAACAGTATGGAAAATACTGCATGATATCACACACACACACACACACACACACACACACACACACACACACACACACACACACACACACACACACACACACACACACCACACACACACACACACACACACAGTGAGGCAAAAAGTATTTAGTCAGCCACTGATTGTGCAAGTTCTCCTACTTAGAAGATGAGAGAGGTCTGTAATTTTCATCATAGCTACACTTCAACTATGGGAGACAAAAAAATCCAGAAGGAAATCACATTGTAGGATTTTTTTTCAAGAATTTAATTGTAAATTATGGTGGAAAATAAGTATTTGGGTCAATAACAAAAGTTTCAACTCAATACTTTGTAACATCACCTTTGTTGGCAATGACAGAGGTCTAACGTTTCCTGTAAGTCTTCAACAGGTTGGCACACACTGTAAAGCTGGTATTTTGGCCCATTCCTCCATGCAGATCTCCTCTAGAGCAGTGATGTTTTGGGGCAACACGGACTTTTTCAACTCCCTCCACAAATTTTCTATGGGGCTGAGGTCTGGAGACTGGCTAGGCCAACTCCAGGACCTTGAAATGCTTTTTACGAAGCCACTCCTCCGTTGCCCGAGCGGTGTGTTTTGGGATCATTGTCATGCTGGAAGACCCAGCCACGTTCCATCTTCAATGCTCTCACTGATGGAAGAGGTTTTGGCTTAAAATCTCACGATACATGGCTCCGTTCATTCTTCCCTTAACACGGATCAGTGGTCCTGTCCCCTTTGCAGAAGGAACAGCCCCAAGCATGATGTTTCCACCCCCATGCTTCACAGTAGGTATGGTGCAACTCAGCATTCCTTCTTCCTCCAAACATGACGAGTTTGAGGTTTTACCAAAAAGTTCTATTTTGGTTTCATCTGACCACATGATACTCTCCCAATCCTCTTTCTGGATCATCCATATGCTCTCTGGCAAACTTCAGACGGGCCTGGACATGTACTGGCTTAAGCAGGGGGGACACGCCTGGCACTGCAGGAACTGAGTCCCTCTCTGCGTAGTGTGTTACTGATGGTAGCCTTTGGGGGTTACTACTTTGGTCCCAGCTCTCCGCAGGTCATTCATCAGGTCCCTCCATGTAGTTCTGGGATTTTTGCTCACCGTTCTCATGATCATTTTGACCCCACGGGATGAAATCTTGTGTGGGGCCCCAGATCGAGGGAGATTATCAGTGGTCTTGTATGTCTTACAATTGCTCCCACAGTTTATTCACACCAACCTGCTTTCCTATTGTAGATTCACTCTTCCCAGCCTGGTGCAGGTCTACAATTTTCTTCCTGGTGTCCTTCGACAGCTCTTTGGTCTTGGCCACGGTTGAGTTTGGAGTCTGACTGTTTGAGGCTGTGGACAGGTGTCTTTTATACAGATAACGAGGTCAAACAGGTGCCATTAATACAGGTAACGAGTGGAGGACAGAAGAGCTTCTTAAAGAAGTTACAGGTCTGTGAGAGCCAGAAATCTTGCATGTTTGTGGGTTCTTGCTTGTATTTTCCGCCATGAATTACAATTAAATTCTTTAAAAATCCTACAATGTGATTTCCTGGAATTTCTTCCTCATTTTGTCTCTCATAGTTGAAGTGTACCTACGATGAAAATTACAGACCTCTCTCATCTTTCTAAGTAAGAGAACTTGCACAATCAGTGGCGGACTGCCCCACAGTACTGTAATGTTCCATTATTAATGAAATAATCAAGATGCTGCTACAGTTCTACTTGGTTCTCGTTGTTAATTCGTTCCAAAAGGCTTGCCGAGTACTGAAAATGACACAGACTGAGCAAATTTTTCCCCTAAGAAATTATGTAGATTTAATTAATCCATTCCAGACCCTCAGGAAATCTACACTGTCTAAGGCATATAAGGGTATATATGAATTAATGGACCTGTAACAGGTGCTCCCTGATTTACAAGGGTGTTATGTTCCAACAAATCCATCATAAGTTAAATGTAGCATGAACCGATGAGTTTAATATAGTCTAAACTGTATCACAGCGGAGCCTATTACAGTAACACTTAGAGCAACCTATAGTTCGCCAAAATCATTAACACAAAGCTTATAATATACTGTTGAAAAATCTCATGTAACTTAGTGAGTAATGGATTGAAAGTGGAAAGTAAAAGCAAAACACTTAGTCTATTGGTCAACTTTGGGGACTAGCTGCTATTGCCAAGTGCTCACCCTGAAAGCCAAAAGGATTCAGTCCTGTTTTCCTTTCAGTTGGCTGTCATAAGCACCCATAAGGACTTTTTTGCACCAAGAATACAGTACTGTAGATGTAAAAATTAAAGAAAAACACAAACACAGAGGAGATCTTCACTGATCAATGGCTATTTTGAATCTGAATCACTGAGTACTGAATCATGAATCAAGATTCATGAATCGAGTTTCGGCCTAATGGCTCAATGGCTTAAGCAAGAGCACCAAGTACAAAGAAAACAATAAGAACCGAGACAAGTTTTTCCAGTCAAAATGCACCAACAACCGAATTCGGGGAGTTGAGTGGTCGAGAACCGATGTACCGCTGTATTTAAGATGGTAAAATCTGTGCTCTCTCGCTCACAAACATCTACCAAATGAGACACTGTCTTTCCCGTGTCAGTGCATCACATATCCTGTAGTTTTAATGATGTGAATAGGTATTCCATTCATGGTTCTTGTGCTGTGGAGCACAAGAGCACGTACATTTCCTGAGTGGTAACACCTGCCTCTCACCTGGGTTATAAAGAAAGCATTCCCAGCCAAAAGCTGCTCAACATTCAGACTGCTCACGCTGATGCCACATGGGTTTAATAAAACTGCACCACAGGCTGTACTGTTATGTGTGTAATTACAACTGCTGTACAACCAGAGCTAATGTATCTAAGGTAATGTATGGATAAGTAGGTTAATAACCTTAATAATAAGGATAAGAACATTATCATACAGTATATACACATAAGTAGCAGAAGCAAACCAAACCAAGCATACAAAACACTTTAAATATCTCATTTACATCAACAATATGTGAAATCACTCCACCATTAGCCAACAAAGCGATTTGAAAATTTTAACATAAGGATGTTCTTTTCTTTGTCTCCTCTGCAAAAACATGGAATGAAAACGTTGGGCTGATTATATGCTCCATCTTTGGCAGGAATGCTGAATCTTGCCACAGAGTGGTCACATTAACACATGCATAGGTCAGAAACCTGCTTTGTTGTGGTAACGACTACCAAAAAAAGTCACTTTATAAGCCCTATTACTTCAGCAGTTCAAACTCTAAGACACTAAGTTTTTTAGCTCCACTCCCCCCAAGTTGGGAATCTTTGGACCAGTTTGTGTCCCAATGTGTGTGTCCAAAAGCTTTTTAAAAAATCCTCATGTGATATTTAAACATGGTTGCTAGATAGGAAGTGGATGGGAAATACACTTAGCAGTTTTAACCCCTTGCAAGCATCTAACTAAGCAGCAGTTGCTCCCAGAAACCAGTTTCACAATCTCACAGAGTGGAGACTTTTAAAATCCATTATTTTAAAGATGGTCAGAGTCAAAACCTCTGAAAGGTTCTTTTGCTGAGCGCATTTTATACTGATCTGCTCCCCATTTAATGCACTACAGTGGTGCTTGTAAGTTTTAAAGAACAGCGATCTATCAAAGTCTGCTCTTCACAACACGTTTGTGGAAGTGTATTATGGCACGGACAAAGAAGATTTCTGAGGACCACAGAAAAAGAGTTGTTGATGCTAAGCAGGCTGGGAAAGGTTACAAAACCATCTCTAAAGAGTTTGGACTCAACCAATCCACACTCAGACAGATTGTGTACAAATGGAGGAAATTCAAGACCATTGTTACCCTCCCCAGGAGTGGTCGACCAACAAAGATCACTCCAAGAGCAAGGCGTGTAACAGTTGGAGAGGTCACAAAGGACCCCAGGGTAGGACCCCAGAGACCACCATCAGATGAACACTGAACAACAATGGTGTGCATGGCAGGGTTGCAAGGAGAAAGCCACTGCTCTCCTAAAAGAACATTGTTGCTCGTCTGCAGTTTGCTAAAGATCACGTGGACGAGCCAGAAGGCTATTGGAAGAATGTTTTGTGGAGGGATGAGACGAAAATAGAACTTTTTGGTTTAAAAGAAAAGCGTTATGTTTGGAGAAAGGAAAACACTGCATTCCAGCATAAGAACCTTATCCCATCTGTGAAACATGGTGGTGGTAGTATCATGGTTTGGGCCTGTTTTGCTGCATCTGGGCAGGACGGCTTGCAATCATTAATGAAACAATGAATTCTGAATTATATCAGAGAATTCTAAAGGAAAATATCAGGACATCTGTCCATGAACTGAATCTCAAGAGAAGGTGGGTCATGCAACAGACACCGACCCTAAGCACACAAGCCGTTCCACCAAAGAATGGTTACAGAAGAAATAAAGTTCATGTTGTAGAATTGCCAAGTCAAAGTCCTGACTTCAGTCAAATGGAAATGCTGTTGAAGGACCTGAAGCGAGCAGCTAATGTGAGGAAACCCACCAACATCCCAGAGCTGAAGCTGTTCTGTACGGAGGAATGGGCTAAAATTCCTCCAAGCCGGTGTGCAGGACTGATCAACAGCTACAGGAAACGTTTAGCTGCAGTTATTGCTGCACAGGGGGGTCACAGCAGATACTGAAAGCAAAGGTTCACATACTTTTGCCACTCACTAATATGTAACATCATTTTTCTCAGCAAATAAATGACCAAGATTAATATTTGTGTCTCATTTGTGTAACTGGGTTCTCTTTATCTACTTTTAGGACATGTGAGAAAATCTGATGATGTTTTAGGTCAAATTTATGCAGAAATATAGAAAATTCTAAAGGGTTCACAAACTTTCAAGCACCACTGTGTATACTGAAGGAGCAATTAGTATACTACCAAGCTGTGCACATTTAGTCTGGCATCCCTGTTGTTTGATGTCTTGAAGGAATAATTACAACTCTGTCAAGCATGATGGGGTCTGTTTTTCATTGCAAATGTAAGCATAGATTGCTGATCATAAATCTATGCATCTGATGTGTCAGATAAACATAGTAAAACCTGACTGTATAATAACCTGTGATTGAGCCACGATGAAAAACTTGCCTGCTGCATTTGGAAAGGCAGTTTAGTTTGAGTGTTTCTCTCTTCTGTCTCGAGTTTGTCTGCATGACTGCAGGTGTTGTTTTTCCAACCTGTCTAAATTTTGCCACATCTAACATGTACAGAACTGAAGAACCCCTTTTAGAGAATATGCCACTTCAGTTACAAATCCACGGCTGCCACATCCACAGCAAACACAGTTACAACAAAATCAATGCTGTAGCCCATGGAGTTCATAAGGTCTCTTTAATGGCCAATATTTAAAAAAAGTTAGTTTTAATTACAAGAAAGTGAATGATGTCACTGTCGTTAATTTCTACCCTGTGCCTTGGATTGAGGATTGTACCCCCAAAACACCACAACGTTCTGTTGACCATGTGCTAATTACTTTGGTTTTTGTGGCAGGTGGAAATTTGGTTTTTCTTCATGTGTGTTTCAGCTAATCTGCTCTGCTATTCCATTAATATTTATCAATAATCTGGTTTGAAGTTTCAAAACCAAGGTTTTAATTAAATCAAGACCATGTTTACACTATGTCGCTTCATGCACCTTGAGTATTAGCATTGTGTATTGTGTATTACATATATTATGTGAGTATTATGTGTGATTATGCACCCCCACACACACTGATATTTGATTTTAATCTGATTGTTCAAACCACTTCAGGCTTGAGATGCATTGTAGGCACATACATACACAAAGCTAGCGAGTGTTAATGAATCCATCTGCACCGAGACGCATCTGACAGCCAAAAAACCCGTCTTATTATTTATGACACAGCAGTTATCCATGATGTCCGTCCCTGCCTGGCCAGAGAAACAGTAATTGAGGATGCACAGAGCTGGTGAGCACAAGAATCTTTTTAAAGTACAGGTGTGCGCTGTTTAACGTCCGCATTACATTCTGTGAAATATTGACGGAAATAGACGTTGACCGAACGTTAACATATAGCCACACAGTAGTTCAATACTCTACACACTGTATTCTTTTAAACAATACAATATGAAAACATTCAGTACAATACCATCCTGTACAGTGTAGTAAATTCTCACCTTTTTGTCTTTTATCAAATTTGAAACACTTACCGATAACGAAAGCAAAAGAAACGTTGTCATTTTCTGTCTTCAAGACTGTGAATCTCTTTTCTATCAGCAGGTGTTGCAAGGGTTCACTCGTACTTGTTTTCTATCATTCAGAAGTTTATTAGATGTACAGAAGACAGATTTTTATTTCCTATTATAATTCTTTAAAAGGGACGTTAAAGTCAACGTAGGTTGCTTGGATGGACATTAAACGGCACATACCTGTAACAGACAGATACAGAAAAACTGTAGTACAGTTGCTCTCACCAGTTTGCTCTCTCATGTACAGTGGGGCAAAAAGTATTTAGTCAGCCACTGATTGTGCAAGTTCTCCTACTTAGAAAGATGAGAGCATTGTAGGATTTTTAAAGAATATAATTGTAAATCATGGTGAAAAATAAGTATTTGGTCACCCACAAACAAGCAAGATTTCTGGCTCTCACAGACCTGTAACAACTCCTTTAAGTAGCTCTTCTGTCCTCCACTCGTTACCTGTACTAATGGCACCTGTTTGACCTCGTTATCTGTATAAAAGACACCTGTCCACAGCCTCAAACAGTCAGACTCCAAACTCAACCATGGCCAAGACCAAAGAGCTGTCAAAGGACACCAGGAAGAAAAATTATAGACCTGCACCAGGCTGGGAAGAGTGAATCTACAATAGGCAAGCAGGTTGGTGTGAATAAATCAGCTGTGGGAGCAACTATAAGAAAATGGAAGATATACAGGACCACTGATAATCTCCCTCGATCTGGAGGCTCCACGCAAGATCTCATCCTGTGGGGTCCAAAATGATCATGAAGAAACGGTGAGCAAAAAATCCAGAACTACATGGAGGGAAACCTGAGAATGACCTGCAGAGAGCTGGGACCAAGTAACAAAGGCTACCATCAGTAACACAACTACGCCGAGAGGGACTCAGATCCTGCAGTGCCAGGCGTGCCCCCCTGTCTTAAGCCAGTAACATGTCCAGGCCCGTCTGAAGTTTGCCCAGAGAGCATATGGATGATCCAGAAGAGGATTGGGAGAAACATGTTGTCATAGGAAACCAAAATAGAACTTCTTGGTAAAAAACTCAACTCGTCGTGTTTGAGGAAGAAGAATGCCGAGTCGCATCCCAAGAACACCATATACCTACTGTTTAAGCATGGGGGTGGAAACATCATGCTTTTGGGGGTGTTTTTTTTCCTACAAGAGGGGACAGGAAATGACTGTCCGTGTTAAAGGGAAGAATGAACGAACGAAGCCATGTATCGTGAGATTTTAAGCCAAAACCTCCTTCCAAAAAGTGAGAGCATTGAAGATGGAACGTGACTGGGTCTTCTAGCATGAACGAGATCCCAAACACCACCGCTCAGGCTACCCCCCAACACACAACAACCGCTCAGGCTACAAAGAGGGGTTGGGCTCCATAAAAAAAGCATTTCAAGGTCCCTGGAGTGGACCTAGCCAATCTCCAGACAATCAGCCCCATATAGAAAAATTTGGGGAGTTGAATGTCCGTGTTTTTGCCCAGCGACAGCCCCAAAACATCACTGCTCTAGAGGAGATCTGCATGGAGGAATGGGCCCAAAATACCAGCTACAGTGTGTGCAAACCTGGTGGAAAGACCTTACAGGAAACGTTTGATCTCTGTCATTGAGAACCAAAGGTTAGGTTTGCAAAGTATTGAAGTTTGAACTTTTGTTATTGACCAAATTACTTATTTTCCACCCGTAATTTTACAATTAAATTCTTTAAAAATCCTACAATGTGATTTCCTGGATTTTTTTCCTATTTTGTCTCTCATAGTTGAAGTGTACCTATGATGAAAATTACAGACCTCTCTCATCTTTCTAAGTAGGAGAACTTGCACAATCAGTGGCTGACTAAATGCCTTTTTGCCCCACTGTATAAATTGATCTGTGCACTTGTCATGGCTGCAATCTGCATAGCCAATGTTTTACAATGTTTTAATAACGTGTAACCATCTGCTTCTAAGCTTAACTCCCGAAGTTGCAATCTTCCTTTAAAACAAAATTAAAGGCACAATGTAAAACTGTCTCATTCGATGTACCAATCATCTTTTGCAAATAAAATCAGTAAACAACACATTATGTGGGTGGTCCAGTGTTATGAGCTGATTTCCATATTATGCAGGACTTGACAAAGGAATCAGATTTCAAACTAGCTGGTTCGAAACACATTGGACTAATAAGTGTAAATGCATGCGGTTAAAAACTTATCCTGATACAATACATATACAAGAAGCATGAAAAGACCAAATGTAAATGGGGTCTGTATTAGGACAGCTTAAAGCACAGTTCAACTCATTTCGCATCATCTATCTTTCCATCCATCCAGTTATCTGTTCCTGCCCTTACACCTGTGCTGTGATGATGCTGGGGTGAGACAAACGGATGAAATACTGCTATATATACACAGTACATATTAAACTGCTCAGCTGACGATAAATTCAACTCGTGATGGATTTGTTGGAATGTATCCCCATCGTAAATCAGGGAGTACCTGTTACGTTTCGCCATATTAAAACGAAGGCGAACTGTGAAAACAAAAGAATAATGGGTTTTATGACCCAAATGCAGTTAGCTCCAGATGGAAGAGGTGAACCAAAATAGAAATGAATAAAAGAAGCGAAAAGGTTCACCAAAAGAAAACTAACATAAGCGCTGGAAGCCCGAGCCTCCGCGAAAGCATGCCACGTTAACTCCTATACAATCGCCCACTGGAGTGCGGCACGGACGTGGGGACGAAAAGGATGAGACTAAGAAAGCTCAGCATCCTTTTAAACACATGAGATTGTGGGGGGAACGCATTTCCCCCAATCGCCAAGCAGGAAGGGCAGATGATGGCATGAGAGAGGGAAATAGGAGGGGCGAGGCTCGCAGCCACGAGTGAGGATCCAAAACAGCCGAGCTAATGGGCATGGCGAGCTCAGGTACGGAGCTAGCAGTGCTAGTTGCTCAGATACGGAGCTAATGGGTGCAGAGAGCTCAGGTATTGAGCTAGGCGACGCTAGTTGCTCAGGTACAAAGCTAATATTCTCAGATACGGAGCTTGGGGGAGCAGCATGCTCAGGTACGGAGCTAATGGGCGCTGCAAGTTCAGGTACGGAGCTGGGCGGCGCAAACTGCTCAGTTATAGAGCTAATATGCCCAAGTACGGAGCTTGGGGGCACGGTGAGCACAGGAACGGAGCTAGGTGGCGCTAGTTGCTCAGGTACAGAGCTAATATGCTCAAGTTCAAAGTTTATGGGCACGACAAGCTCAGGTACAGAGCTAGGTAGCTCTAGTTGCTCAGATACAGAGCTAATGTGCATGGCGAGCTCAGGTACAGAGCTAATGGGCGCAGTAGCGCATAACTGCCTCACAACCAGAGCAATGGTTGAGGCCTGCTCAAGGATTTCAAGCAGACTCGAGTTGTGACGGACCTCAGTGACCTCCTCAGGGAATGGGGTTAAGACCATGGTGGTGGGAAAGCCCACAGGGACCGCGTCAAACGCAGAATGGTCAAAGCTGTCATGCCCAGCCCAGGTGAAAGAGAGTGAGTCGCGGATCAAACCGGCCCTCTCCCTGGCCCACTGAAGCCAGAAATCAACATCAATGGCCAGGTCATACAGCTTGGACAGAGAGGAAGGGGACTTGAGCAGACTCCTGTAATTCCTCATTGAGGCCAAGCCTGAAAAGGTCCATTAACGCCCGGTCATTAAACCCAGAATTAGCAGCTAACTGACCGAACTCGCATCGAGTACTTGCCTGGGAACTTGCCTGGGAACTTGCCTGACCTCTAAGATCCCAGGAGGTTTAGGTGAGTGGGCCTGAGGCTGAGGGTCTGCCATGCTGGGGGGGATAAGAGCCATAGTGGGGTCAAACCCCAGGCTGGAACCACCAACCCTGGCTTAGGCCAGGAAGGGCATCGACGCCTTGTACGGCGGGGACTAGGGTGCTCTACGGAGTCAGACTGACCGAGCCCCCAAAAGCTAGCCGTTACCCAAGTAGAGATACCCGCTGATTGCAGCAATTGGGGAGGTCTAGGAGCTAACACTAAGTCCTGATACTGGTCGTACCACCCTTTGTTTTAATATGGCAAACCGTAAAAACAAAAGAATAACGGATTTCAGGACCCAAATGCAGTTATCTCCAGATGGAAGTGTTGAACCAAAATACAAATAAATAAAAGAAACAAAAAAGGTTCACCAAAAGAAAGGTTAAATAAAACAATAAAGAAAACCCACGTCAACAGCCTATGGGGCAGCGCATTCGCGAAGTGCTGGAAGCCTGAGTGGAGCCTCCACAAAAGCATGCCACGTTAACTCCTAAATAATCACCTGCTTGAGTGCACCATGGACGCGGGGATGAAAATGGCAAGACTAAGACAGCTCAGCGTCCTTTTAAACACATCACACGCTTGCGTGGGGAACACATTTCCCCCGATCGCAAAGCAAAAAGGCATCTAGGACCTACCTTACCAAAACAGCCTCCCAACTGCCCTCAACTAGCAATCTTCAAATCGCTAGTCTACCGTTTTCATTAACCATAGCAAAGTAGCACTCAAAATACAAAGCGAGAAAGCCGCGTGAGAGCTGGTGTAGCACCTCAAAAGTGATGGTGCAACACCTGTGTGAGCCCAAAGGTATGCTTAAATAGGGCCACTAACAGGTGTCATGTAGGGTCAACGCTGGCCTCTAGCGGCCCAAGCGTGACCCCTAATAGTGACTGTACTACTATCCCAAAGTTAACAAGACAATACAAAGTCATGCCCTCCCTGCCACTAATCCTTCCAGGATGAAGAAAGATGGAAAGAGTGATAGCAGAAAAAAAAAACAAAAAAAAAAATTATGTTCAATCACATTTACACAACATCCATGTAGATACAGATGCATGTCTAATACAAATTATTATTATTATTATTATTATTATTATTATTATTATTATTATAAGAGAAGGAGATGAAAGTAGTCAGTCAGGAGTTAGACATTTTAAAGAGTTGAAATATGAAATCAAACACTGACCTTTCCATTTTGAGAAATTATATGCCATCTTTCAGGTTTTGAGATATGTATATTTTTAACAGCTATGGAGAATACTGTGGTGGATGCCTTAATTAGTTTTTAGCAGAAACTACAATACTGTTTTCTGAAGTAATTACTTTAAATAACACTGAATCTAAATTCCATGACACACATCCAAGGGCTTTAGGGCCTTGCTCAACAGTGGACCCAACAGTGGACCCAACAGTGGCAGCTTGTCAGAGATGAGATTTGAACTCTGGACTTTCTGATGCAGTCCAGTACCTTAACCGCTAAGCCACCACAGTCTCATGGTGCCCACAGTCCCCTGGATAAATAGAATGCTGTTTTTGTTTGCACTTTACAGTAAACTTACATCATTTGATTTAGCTGGTGGGTTTTTCCTGGATTATGTTTTTTCTTTGACAACCCCCACCATGATACTCTAGCATGAAACATCAAAGAAGTCAAAACTGTGAACCCAATACAAGCATCTTACCCCCACATGTAGCTACAGCCTTAGCCTCGGTGTGTGGTGTGTGGGCACGCTCAAACAGCTGTGTCTGACCAGCCCCAGATGTGCCATTTGGTAAGGTGCCCCACTGCTTTATCTAAGCACGTCTGTTATTAATGCCTGCCAGCTCGGTGTGTGGGTGTGAAACCTATCTGGGATATGATAGAGTACACCACAAACAGACGGAGATAAAGAGTGTGAGTTGGTAAATGAGAGCAAGTGCAAGAGAGTGTGGATGTGAAAGGGACAGAGTGTGAGAACAAAGCCTTCTCCCACAGCACCTGGTGCCAAGATGTTCACTGTACTCCCCATTTGATTTGATCATACAGTACCAGGACAATAAACTGCTCATACTTTGACTCTATGCAATACTGCTGTTGAACCTCTATAAGCCGAGTGGAACCTGGAAGGAAAGACCAGAGGACCAAGTTTCAATGGGATATCACACACCAACCATTTTAACTTGCTGTGATCCTGTCTTCACAAAAATAAATAAATAAATAAAAACAACATCGAGCTTTCTCCAACCCTCTCTACTATCATTTCGATTTCTTTCCGGATTTCTTGAGGGTGGCATGGTGGTGCGTGTGGTTAGCGCGGCTTCACAGTAATAATGGTAGAAAATGCACGGTTATTGAGCATTTTAATTTTATTGGAGCCCTTGTCTTATTGGAGACCATTGTTACCCTCCCCAGGAGTGGTCGACCAACAAAGATCACTCCAAGAGCAAGGCGTGTAATAGTTGTCAGAAGTCACAGAGGAGCCCAGGGTAACTTCTAAGCAACTGAAGGCCTCTCTCACATTGGCTAATGTTAATGTCCATGAGTCCACCATCAGAAGAACACTGAACAACAATGGTGTGCATGGCAGGGTTGCAAGGAGAAAGCCACTGCTCTCCAAAACGAACACTGCTGCTCATCTGCAGTTTGCTAAAGATCACGTGGATAAGCCAGCATAAGAACCTTATCCCATTTGTGAAACATGGTGGTGGTAGTATCATGGTTTGGGCCTGTTTTGCTGCATCTGGGCCAGGACGGCTTGCCATCACTGATGGAACAATGACTTCTGAATTATATCAGAAATTTGTAAAGGAAAATGTCAAGCGCTATAGTAATAAATCTGAATTTGATTTACTATTTTCAGGACGATTTAATATAGTAGAAAAATCTTGTAAATGTCGCAACAGCTGCGATTCTGTTATATCGATGGTGAGCATACCCTTAAGGGTCACCATGACTGCACCAGACGCACCATGATTGCATTAACAAAGCCTAGGAGTGCTACCTCAGATGTATAATTAATGTCCAAGAGTAACCCTAGGATTCTAAGATTTGTTGTCTGCAACATATGCAGTCAAACTGAGAGATTGGATCAGAGGTACTTGGAAGTCAATACCATTTGCAGTCCCATTGATATGTCAATATCATAAGGATCACAACATGGCCTGTTACTTCTGTCAGACCAATGTACCTGCAATCTTTTCTAAAAATAAGAAATATTTTGAACATCCCAATCTGTCTTCAGCCATGAGACCAGTTCCACATGATGACAGTTTGACAGTACCGAAGCCAACAGAGACATGGAGCCTAGATGAGGCAAGTGAAGATGTAGCAACACACGAACCAAATGTGGAAAACACTGATTCAGGGGTGGGCGATATGAGATGAAATTCATATAACGATATTTTCCACTATCAACACGATATCGATATAATATCACAGTATACCAAAGAACAAATAAAATAGATGAGACTTTAATAGAACTACTTGGTTCAAGATTGAAAGGATGGGAGTTTTTTTTGTCACCAAGTACAAAAATGTCTCAACAAATCTTTTAGAACCTCCAAGAACATTTGACAAACTTCTTTGCACAGGTTGACAGGTTCAACCCCCCAACCAGGAACCCTTTTTACAGATTCAGCAAACTTTAGGCAAGAAAGTTGTCCTGTTACACAATGCCAGTGTCCACACTTCAATACCCATTGGCTGTGCAGAACACATGAAAGAAACCTGCAAGATCATGGAACTGATGTTGAAACGCATCCAGTACAACAGTTAAGACTAGAACAGTTGTGGTACTCTAAAAGTATTTGCACTGCTACTAGCAATGCAGCTTGGATTTACAAAGTACTGTTGTATCCTTTGTGAATGGTATAGTCATGCTAAAGAATCACACTATGTTAAAAGAACTGGCTGCTCTGTAAGCATGTTATCCAGGGCAGCAATGTGTGGAGCATAAACCACTTTCCGAGCCAAAAAATTATGTGAAAAAAACTGTGAAAGCAACGAACAAAGAGACACATATTTCCAAGAATAACCGATGCCAAACTTAAGGAAGGCATTTTTGTTGGTTCACAAATCATACATGTCATCAATGACAGATTTCAAAGATCTGCTAGTGGAGCCAAAGACAATAGCATGGAAAGCACTTAAGAATGCTGTTGAGATTTTTGTTGGCAATGACATAGCACCAAAGTGACTGAAGTGCAACATGCCATTGAACGTTCTTTTGTCTGATCTTGGTGCAGTCAGTGATGAACATGGTGGAAGGTTCCGCCAGGAGATTGTGACCATCTTAAAGCCATGTCAGGGCAATTGGAATCCATCAATGCTGGCTGACTAATATTGGACACTGACAAGAGGCACCACATGCCGAGTCCAAATGATAATCATTTGAAGCTCAGTTGAAGTAGCTTAGAATCAATTTCCCCCACATTCCACCAAACACCAAACTGTCTGTCATATTCTCACAAAACGTCCAACATTATGCATTAGAAACCACATCTAGCAGAAAAAGATGTAACTGTGTTTGACAGAATTAATCATACATTAGGCAGTCTGCTGAAGTAACATGAATTTTATCCTGACATATGACAATCTGTGGAGGATACAGCATTTTAATTACACTTTCAGTTTTAATACACTAGTCAGTCTGCTGAAACAAAGTGTAGTTTATCCGGATTCTCTTTACTACAATCCTCTTGATTTGGGCATTTTATCTGACATGGATGCAAGTGCTCAAATACAGCAACACACTTCACATTGTGGATATTTTGTTTCCAAGTGCAGAATATTATAACACAAAGTAAACAGATCATATCACAAGCCAGAAGAGTAATCAGTCATGGGCAAGTAATCAAAGTACTAATCAGCAATTGACCAAACAACATTCCAAGAAAGACACAACGTGTCAGTCCAGTATTCAGTAACACAGAGATCAGTGCTATGCCTGCAAGACAAAAAAAAATGTTCCACTTACCGTTAGACCAACATGGCTTCTCCATCAGTGCTGAATGTCCCTCGATAGGGAGGGAGTAATTGCAGGTGTGCTAGCTGAAGTGATCACCTTTAAGAATTCCGGTTAATACACCCTCTGGTGGACTGGTGGTGCATTACAGTGAATTTCTGTGACCTAATCTTACTCTTTATTGACTTCATACTTTTGCCTTGGAAATTTAGTTGGAAACAGATACCTTGTATATCATCTAGTTGTACTTTTACTGAACAACGAATAGCATATGCTTTGAACAATAGTTATTTACACATAATTTGTACAATATTAGAAATCAGTCTCACCGTTCATTTAAAATAATACAACAAAAATCCTGTTGAGGGTCCTGTATGGTTGTTTGATCACGGATTTTCAACCACCGCAACCGAGTGCAGGCCATGTTGTGCTTTACTTAAACACAAATCTAGAGTGCCTCCTGGTGGCCATCAAGAAAGGTGCTTTTCCTGTAACTATAACTAAGCACAAGACGGTTATCAACTTTATTTGCTTTCCAGCAGGATTGTAATGGACAGCTGAACGGAGGCAACTGAAAAATAACCAAAATGACATATCTATACCTCAGTGCAACTCACTGAAAAACCCAGGAACCATTAACATGCAATTTGTAAACAACCTTACGTCCCGTTTTACCATGTCTTTTGACTAGAATCGTGCTGTCATAAAATTTTCAGTACTTAAAAGATGACCTTATTAACATTAACGCACATTGCATTTATTCTTTTTGTTCACTTTTGCTCCCCAATTTGGTCCTGTTTACATCCCCAGTCTCTCGATCCTGGCTGCTTCAGGGTTTTCTTCTAGTTGTACCTAGTGCTAAGCTTCCTTTTCAAATGCTAGACTGTCCAGCTATCAAACCAATTGTTGACTAGAACTGGTTCTTGGCTGTATGATCTCGTCTAAGAACGTTTCCAGGATCTTCAGGAACAGGCTACTGTTTGGAGAGTATTTGGTTTTCTGACATTTTGTTCCCTCCCCAGACTGATTTCTCCCGACACTCCTTTATGGGTGCCTCTGGCTGGCAGGAGCTTTCATGTCTTGCAATCTTTACCCAGTGACTGTCTAGTTTTAATTAATTATTGAACACTATAACTTGTGTGTAATGGGAGCGAATAAATATCTATATGATACTTATACTATAACTTAGTTGTGTTATAGGAGAGAATATTTATATATGCTCTAAACTGTTATCTATTATTTAGTGACAATCACAGAATGACAGCAAACTACAGTCTTTGCCAAAGGAAGAAACATGAGAAAGTGCTAATAACAAAATATACAAAGGAGGCCAAAAGTCTGAGACCACTAGTGAAAATGAATTTAATACAATGTTTTATTAGAAACCATATAATCAGCTTAACAATTTGAGTGAAAAGTTGAAAATTTCAAAATAATTTAAAAGAAGGCATAGATTCAAAATTTCTTTGTACTTGGTATGGTCCAAGTTTTGCTGTGTTGACAGTTCACTCCAAGCTGGCATGGACTTCACAAAGTTGTACAAAATCTGATGCTCCATGTTATTCCAAATATTCCAAAGAGTATTCTGTGATGTCACTGTGTGCCCCTATAAATGTTTGATGAGGTTTAAGGTCAGGGGGACACCACATACTAATAAAGTATTAAGTTTACGCACGATGCCAACTTATATTTTTACACTGTTATGTTCATTGTATGATTTGTAATGAAAAACATTGTATTAAATTTGAGGACAAATGCAAAATAGAAGCATATTCACTAGCGGTCCCAGACATTTGCTCTCACTGTACGAGGAAAAATTATCTGTGAGGAAACGGCAAGCAAGTTATAGGCTGAAGACACAAGTGAATAAACAGACAGACAATATAATCAAAAGAAAGAACTAAGTAAGTCAGGGCTAAATGACAGGGAACATGTATCGGCACTATAAAACATCGTGTTGGCCCAAAACAACCACCACTGGAACAAAAACCTAAATTGGCTAGTCATAAAATGCTGGAAACACTTTTTGCCAACAACATGGATTTCACAGTTTGACCACAGGAGGAAACAACTTTCCTTCCTTTCAGTGTTACTGTGGACAAGAGCTTATTCGGTATAGTAATGCTGCCGCCTTGGGAGACTCTTTAGTTTGAAAAGTAATATTTGATTGCACTCTATATGCAGTGCATTCGGAAAGTCTTCAGATCACTTTTTTCACATTTAGTTATGTTGTTCCCATCATTCTGCACTCAATACCCCATAATGACAAAGTGAAAACAGAATTTTATACACAGGATAGAACTGCCTGCAGCGCTCTGAGACAGGATTGTGTGGAGGCACAGATCTGGAGAAGGCTACAAAATATTTCTGCTGTACTGAAAGTTCCCAAGAGAAGGGCCTTGGTAAGAGTTGTGACCAAGAACCCAATGGTCATTCTGGCAGAGCTCCAAAAATCCTGTACGCAGATGGGAGAAACTTCCAGAAAGTCAGCCATCGCTGCAGGACTCCACCAATTTGGGCTTTATGGCAGAGAGGCCAGACAGAAGCCCAGCATGATAAAGAAACAAAGTCCAGCAGCTATATGGATAACAGGCGAGAGAGTCAATCAAGAAGTCCAAAGATATGCTGCTATGATAAGGAAATCAGAATATTTCATTAGCAAGGTAGAGAATGACACAAATTTGAATGGCAGGGTTCAGTTGTATTTTTTCAAACACGTGATGACAGCGGATGAAAACAGAGGTCAATCAAATCTTCAGACATCCATGTTACTGCTTATAGAGAGCCTACAGTAAATGCCAATTCCTGTTTGTTTGGTCAATAACAAAAATAAGGAGACAGTTTACAGAGGTATGCATTTAATTTGTTATCCTGCATGTACATACATTTCATGATAAAGTCAGCTGTATGAAACAAAAATGCTCAGAGCTCTGTACTGATGGCTGACCGTGCAACAAAATAAGCAATATGTACAGGTACTCAAAAATAAGGTTAATACAAATCATGGCGCACATGTTCTCAATTCACTGTTTAATCATGTCGTTTTATATCTAAGCCATCTTTCCAGTGAGGTACTGAAACATTACGGGTCCTACCAAGTTTCAGTCAAGAAGGTCGATATGTTGTCAAATATAATGAGATATTTTTGAATACTGGTTTGAATACGTCAGTTCAGTCTTTTTGAATATACACTATAGAGTCAAAAGTTTGCGGATACCCCTTCTAATTACTGAGCTCCTCTATTCAGCATCACCCACTTGTAACACATTGATAACGTAAAGCACTGGGTTGTTCTGAATACCCCAGTAACTCTCAATATGACACATTTACAAGTTTCTGCTTCCAACAATTCAGTTCATCAACTTTCTTAAACTAAAGTCCACAGAGAATTGGCTTGAACTTGGCTGGCCAGCACAGAACCTTGACCTCAATTTCATTAGACATCTTGAAAATGCACTGGAATGCCAAACAGAGCCAGGGCTCATTGTCTAACATTAGAAGCAGACCTCACAGTCATGTTCCAAAATCTAGTGGAGAGACCTTTAGAAGAACAAAGGCTGTTGTAGCAGCAAAAGTGTGTGTCAGATTTATTTCTATAGCGTTTTTGCTGTTGTTTTGTTTTATAATGGAGCATCGTCTCAAAGCAGCTTTACAAGTTTCTATTATATTATATTATCTAAGCCCAAGGCCAACTTGAACAAGCCTAGGGCAACAGTGGAAAGGAAAAACTCCCTAAATCCAAGAAACCAAAAAAAATACTACTAATCAGCTCCAGGTACATCCCTGGAAAACAAAACCCATGAATTTTCTAGAACATAACAAATATTAAATCAATCCTAGAACATTATGCTCTTAACATTACATTTTTTTAACTTATCACACACAAACAGCATAAAATATTGGTGTTCACTGTGGAGGGACTCTATACCAACACCCACGTTTTGGATGTAATTTTTTGGGTGTCCACAAACTTTTGTCTATACAGTGTACAGTGTACATTGTACATTGAATGTCCAGATCATGTAAACTGCAATTTCATAGAAAGTATTGTGAATGGGTGAAGTTTAAGGGACACGTACCTGTACTGTCGTAGTTCTAGAATTCAAATCATTACATTAAAAATGGAGCTGTTTCAGATAGCTAATTTGAAGCTGCTTTGAGCATTTGAAAATTTAAAGCGTATAGCATAAGTAACATTTTGGAATTATACAGCAACGACTCCATCAGTCCATACATCCACACAATTTCTGGTCTTATTTCAACATTTTTCTAACAGGAAATGTTTAATTTCTAATACTGCTAGAGGCACAATGTTTGGCAAGTTAGCACAAGTAGCCTAGCTCATTGGACAGAGACCGATATGTTCAACTATCAGTTTGGACCCACAGTGGAAAGATGGTTCCTGAGACTGTAGAAAGCCAGGTAAAGCAGTTTGGAAAGGTTAGCTGTATCCAACTGCAGCCACATATATCAAGGTCTAAGCCAGCCAGTCTTCATGCTACATTTGATAGCTTGATACTAGCGTTCAAATCAAAAAAGCCTTTATATGTATAATCGCTCACGCGCTCCATGTGCTTCATATGTATCTGTAACTATGAATTCTAGTGCCTTAAAATACCACCCTAGTAGCAGTGCTAACTATACATTAATCCTGCTGTGACAGATGTTAATGCAACAACATACATGACAAACGTTTTCTCCACTCTTTGTACTGGAAAGCTACAAAACGTGAGAGGAGTGAACAAGGGTTGGTGGTTTCAATGAAATGGTGGTTCATCCCCTGGTGCTCCAACAGTGACCATGACCAAAAATAAAACTTAATAAAGAAATAAATGTTCTACAATCTTCTACATATTCCGGCCTCCATATATAACTAAAGCAGCTCATGTGGTTCAGAGGTACCAACGTAACTGAATCATGACAGTAAGTTTCCCTGAGTTATGAAAGAGCAACCACCAGTGGTAATTTGAGCCAGATCCTGCCAGAACACCATCCGGTGCCTCTCATCAAATAAAATGAACAATATCAATAAACAAAATTTAATTAAATGCTACTTATTTGTATGTAAACTCCTTTCCAGAAACCCAACTGGCTCATTTCCATTGATGGTAAGTGGAGTAATTATTCATCAGTCACATATTGTGCTCTCAGGTGTCAGGAAAGCTCGCAGACGGCAAAAAAAAGACAACATAGTTAAGGCAATTTTTAAAAGACAATACGTTTTTTCATTGATATAGATATTGTATTGACGGCTACTGTATTACATGTTGGACCATGAGCCTGGTTGTGTTTATTTGTTCCGGTACCTTGTCTCTTAATGCACACTTGGGTGGCCACTGTGCTACACCAACGCCATGATATTTCTGACCTGAAGTAGTCCTAGTACTAAAATCCCTTTTAAAATCCCTGCAAAGACCCTCTTTAAGAGAAATTTCTGCACACACTCACACTGTTTGTAAGAGATTAGAGCCAAAAAAACCATCTTCTCTCTTTGGACGTGTACTAACACCTTCCTGCACAGATTATAATACAGAAATCTGATAATTCTTCATTTACTTCCCCATTTTCTCACTACACTCATACTTCTCTTTAACCCAAAAAAGATTTGAAAAGTCTGCTGTGAATCTGATCTGTCCTTCAGTAATACTATCCTAAAACCACAGAGGCAATCCAACTCTTCCCTTCATAATGTAGAAATGTATAACAATGATCTACTCTTCCTGCTGGCCTATTGCACTAAAACCGAAGTAAACAAAAAAATTAATCAAATAAATAAAATTGATTATTGCTCATAGTTTGGTTACACTTTTTTTGTTATATAGAAACAACGCAAAATATCATCAAATCTGATCTAAAAGTACAACTTCGTAAAAATTGCATAGATTAAATATCACACTTAAAATATTTTTCACAACATGGATTTTAAAGAACTGCTGATACAGTTCTAGTACCCTTACTACGCATACGTAATCTTCCCCTTGCATAGCATTTCACACCTGTTATAATCACTATATTTTTGCAGGATTTTGGAGGTTTGGAAGAACGTGCAAAAACATTTGAGTGGTTTACAATAGACCACTCAAGGCTCTCCAGATACAGACCCAGCTTTGATTTGATGGCACATCGCTGCATCTTCCCTTTTTAGGTTACAGGTGCGTTGTCAGTTTCATCGGTTCCTTCTTGCACCAACAGACTCTCAGTTTCACTGCCATCTCTTAGCTGGAGGAATCGAAGCCCACTGAAATGAAAGCAGATTGACGTTTCAGAAAACAGGCTGACAGACTTTCCTCAGAAAAGTTTGTAACCAATGTAAGTTTACAAGTCAGGTATTTATTTGAATATTGCATTACCACTGGATAAGTGAAAGTTACAAGAGCTTTGTTGCCACCCTAAACACATGGACCTGTCTCTTACACACATTATCTTAAAGCTCAATACCCTTAACTTAATCACCCTGTTAAATTAGTCATTCAAACTCCATATGAACATTTTAGGAGAACTTTAGAGTAACTGCCATTCACATTCCCCTGTGTCTTACTTCTTCTTAAACCCTAGAACAATACATTTGTTAATGTGCAACAACATCCTTATCTCCATCGTAATATTGCTAATTCAATTAGTGTTTCATTTTTGGACTCGTGCTGTTTCCTATGCATTATGTTTGATCTGTATTACCTTACACCTAATACTTATATTATGGCATATATATATAAAATTTTTGATATATATTTTTGATCCTGCCATATACTGATGTAATTTAAATTTTACTGATAATTAAATCTTAAAGAGTTTTGTTGTAATTTTGAAACTTTTAATTTATGTCACAGATTTTTTCTAAAACAAGATATATTATTTTAATTTCAAATACTGTGGTGTTAAACAGCTGTTGGAATTCCTTTGCCTCAGATCCTGCAAATTTTATCACGGTATGGTTACATAAAGAGAACACGGGAACCAAGAGCAGCCGCTTTAAAGAAATGGAAGCTGAATTTAGTTTTGCAGCTGTTCTTTCTAGGTTGTGAATTCTGAATATGAAATGAATGTCTTCTTCGAATGTTCTAAGATTTCAGCAAATTATCAGACAAAGTGACACAGTGACTAAAGACTGAGGTATGGCTTAGCTGGACAACTTCAATTACAGACTTTTTTGTTGTGTGAAAAGGGGAAATAATTATTTATGATGGCAAGTTTTCTATACAATTTTGTCTTAATCATATTAAAAGCAATGTACTATAGGTAACATATACATACAGACGAGGCATTAGAAAGATCTGCTCTGTCCCTAATTATAACTTAATCACTCAACACACTGCCCATAAAGATAAAGTTGCCCAAAATGATTCCATCATTAGAAATATTTTACTAAATTTAGGATGCTTTTAACGGACTATGTGTATTTGAAGTAAAGTCAAAATTAATAGTGGCTGTGAAGTGTGGTGTCTCACTTGTCAGTGCCATTTCCTTCACATGACACTTGTTTGCAAAGTGTGGTTTAGCATGGACATGCAGTATTGTTGCAAAGGTCTCAGACACCTTTGCTTTTTATTTCATTTTGGCTTACAGTGGTGCGTGAAAGTTTGTGAACCCTTTAGAATTTGCTATATTTCTGCATAAATATGACCTAAAACATCATCAGATTTTCACACAAGTCCTGAAAGTAGATAAAGAGAACCCAGTTAAACAAATGAGACAACAATATTATACTTGGTCATTTATTTATTGAGGAAAATGATCCAATCTTACATATTAGTGAGTGGCAAAAGTATGTGAACCTCTAGGATTAGCAGTCAGGTGTTCTCAATCAATGGGATGCTAATCAGGTGTGAGTGGGCACCCCGTTTTATTTAAAGAACAGGGATCTACACATGTTTGTGGAAGTGTATCATGGCACGAACAAAGGAGATTTCTGAGGACATCAGAAAAAAAGTTGCTGATGCTTATCAGGCTGGAAAAGGTTACAAAACCATCTCTAAAGAATTTGGACTCCACCAATCCACAGTCAGACAGATTGTGTACAAATGGAGGAAATTCACGACCATTGTTACCCTCCCCAGGAGTGGTCGACCAACAAAGATCACTCCAAGAGCAAGGTGTGTAATAGCTGGTTAGGTCACAAAGGACCCCAGGGTAACTTCTAAGCAACTGAAGGCCTCTCTCACATTGGCTAATGTTAATGTTCATGAGTCCACTATCAGAAGAACACTGAACAACAATGGTGTGCATGGCAGGGTTTCAGGGAGAAAGCCACTGCTCTCCAAAAAGAACATTGCTGCTCATCTGCAGTTTGCTAAAGATCACGTGGACGAGCCAGAAGGCTATTGGAAGAATGTTTTGTGGACAGATGAGACCAAAATAGACCAAAATTTAAACTTTTTGGTTTAAAAGAAAAGCATGGTTTGGGCCTGTTTTGCTGCATCTGGGCCAGGACGACTTGTCATCATTGACAGAACAACAAATTCTGAATGATATCAGAGAATTCTAAAGGAAAATGTCAGGACATCTGTTCATGAACTGAATCTCAAGAGAAGGTGGGTCATGCAGCAAGACAACGACCCTAAGCACACAAGCCGTTCTACCAAAGAATGGTTAAAGTTAATGTAAAGAATAAAGTTCATGTTTTGGAATGGCCAAGTCAAAGTCCTGCCCTTAATCCAATCCAATGGAAATGTTTTGTGGAAGGACCCTGAAGCGAGGCAGGTAATGGAGGAGGAGGAAACCCACCAACATTCCCAGAGCTGAAAAGCTGAAGCTGTTCTGTACGGAGGAATGGGCTAAAATTCCTCCAAGCCGGTGTGCAGGACTGATCAACAGCTACAGGAAACGTTTAGCTGCAGTTATTGCTGCACAGGGGGGTCACACCAGATACTGAAAGCAAAGGGTCACATACTTTTGCCACTCACTAATATGTAATATTGGATCATTTTCCTCAATAAATAAATGACTAAGTATAATATTTGTGTCTCATTTGTTTAACTGGGTTCTCTTTATCTACTTTTAGGACTTGTGTGAAAATCAGATGATGTTTTAGGTCATATTTATGCAGAAAAATAGAAAATTACAAAGGGTTAAACCTTCAAGCACCACTGTAGTTAGTCTCTGTGTTTGAACACATCAGTAATTCAGATATTCAACCGGTTATGGATTAACTGGAGTTTGTCCTCCCAAAGTCCGTTCACTATGGGTACTCCAGCTTCCTCCCACATTTCAAAGACGTGTTAATTGGTTTCTGTAAAATGCACTTAGTGTGTGTGCTCTATGATTAACTTTCTAGGCGTTGGGATTAATTTGTTATGGGATCTTTTGTTAAGGCACAGACTGGCCAGCAGGGTGATGTTCACATTCACAGGTGTGCAGACTTGAGCCGGTGAGGTAAAATATGCAGTGGAACAAGAGCCGTGCCCACAGGAAGACAAAGATAATCATAAATCAACTCATTGAAAAAAATAATACACAGATTACTCGACTACCAAAGTAATCATTAATCTTTCCCAGAGCGACTCACGACTTATACAATCTTACAATGCAAGCAATTCTGGGTTAAGGGCCTTGCTTAAGGACCCAACAGTGGCAAAGGCAGGATTTGAACCCTGGACCTTCTGGTCCATAGCCCAGTACCAGTAGTTTTGCAGTTTTATGACTTTATTTCATTGTTTTTAAAGGCATTATTAGCTTTACAGGTTTTACAGACTTATTATATATATAATATATAATACAATATGCACTATGGAAAAGCATGAGCCTAAATGCTTACTTACACCAGTAGACTCATAGGAATGAGGCACAGTCCACCAGCCAAAAGGAAGGCAAACGCAGGGAACCAGGCCACCGTGGCGCTGTAGATGCTGTTGAATGCTGCACTGGCAATGACAGTGGTTAGGGTGTCAGCGGAGGCCACACAGGCAAAGAGGGCACCTGCAAAGAAAAACAACTACTAGCCTCTCACAATATCACACTGCTGTCATGCTAAACCAATCATTCTATTGACAATGACTGCAG
This sequence comes from Ancistrus triradiatus, assembly GCA_025084515.1. NCBI lineage: Eukaryota > Metazoa > Chordata > Actinopteri > Siluriformes > Loricariidae > Ancistrus > Ancistrus triradiatus. The sequence goes on along the minus strand of JAJAGP010000644.1, from coordinate 111,355 downwards.
CCAAATTGTTGGACTACGTGCATTTTGTGCTTCCCTCCTCTAGCACAAACTTTACCAAATACTTATTTTCCACCATGATTTACAATTAAATTCTTTAAAAATCCTACAATGTGATTTCCTGGATTTTTTTCCTCATTGTGTCTCTCATAGTTGAAGTGTAGCTATGATGACAATTACAGACCTCTCTCATCTTTCCAAGTAGGAGAACTTGCGCAATCAGTGGCTGACTAAATACTTTTTGCCCCACTGTACATGACTTCTTGAATAATCAAATTAAAGATACTTTAACAATTAACTGATTAACTTAGGAAGCTGCGATAGGTGTGAGAAAGCACAAAAAATCTGTGCAAGATGTATTCTCTGGAACTACAGGCAAACACTGCTAATTATTTCCAGAAACTGTTGGGTATGTGCCTTAAATTTAAGGAGTATGTGCAGTCTTATGTCAAAGTTTGGGCACTAATGTCCCATTACTGAGTTTTGCCACATTGTACTGACTGGGGAAAAGAATTACACACAACAGTTAGCCCACCACAGCCTCCAGGGATTATTGTAGCCCGATGACAGCCTTTGTATTTCATTTTCAATAAATGAACAATAATTGGACATTACATTTTTTATGCATTGTAAAGGATTGTACTGTTTAGAGGTCGAGTTAACTTCAGTTTATTTACATAGCTTACTGTTCAGGTGACGTGGTCCTTCAGTGCAGAAATGAGTAGGACAGAGCACTTATGAGTAAGAGCTTTTAGTTACAGAACAGCAGTGAGTTGAGTGTTTAGGCTTACCTTGCTCAGACTTTGTGACCAACTTTGACATCATTGAGCGCATGACAGGAAAAGGCATGATAGCCAAGAGCATAGGAATCCTGACTACAGAAAAGGAAAAAAGACACCAGGTTAGCCACTCTACAATTGCTATAGGAACATCTGCCATAGGAATAAGGGGTTGCCTTTTTTGAAAGTTACATTTGTGAGAAATACTCCTTTACCTAAAACATGAATTTGATTATTTCTCACAAATTTGTAGTAGTTCAAGTAGTATCATAGTCTAACAAACCCAAATATAGGGTAGAAATTCGGGTTTGTAGATTTTCTATAACATGTGGAACAAATAAAAACAGTGTGATGAGGTGGCTAAGGATATACACAACACTCAAAAAGTTAATTATTAGTTTGTCTGAATTTGAAATTTGGTTGGTTGGTTCTATTTAAGCGACAAGTTTAGACCTAACAATTATGACATGCTCACCTAATTGCAATTATTGGAACAAATTCAGATAATTTGGAACTTTTTACTGTACTTCCTCATTCAGATCTCCTTGTCCCTCTTCCTCTTTCCAGATCTCAGACCTAGCACTTTGCTTGCTGACACGCTCACCACTTCTGCAGTAGTTGCTCAGTCATCCAGCACCCCTTCACCACCACCCAGCACCTGCCACAGCTCCCCCAGAATTTCGCACCACAGACTTTCCGCTGAATTTCACACCACTTGCTCTTTTTTTTCCAGTAAGGTTCAGTCCTTACTCTTTTCTTCGCTTCAGTGCTCACCTTACAGACCAGCATCTGATGTTGTCTAGATACCCTCTCCCTTGCCACAACCTTACAATCTCCAATCTGTTTCAGGTTGCATCTCCTGAAAACCACGAAGCTAACCATTAATACTAAACGCCAAACATCACACAACTAGGAAAATGGTAACTAGCCCGTGCAGAAACTTACTAAACGTGCAGTTTCAGCTGGATTCTGATTAAAGCTTGCATCCGTTGAGCTTTTGACAGACATGATACCGGGCAAAAACACCTGAGCTTAGTCTAGTTACTGATTAAAATTTCAATCCACCATGAAGTCTATCATCTTTTTATTTTTCCCCCCAAACAGGCAGGAGGTGAGCAGCTATACTGAACAAACTGCTCCATTAGCCTTGGACTCGTATTGAAATTCTGTATCATTTAGATTCACAGCACATTAGTTAGAACTGCTAGGGGATTTTAGGTCATATGTGGAAAAAGGAAATAAAAAAGAAGCCCAGTATGTCTTTGAAGACCAATATTGGGTTATGTGGTTCAACAGAATAACTAAAAAAAAATCTAATAATGAAACAGGCCTGGACAAAAATGATGGTACCCTTAACCTAATATTCTGTTGCACAACCTTTTGAGGCAATCACTGCAATCAAGCGATTTCTGTAACTCTCAGTGACTCTCCTCATGAGCAAACTGCTCCAGTTGTCTCAGGTTTGAAGGGTGCCTTCTCCAGACGGCGTGTTTCAGCTCCTTCCAGAGATGTTCAATAGGATTTAGGTCAGGGCTCATGGAAAGCCACTTCAGAATAGTCCAATGCTTTGCTCTTAGCCATTCTTGGATGTTTTTAGCTGTGTGTTGAGTCATTATCCTGTTGGAGGACCCATGAGCTGGAACTGAGACCAAGCTTTCTGACACTGGGCAGCACATTTCGCTCCAGAAATCCTTGATAGCCCTGAGACTTCATTGTACCCTGCACAGATTCAAGACACCTTGTGCCAGATGCTGCAAAGCAGCCCCAGAACATAACAGAGCCTCCTCCATGTTTCACAATGTTATTTTCTTTGTATGCTTCATTTTTGCATCTGTGAACATAGAGCTGATGTGACTTGCCGAAAAGCTCCAGTGTTGTCCCATCTGTCCAAAGGACATTCTCCCAGACGTTTTATGGCTTGTCAACATGCATTTGGAAAATTCCAGGCTCGCTTTTTCACGATTTGCTTTCAGTGGTTTCCTCCTCGGTCGTCTGCCATGAAGTTCACTTTGGCTAAAACAGTGACGGATGGTGCGATCTGACATGGATGTACCTTGACCTAGAAGTTCACCTCTAATCTTTTTGGAAGTTCTGGGCTCTTTGGTTATTATTCATATTATCTGTCTCTTCAATTTGTCATTAATTTTCCTCTTGTGGCCATGTCCAGGGAGATTGGCTAAAGTCCCGTAGACCTTAAACTTCTGAATACTATGTGCAGCTGTAGTAACAGGAACATCAAGTTGCTTGGAGATTGTCTTACAGCCTTTATCTGTAACATGTTTGTCTATAACTTACTTTCTAATCTCCTGACACAACTCTCTCCTTAGCTTTCTGTGGTCCACGTTCAGTGTGGTACACACCATGATACCAAGGAGCACAGGGACTACTTTCACCCTTTTCAAATAGGTAGACTGACTGATCACAAGTTTGAAGACATCTGTAATGCTACTTACAGGACACACCATAGTTTAACATGTCCCTATGGACAAATTATTTTCAATCTTTTCAAGTGGTACCATCATTTATGTCCAGTCCAGTTTCATTAGTCTGTTTTTTTATTATTCTGTTGAACCACAATCCAAAAGCAATGTCTGAGTTTCATTAGTTGATTGTCAGTAAATTATTTATTATTACTTTTGTCAGTTTCAAGTTATTTCAGTGACCATTGTGGGTTTTTCTTTCGTTAACGGAAGGTTACCAACAATTTTGTCCATGTGTGTATAAAACGCATCACTTATATAACCAGAGACATTCTTGAGCATTGTGGTTCGATTGACAAAGACTGATCTCCTTGATTACAATCACCAAAACTGTTTAGAGAAGAAGACACCCTCCCAATTTTTAAACAGCAAGGTTGCTTTAGGTTTGCGACTATACTAAATATTAACAAATCCTACAAACTAATTCCACACACAGTCAATGAAGAAATTGAAGGCTCACAGTGGTTTTTACATGACAAAGATTCAAAATGTCCATCAAATTCAACCTTGAACTACTTCAAGAAATGAAACATTAACGTTTAGGAATCCTACACAGCTTCCAAACTTGCTCAGCAAAAGTTACAAAGACTGTCGGCTGGATTTTTGCCAAAGGGAGAGTTGCAAAATACTATCTGTCAAGATGCTCAAACATTTGCCCATTCTAATAAGCAATAATGATGTATAAACACACACACTTGTGGTCTAACCATCACGAAAACCCAGGTTCCAGTCTTTCTTTGTTTTTTTAAGGTATGTTTAAAGCCAAACATAGATTAAAGGTTTTTTTGTTTTGTTTGTTAGTTTTTGGTGGGTTTTTTTGGAACGCTTACCCAGAAACATCAGCAGTGTAGTTTTGGCAAAAGCAACCATCACCATTCCTGTGAAGACAGACAGCATCCCGATGAAGATGATGGCTATATCTGGAGCACAGCGTGACAGCACAAACACACCAACAAAGCTGACGATGAACACGGCCGTGGATAGAGCCGAACCATAGCCGATGAGGATCTCACTCCAGCAAAGTGGCTCATTCAGCTCATAGAGTGTGATAATGCTCAGGCCTCCAAAGTTGACAAAGCTGAAGGAGCAGAAGATGGCGATCAGAAGCACGACCAAGCCATTTCTCCTCCTGCTACCATGTGCAAAGAGGTTGTAGATCCCCATTGTGAGCTTCTGAAATGTCCGAGGTTGATGTTGAGTGCTGTCAGTCACCCTGCTTTCCTCCAGAATATAGATAACGTAGAGCAGATTCACCAGATGGAGCATGGCAGCGGTGAAGAAGGGCCAGTTAAATCCGGTGGCCCGTATAAAGTAGCCAGAGGAAATCAAGGCTGCGCCAGAGAGCAAGCCGATTATCATGTCCAGCCCTGCCATGTGTAGAGTCTTCTGCTTTCCATCCTCATGTAGGTCAGCCACGTAAGAAAAGCAGCCACCCAAAAAGGTGCCTATACCACCAAAGAGTGAACTGGCAAAGTTCGCTACAATTAGCAGGTAGAGGTTAAGCTCGAAAACGGACACAGCGAGGAAAGTGAAGCAGTAGATCAGAGCGCCGATGAGGGGGAGGATGATGGTGATCTTACGTCCCCGATAGTCACTGTAGGCTACAAGAATCAGAGTCACCAGGAGACTGGGGATCACGGAGAAAAGGTCCGAGCACATGAAGAACAGCGAGGCTGCCTTCTGCACCTCCTAAGGACAGACAATCAGTCACCAAGTCAAATACATAAGTCACTATGCAGAAAGGAAGCAGAATGCAAAAGGGTCACCAAAACAACATGCAGAAAATGGAAAGAGGAAGCAGAAAGCAGAAGAATGATCAACAAGTAGGCTATCTAACGCTATTTAAAGAAGTCTAGTACATCTAAAAGCTGTAACCATATTCTGTCATACATTTAACCACCCTGCAATGACACTCACTATTTAAAGAAGTATGAAGAAAGGAAATTTAAAATTTCAGGATATTCACTCACCGGCCACTGTATTAGGTACACCTGTTTCAGTGCTGTTGAACACAGATATCTAATCGCTTTCTGTTAAGGCATTCAGATGGTAGGGTCAGAGTTTCTTGAAAACAACATAAAAGCATGGGTCCATCATGCTGTAACGATTCATATTTTCTTGGCACACTTTGGGCCCCTTAATACCAATTGGTGGTTTAAACACCACAACCTACTGGAGTATTGTTACTACCATGTGCATCCCTTTTATGACCACAGTGTACATCTTCTTTTGGCTACTTCCAGCAGGATAACGCACCGTGTCATAAAGCTCAATCTGGTATCTTCAACATGACAATGAGTTCAATGCACCTCCACTGTCACCAGATCTCAATCCAATAGAGCACATTTGGGAGGTGGTGGAGATTTGCATGATGGATGTGCATCTGACAATTCTGCAGTAATTGTGTGATGGTATCATGTCACTGTTGACCAGAATCTCTGAGGAATGTTTCCAGCACCATGTTAAATCTATGCCATGAAGAAGTAAGGCAGTTCTGAAAGCAAAAGGGGGTCCAACCTGGTACTAGATTAGATTCAACTTTATTATCATTGTCCAGAGTACTAGTACAGAGAAAATGAAATGCTGTAGCAAGATGTACCTACTAAAGTGGCTGATGAGTGTATATTTTGGGATATATTGTGGGACTGTGGTGGCCTAGTGGTTAAGGTACTGGACTACGGACCAAAAGGTCCACGGTTCAAATCCCACCTCTGCCAAGCTGCCACTGTTGGGTCCTTCAGCAAGACCATTAACCCACAATTGCTTGGATTGTAAGACTGTATCAATTGTAAGTCGCTCTGGATAAGGGCGTCTGCTAAATTCTGTAAATGTAAATGTAAATTTTAATCGAATAGCCGGGTGATTATGGACACCAGATTAGTCCATTTTAAATTTGAAATGGGGTCCGTCATAAGCATACGCACATTTTCAGAGATGCACTTTATGTATAATGACTTATATTTCATGGTGGTTTCATATTTAAGGCAGGAACTTGCGTGTTTGTCCATTTAAACAAGTGGTTTTCCTCCTTGTGCAAATCTTCTAATGTAAGCCTGTTTAAATATTTGCGGACTCACCTCCACTTGGTTGCTGTCGTTGCTGGCATTGGAGTTGCATCGGGATGAACTGTTGATGCCAGGATAGCTGCTGTTGGTGATCTGCAGCCACAGACGGCGGTACACATACTGCTGTATCAGAGGATACCCCAGAAAAGTGGCAAACGCGTAAAAAGCGACTGCCGGTTGCAGCAAATATAAACTCTTCATATCGTCGCTGACTGGTTTTGGGGCTGATAAAGAAGTGAGCGGTCCTGTTCAAGTCATTATTCTCATCAGCTGCCGGTTTAAACTCCGAATCATGAGGGGGGGAAACCTCCACAAATAACGCAAATGTGTAAACCATACAGACTCCTGCAGTACTACCGGTTAAAACAAATCCATTATAAAAGTTATTAATAACATAAACAATACATAGCCAGTTACGGATATATTCAATTCCCTTCCTTACTCAAGCATAACGCTTCAGATAGTAACTGAGGCAAATAAGCTCACGTGGCTCGCCTGTGATAACGCACCGAGTGTTTAAGAAAACATTTTTACCCTGTATTAGTACTGATAAGAGCTGTTCCTGTTTTGACTGATCGCAGCTCCTCATTGGACAATCCAGCTAAACCCGGCCTTCTGAGCTGCTCGTGAAGCTGTCAATCATATTAGTGGGCGGGTCTCAACCCCCGAGAGTATTAAAGGGCTTCACTGGGCTTGTTGCAGTTGTGTAACTGTGGAGAAGTGCTCGAATGGGTCTGAACTTGTCTCAAATCCATATCTGTCAGTGTCAGGCTTAAGTCGCCAGTAATAAGTAGCCTACTTGTTCCTTTCAAGTGGGGTTTGCTCACAGCATTACAAAGCAGTGCGGGTTCAGGACATTGCCATGTTCAGCTTCCTTTTGGATACGCAGGGTAATTTGGCAATCAGTTCAGTTAATATCACGTGACTCACCTTAGCCAAACGCATACAGACATGTGTTGTAGGGAGAAAACGATATGTATACGTATTTTACTTTCATAACCCGCCCTAACGAATAATGATCCTTAAATTCAAACTGAACGGCCTTCCTTACCTCAGACAAAAGGCCAAAACGCAAACCTATGGTGTTGGGCTACCAACTGCTGCTGGAGCACCTGAGCACTGCAGTGCAGATGGCATTCTGAATACCATATTCCATTCCCTTCCCTTCTATTAGTGACCGAAATTAAATTCCACCAAATGGGTGCCATTCCAGTAGATAACTAATGTAATTATATATAACACACGTATGTATTTACATTTGCAGTTGCATGACTGCGCAGAACACTTTGCTTAATATAATATAATAAAACATTATTAGTATAGTAATAGTATGAAATTATAAAAATATTATTTCTTAACTGTCCCCGGTCTCTAACATTACACTCTACAATGAAATATAATGATTTCAATATGTCTGAAATATTTTTTTTTGCATCGTGTCACTTCATATCCCGTCGATGAATTCCATCCATGATAATTTACTTTAAAATGCACATTTTAAAAGTACACATTCCCCAGGTTTTCACTCAGTTAGTTTACCCCTGCATAGTCCCATTCTGAAAATTAGGGAACATGGCACAAGTCACATATTCAGTAGGCAGTTGTATCATCTGGATCTTCTGATGATTTTGGGGAGACCAAAAGTAAGTTACCTTTTATTTTTCCTGAATAGTTGATGATATTGTAATTATGACTGAGAAGATCTATTTAAACTGAGGCATGGATTTCACTAATGAAAATCAGTATTCTGGTTACAACTTTCATGAATAACAGTTGACAGATCAGCTTTGCAGGATGTAACCTTTGCATGGACCAATTAATTTCCACCATAAATTTTCAAATAGATTGAGGTTCAGACATTGAGTTGATGTGCTGAATTCCTAATGAAAAGCTTGAACACTCTTTGCTCTGTGGCAAGACACCTTATCATCTGAAAAATGAGTTAATAACTAAACCCATTTTGGGTAACCCATGGGATAAGTAAAGTGTCCGACTATAATGATTACCATCACTCCTGGCTATTTATCTAACATGGAATATCAACCATATCAACCATATTAATGAGTGGGGAAATTTGATTGTTACTTCAGTCAGTCATCTTTCATGTTTCATTGAAATGGGAACAGAAAAGAAGTTGCACCATTCATCCTCAGTCCATGATACTTTCTCTTTAACCCACTGTAACCTTGTTTTCTTCTGTTTAGGTGTTAGTTCTGGTTTTCATATGGCTTTTCTATACTAAATTCCATTTTATTCAGCCAATTGCTTACAGTTGACTCCTGTTTCTGCCCTAATGCTGCTTTTCATTTGTCTTATTGTGCATTTTCTATCTCAAAGGCCTGTTACTTTGAGTTTTCTATCTTGATGCTTGATGTCATCCTTGGGGGCTATCCAAAAATAGAACCTGAGAGCCTTTTTCCACCTCTTGTGGTAAGACCCAGTGTCTTATCAGGACACACCTGTAATCATTTACGTATCTGCCTGAGACATAACTGCATGCCAAGTTTTGCAGCAATCCAGCATTTCTATCGGGTGTTATTTTTTTTGTCAGTGAGTATATTTGCACCAAATTTTAGACACAGCTCACTGGGAACAACCAACCATTTTTTGCCACACTCGGTTTAGGAATTTGCTCTAGAACATGTTATAAAGTTTAAAACTCACTTATGATGGGGGATGGGTTATTAGCACAGCATTAAATACACAATACTACAATTTTTCAAAAGAGTGGAATCCCACCTTGTCCAGTCATGTTTCTGCAGGCCCTTAATGACTCAGTTATCTTGTGCTATTTCAAGATAAGCTGCTGATTATTGCTCTAGAGCACCAGTACATACTGTATACACGTGTAATTATAGGTGAGTATACAGGAGCAACAACAACAAAAATATACATTCTGAAAACATATTTGAATTCAGCATTCAAAAACATAAGCAGCAAGTATTTTATTTTTACATGGGACAAAATCTTCGTTAACCAGTGTAATCAGTCTACAACAATCACTAAAAACAGCAAATAAATGACAGTCTTTGGAAAGAAGCAAATCAAGAGTCCTAGCTATATGGCCAAGAGCATTTACAGCTTTTAGCAGAGAGACGTACAGTTGAGCTAAGTGACTATCGGAAGTTGTTTATATGATCAACAGTGGCAGCTTGGCATCACAACCAAGTAGTCCAGATCTAAGCCCCATCTACTGGCTATGTTTTAAAGCAGGAATGGAGCATCTTTGTTACTTCATTTGAACTTCATTCACTCATTTTCCATGCCTGCTTAATCCAATTCAGTGTCACATGGGACCAGGAATGAGGCCTACCAAGCAGCACAGGTCGCAAGGTGAGAATGAACCCTGGAAAGGAGCACCATCACAGGACACATGCACACACTCACTCATTCAACACTGGGACACCTTATTTTGGACGAAACCAGAGTACCCAGAGGTCATCGATGCAGACACTGCACCACAGCCTCACAACATAAATCAACTGTATTAACCAAATAGACTGTCAATTTTAAATGTCAGTGTCTACTTTGGTTTCCTTTGTTTGCTGAGTGCAACAAGCAAGTTGCTCATCTTGTCAATGATGGGAAATTTGGAAATGGTTTTCCAAAAGTACAGTGGTGCATAAAAGTTTGTGAACCCTTTAGGATTTTCTATATTTCTGCATAAATATGACCTAACACTGCATCAGATTTTCACAAAAGTCCTAAAAGTAGATAAAGAGAACCCAGTTAAACAAATGAGACACAAATATTATACTTGGTCATTTATTTATTGAGGAAAATGATCCACTATTACATATTAGTGAGTGTCAAAAGTATGTGAACCTTTACTTATCTGGTGTGACCCCCCTGTGCAGCAATAACTGCAACTAAACGTTTCCTGTAGCTGTTGATCAGTCCTTCACACCGGCTTGGAGGAATTTTAGCCCATTCCTCCGTACAGAACAGCTTCAGCTCTGGGATGTTGGTGGGTTTCCTCACATTAGCTGCTCGCTTCAGGTCCTTCCATGACATTTCCATTGGATTAAGGTCAGGACTTTGGCTTGGCCATTCCAAAACATGAACTTTATTCTTCTTTAACCATTCTTTGGTTGAACGGCGGCTTGTGTGCTTAGGGGCATTGTCTTGCTGCATGACCCACCTTTCTCTTGAGATTCAGTTCATGGACAGATGTCCTGACATTTTCCCTTTAGAATTCTCTGATATATTCAGAATCCATTGTTCCATCAATGATGCGAGCCGTCCTGGCCCAGATGCAGCAAAAAACAGGCCCAAACCACGATTACTACCACCACCATGTTTCACAGATGGGGATAAGGTTCTTATGCTGGAATGCTGTGTTTTCCTTTCTCCAAACATAACACTTTTTCTTTTAAACACAAAAAAGTTCTATTTTGGTCTCATCCGTCCACCAAAAACATTCTTCCAATATCCTTCTGGCTCGTCCACGTGATCTTTAGCAAAAACTGGCCGATGAGCAGCAATGTTCTTTTTGGAGAGCAGTGGCTTTCTCCTTGAAAACCCTGTCATGCACACCATTGTTGTTCAGTGTTCTTCTGATGGTGGGACTCATGAACATTAACATTAGCTAATGTGAGAGAGAGGCCTTCAGTTGCTTAGAAGTTACCCTGGGGTCCTTTGTGGACCTCGCCAACTATTACACACCTTGCCTTGCTCTTGGAGTGATCTTTGTTGATCGACCACTCCTGGGGAGGGTAACAACGGTTCTTGGATTTCCTCCATTTCTTCCACAATCTGTTCTGACTTTGGATTGGTGGAGTCCTAAACTCTTTAGAGATGGTTTGTAACCTTTTCCAGCATGATGAGCATCACCAACTCTTTTTCTGAGGTCCTCAGAAATCTTTGTTTGTACCATGATACACTTCCACGAACACGTGTTGTGAAGAGCAGACTTTGATAGATCCCTGTTCTTTAAATAAAACAGGGTGCCCCCTCACACCTGATTGTCATCCCAGAAATAATTACTAAAAAATAATACATAAGTTAATTTAATTACTAAACTGAATTTTACAAATGTTTTATTCAAAATGTAATGAATTACATAAACACTAGTCCACCTATTTTATGTAACCCCGCCCTTCATGGTGCAGGACAAAGCGAGAGGTGCTTGGAGAGGGGAGTGTCTCTGTCCATTATTCATTTGTGTAACTGTGACAAATATGTCAGCATGCAGGTCTGCTGGGAAAGGGTGGTCTGAGTAAGTCCCTCACTGCCAATAGTTTATTCGGTATTTCTTAAGATTTACATATAAACATAGATTTAACCTCTGGGTGAGGTAGTGGGATGTTTACATATACGTAGGGTCCTATATAAGGTGATAATAAATAAATAATGTAATTACCTTTAAATCTGAAAGAGGTAATGAATAGAATATTCATTGTATACAATTATTAGTAGTACAAGTAGTACTTCTATAGTTGTGGTGTGCACCAATTTGGAAGTCCTGTATGCGTAAACAGCAACCTGACGCACAGGTTAAGTGCCATACTTGTCTTTCAGGTATAACAAGCCACCAGGACAGATAGCTACACATATTAGTTTAGCAGGGCTGCAAAGATTTTTCTCATTTAATTTGTCAGTTTCATGAATTTAATACTATCAATCTATAACTATATAAATAAATAAAATGGTTACAGGAATGCAAACTTTTAAAATTACCATTAACCAACTCGAACACAAATTTATGGTTGTTCAAGGCTAGGGAAACGGGTGAGAAAATGTCACTCAGTCTTCTCTTGTGACTCATTACAATGACATGTCACGATGTAAAAAATGTTAACAAAGAATGTTGGCAGGACAGCTGAAACGGTGTCTGCATTTTCATGAAATTCAGTTTTACTTACTCTAACAACAACCTAGGTCACACTGCAAATGCCAGCGTTATGGAAGCTGCGAAGCCTACCAAGCTAGAGATCATAAAGAAGCACTCTCAAAAAGCACTGGAGTGCCTCAATGCAGGGATTCGAGAGGAGGATGTGGGAAATAAAGCCAGAGCGATCATCTTATACAGACTGGGACAGCGGCATTTACTGAAGGGTTTGGAACTATCCAACTTCTGCAGATTTGCTGAACAGACGCAGGTGGAGATGAACAAAACAATGAGTGACATCACAGCTCGTCTGGCCAGGCTGGAATCCACATCAGAGCCAGGGTCACACGGGGTCAATAAGCTTTATCCGAACCTTCAGCAGTCAATGGTGCCAACCAGCTCCAATGTCAACAACCAGCAATCTTTCAGACCTTCAGGTGGTTCTCCAAATCTGCTAGACTCAGCTGCCTTGAAACCTGATGGGGTATCCAGTAAACTGCCACCAGTCTACACCCCGAGACCCACCAATGGACAAGTATCATTTTCACACAACAGTGGAAAAACCAGGTCTTCACAGCCAAAGCCAAAGCAGGTATCCCCAAAAGGTGAAGACATCTTCTTCTTGCCTCAAGGGGTGCAGATATTCTTTATCACAGCAGATGGGAAGATCAGCGCTCCTTCATATCCTGGGTACCTACGCATCTTCCTGAACTGCACGCAGCATTCTGACAGAAACAATAACAGTAACAGCAGGTATCCTCTAGTTTACCTACAGGTACGTAGATTGTTGGACTTCACTATTATCAAGTTTTTACGCTTATTATAAGCAACCAAAATAATCAAATGGATTTAATATGTACTTTATGTATCAGAATTCTTAAATGATTCATTTTAAATAACAGTGGATCCTTCTATCTGATATATGACATTGGCTTATTCTTATTAATCTTAAACGAATATTAGACTAAGGCTGTTATTCTCTAAACATTTCCAACATCTTCAATCCTTTACTTGTTTATTATGTTTATAAAAATCCATTCATATGTCTACTAAGGGGGCAGTCAAATGTGAAAAGTAATGCTATAAAACTAATACCACAGAACACCAATATGTACTACTATCAAACTATAGCTAAGCTAAACTACAGCTGCTGTCATTTATTTAAAAAAAATCGTCTAGTAGTATTCATGATGTCCAGTTTCGTGGAAGCATGCTTAATCATGAGTTGTCTCCCTACAGAAACATAATTTCACAAAGTGGTTGGAATATCTCGAGTTTTTCTCAGCCATCATTGCTGAAGATTCTTTGTTGTTGAAGGCTTTTGTTGCATTTACAATTGCTTGACACTAGTTGGCGACCAATGGCGTTCTTAGGTACGGTCTACTATTGAGGCAAGCAAGCAAGTGTATAGATGATCACGTATGAATGGGTTAAAATATGTAACTATAACTTAAACACATTGAATTTTCAATTAGCTGGATAACTATGAGTAACAGTTGGAGAAATAATCATGATACCCAAATTATGTCCAGCAAATATTGTAACCTAACAAAGAAAAATCCCTTCCGTGTGATATTAGTTCATACGGAACCCCTGTGCAGCTAAACTACACTAATTACACACACACTCACTATGGATTTTGTTTGCTTAGATTGAACTCTACTGAGTTCCATTTGTTGTAGTGTGAGCTGGTCACTTGGCAAGAATTTAGGCAGCAGGCTTAGACTGTACTCTCAAACTAAATTACCCTACCCTGTAGGTTTAAAAGTGAGCTACATTTGAGAGGAACTCCGTTTCAAAACTGGAAGGCTCAAAGACTGTTAAGGCAAGAGGAAGTGCAAAAAAAAGCAGGCTGTCTAGGGAGCTGTCATTATTTAAAAAAAAATTCTAAACAAAACACTACACTGAGCTTTTGAATGAAAAAATATTTCCCCATTTCAGACACCTTTGGCTGCTTACAATATGCTTGTTAGAGCTGTTTAGGAAGAAGATGTGATTCTTGTGGGTTTAGACCAATACTGTGCTTCAGATGCTGGTTGCTGCTTTGGGTAGTTTGCTAGAAGGCTTTAGTTTGGCATACAGCTTGGCATAGTTCCCATTTAAAGGACAGTTTTGCTGTTGTTTAGCACACACGTTCACTAATTGACACAACACATGTACATGGTTTCTACCTCTCTTCATGTGACACATATCCACACACACACCCACACCACCATAACACCACACCATCACACAAACACACACACCCACACCACAAAGAATATTTGAAGACAAAGAAGTATGTGCTGATCAGCAGCCTTTTGTCCCACATCTCCAACAAAGATCAATCTGCTGACTGGATGTTCTGTGATACAGAAATATGAACACACTGTAACATGTAACACACTGACATTTATTTATTGCCACATCAGCATCAATGCGTGCATCTATTCGTGACAGGAGCAAGGTTATAATGATACTAGTCAAACACACCCACATGCCATGTGATGATAATACATAAGACTAATTGCTATGTATAGCCATCTTTCTGAAAGGTCATATGACACATGGTGAGTCGTACTTACGTTTAGACATTTGGCAGATGCTCTTGTCCAGAGCCACTTACAAGTCCTACAATCTTACAAGCTACAAATAAGCAATTGTGGGTTAAGGGCCTGGCTCAATAACCCAGCCATGGCATTGCTGGGATTTGAACCCTGTACCTTCCGGTCACAGTCTGTGTACTCTGTATGCAGATGGGGGGTAAGGTCTGTGACATGTACAGTCAAGGAGCTGTTTTCCAAGTCCAACTGGGGCAGTGACAGCTGAAAGGTTGCCACCCAGTATTACAAAATAAAGACCAGTTTCCCTTCAATGTGTCAAGAATTAGGGTGAATCTACGGCTGCAACCAGCAGAGGGGGCAGTAATCAGGATTTTACCATTAAAATATGTTTATTTAAGTAACACTTTCTGACTGACAACAAATCGGCTGTATTAACTGAAACCCTCAACAAACTTGAATATGTTTACAGCTTAAAAATGTGGTTGGATATACATTTAGGCCACTGCATGCCATGAAAATGAGTTTAAATATCTATTATTATTATGGATAAAATGTATTTCCTTATCCACATTTAAACATCTAACTAATAGCAAACATGTGAAGCATGATCACAATAGCTGTGTCACCTTTGCAGGTGTGTGATTGGCACTTCCCCCTGTTTCCAGACACTCCGGTTCTGCTTAGCAACACTGGCATGTTCACATTCCCTGACACCACAGCGGCAGAGCCTGGGTCGTACGTCGGAGTTGTGCTGCCCTCGGAGCTGCCTGCTACAGACAGAGCTCTTTTTCAAGAATATCTCTCAGTATTTACCCAGTTCAGAGTTCAGGTACCGGATCTCTTTTCCTAATTCAGGACACTGACATTACCTTTGGGGAAAGTGCATGAGGTTCACACAGCAAAGTCATCGTGGTGTCTGTTGTGATCACTGTAAGCCTGCCTGCTTGAGGTGCAGTAGCTAGTATACTGATGATTAACGACTTGGGAGCCATAGCGCTGCTGCTAGTGGGGTCATTAGAATGGTACGAGCGAGGTTCTGAGATCTGAGATCACACACGGCGTGTACCATCGGCAATGTCACTCAATTCTGCCAGACTCTCCCTATAATCCCACACTTTATATCAAAAACTCCCCAAAGTCCGTCCTATAAACTCATGTACATTCACAGTGCAATGGTGTTGTCACTATAATATGAAAAGTACCACTGTGGATTTGCCAATAGTTCAGGTCTTTCCAAAACAACTTTTTTTTCCTGTTTATTAGCAGTAGAGGAACAAAGTTGTTTTTGTGCTTTGAATGGGTTCCTCTTCATCACCTCAATAACCTATATCAAGGGAAAGTCCATTTAAGAAAAATATTTAGTACTTTCCTAGCTGCTGCTACAGTGTCAACACAATCTGTGAGTCAGCAGTTACACAATAGTATAGTTTTTAGATCATTTCAAAATTATCTTCGATAATGAAAAATTATAGACAGGTGAAATGATTTGCCAAAACAAAAAAAACCCAGTATATTGTTGTTTGGTTATCATTCTGTTAATTGTCATAGTATTTAGCCCACAGTGCATACCAACAACTCCACACAACACTACATCAACAATGCAGATACAGATTACACATCACTAGAAAGGGATATCTACAGCATTGACCTGTTCTATTAAGGGCATGTATGTTGTATTGACTAATGATTGTTTAAACTCCACTAAAGTCAGCAGATGATGAAGGAGCAGAGGGAGCTAGTGGCCCTGGTACACAGGGTACGGGGACAACACAGGACACTGCTGGAACCGAGGAGAAGATTCTGCCTGAATGGAGTCAGACAGTGTCACGGGGCATCCTAGCAGGTCTGTGTTCATGAACTAACTTTCTTAATACTAAATGTTTCTGATGATCTTCCCAATTATTTGGAAATGCCTGATAGCAGTAAGTCATGTGGGCTGTCTACATTTCCCAATCAATACATATCAATAGCACAGGTCAAATAGCATTGCTGTACTGCTACAAAACATCACTGACACATAAGAACTAAGAATCAGAAGTACACGTCCCTAGAGAATAAAAGACAAAAGTAAGAAAAAACCTTACACAGTTTAAATCAAATAAACCTCCAA
Organism: Ancistrus triradiatus; assembly: GCA_025084515.1. NCBI lineage: Eukaryota > Metazoa > Chordata > Actinopteri > Siluriformes > Loricariidae > Ancistrus > Ancistrus triradiatus. Next base: position 94,551 of record JAJAGP010000644.1, on the reverse strand, counting down.
GTTACAGACAGAAAGTTTGCAAATATTAAATTAAGCTGATTGTACTGAAATTCCAAGTGCTTCCAATATACATGGCGAAAACATTTAAATAGGGTGTTTGAGTACAAGCACAAGTGGCAGAGTCGTCTCTAGCCTGGGTGTGCACTTTCAAAGAAAAAAACTGGCCATAGTAGCTTGAGGGAAGGTTAAACATGGATCATCTCCCTGCTGCCGTACTGTGCACTTTAAATGACCGCATGACCTCAATTGCATGTGATCAATGATCGATTACAGCCAAGGGAAAACATATTGTGGCCATTTTTTGGTGTTAGAAGCTACATTACAGTAATATGGAGTTTGGAAAATACATGATAAGGTTGAAGCATACACATTCACCTATTTGTCAACAGGGGGCAGTGCGTGCTTACTTGACGCCTTGTGTATACTTACGAAACCGGTCCACTAGCCGGCAAAACTTTCTTTCACAATGGATAAGTCCAGATACTCCAGACTGTTTCATCACATCAACAAAATAAATAATAATAAAAATAACATGATTCAATGGTAACATAAGTGAAATGTAGTTAAATGCACGACATCTACCAGAGTTTGTCTGTTATGCATGCTAACGTCACATATTTAGGGTCATCATGGCTCAGTCAGGGACTGGTGCAGGGAGCAGAGGCAACTGGAAAAGCCATCCAAAAAGGAGCAGCCAAACTGCGTGAACACATCACACCTGAGGAGACACCTGCCGAGGTAAACCCCCGAGTCACCAAGGGTCTGGAGGTGACCAAACAAGCCACTGTGGGTGCCGTTAAAGTCAGCAAATATTTGGGTAAGAATACAGGTCAAACAAATCGATCAAGCTACATATACCAAAACCATATTAATTAAGGCTGCGTATTTAACTTGTATATGAAATTATTGTAATTTCTCAGTCAGCAGACTGACCATTATAGCCAAAAGCTTGTGTACACCCAAAAACTATGTCAAATACATGTACAATACATTGTGAGGAAGATGCTAGACAAAAAGCTGCCACTCCAGGTCGATCTCGAAGGTATGTGATGGTGTTATTGTCAGGGCTTAATGCAAGTCAGCCAAGTTCTCCATCAAATTTGGCAAAACATTTCTATATGGAATTGTTTAGGAGTGCAGGCCAGAAAGTTGATGGACTGACTTATTGGGCAGTGGTAAACCTGAGAGTAATTGTGGTGCTCACCCATTCTACTGCCACTGTTTGTCCATGGAGATTCCATGCCTGTTTGCTTCATATTATGAACCTGTTAGCAGTGATTGGAGTTGAAATAAAGTAATTACCAGGGATGTCCATATACTGTATGTTTAGACATATAGTGTACAGCTATGCCCTGTTTAAAGACCATCAACTGAAAGCACAAGTGGAAAGCTACCATCTTCACAGCATCTGAATCCTAAACTGTTATAAATTTGTTTTTAATTTATGGAAATTCACAGTAGTTATAGAAAATACAGTAACGCACTGTTACACCCCTGTGTAGGTGAAAGAAATAACACTTAAGAGGACAGTATGATGGACCTGCTACTTTCGCATGATGGAAGCCAAAAATGTACTGATAGACAGTATTATGAACAACAAAGAAGATCAGTCAGATGAAACAGAGACTCAACAAGTGAATGTCAACCAGTTTATACTGTATATTTATAGGTTAAAGAGAATATACATGTAGTGGGGGGGGGGGGGGGGGACAAAAAAAGGTAAGTACTTACAGTAGGACAGACAAATACTTACGAATGTCATTTATACAGTGGGGCCAAAAAAGTATTTAGTCAGCCACTGATTGTGCAAGTTCTCCTACTTAGAAAATGATGAGAGAGGTCTGTAATTTTCATCATAGCTACACTTCAGCTATAAGAGACAAATGAGAAAAAAAATCCAGGAAATCACATTGTAGGATTTGTAAAGAATTTTATTGTAAATTATGGTGGAAAAAATAAGTATTTGGTCACCCACAAAACAAGCAGGATTTCTGGCTCTCACAGACCTGTAACGTCTTCTTTTTAAGAAGCTCCTTTGTCCTCTACTCGTTACCTGTATTAATGGCACCTGTTTGACCTTGTTACCTGTAATAAAAGACACCTGTCCACAGCCCCTCATACAGTCAGACTCAAACTCAACCATGGCCAAGACCAAAGAGCTGTCGAAGGACACCAGGAAAGAAAAAATGGTAGACCTGCACCAGGCTGGGAAGAGTGAATCTACAATAGGCAAGCAGGTTGGTGTGATAAATCAACTGTGGGAGCAATTGTAAGAAAATGGAAGACATTTACAAGACCATTGATAAATCTCCCTCGATCTGGGGCTCCACGCAAGATCTCATCCTGTGGGGTCAAAATGATCATGAGAACGGTGAGAAAAAAATCCCAGAAACTACACGGAGGGACCTGATGAATGACCTGCAGAGAGCTGGGAACAAAGTAAACAAAGGCTACCATCAGTAACACAACTACGCCGAGAGAGACTCAGATTTCTGCAGTGCCAGGCGTGCCCCCCTGCTTAAGCCAGTACATGTCCAGGTGCCGTCTGAAGTTTTGCCAGAGAGCATATGGATGATCCAGAAGAGGATTGGGAGAATATCATGTGGGTCAGATGAAAAACCAAATAGAACTTTTTGGTTAAAAACTCAACTCATCGTGTTTGGAGGAAGAAGAATTCTGAGTTGCATCCCAAGAACACCATACCTACTGTGAAGCATGGGGGGTGGAAACATCATGCTTTGGGGCTGTTTTTCTGCTGCCAGGGGGAACAGGGACGTGACTGATCCGTGTTAAGGGAAAAGAATGAACTGGGCCATGTATCGTGAGATTTTAAGCCAAAATTTCCTTCCATCAGTGAGAGCATTGAAGATGGAACGTGGCTGGGTCTTCCAGCATGACAATGATCCCAAACACACCGCTCGGGCAACGAAGGAGTGGCTCCCTAAAAAGCCTTTCAAGGTCTGGAGTGGCTTAGCCAGTCTCCAGACCTCAGCCCCATAGAAAATGTGTGGAAGGGAGTGAAAGTCTGTGTTGCCCCAAAACATCACTGCTCTAGAGGAGATCTGCATGGAGGAATGGGCCAAAATACCAGGCTACAGTGTGTGCCAACCTGGTGAAGACTTACAGGAAACGTTTGACCTCTGTCATTGGTAACAAAGGTTATGTTACAAAGTATTGAGTTAAACTTTTGTTACTGACCAAATACTTATTTTCCACCATAATTTAAAATAAAATTCTTTAAAAATCCTACAATGTGACTTCCTGGCTTTTTTTTATCATTGTGTCTCTCATAGTTGAAGTGTAGCTATGATGAAAATTCCAGACCTCTCTCATCTTTCTAAGTAGGAGAACTTGCACAATCAGTGGCTGATGAAATACTTTTTTGCCCCACTGTAGCTTGTTACAAATAAATAGTGTACAGTTACACAAACAAGTAACACACACAAAAAGTCTCTAAACACATCAGCCGAGTTAGGAAATGCTCTAGACCAAACATGAGTCCTAGTGTCCAGAGTTAAAAAATAGTTTTTTATTTCCCATTCTATTTCATTATAATTGTTAAAGCGGACGGATGTTGATGGTCATTAAATGGTGCATACCTGTATTAAAATGTTTTATTCTGGATAAAGCCTTGTATTACAATAATGTCTGGAAAATGAACAGTTAATTAATGTATTGCACTATGTGTGTTCCCACCAGCTGTAAGGTAGATCACTTTTATTGTCTGAGACAATGGAATAACCTTTGATTATACCGTTTAGAGGAAACGATAACTATGCATTTTTTTTACAGTTAATGGCCTTTCTAGTGTGGTTGGACTTGTTGGAAAGGAGGTAGCACCTCATGTGAAGAAGCATGGCAGCAAACTGATCCCTGAGTCAGTAAAAAAAAATAAAGAGGCCAGTGCAAACATGGATGGTGCCAAAATGGTGGCTTCTAGTAGCATAAAAGGTTAGCAGATTATCAATTGTCATCGTGTCTTTGGTCATCATACATCAGATATTTGGTGCATGTTAAGTGTTGTTTATTTATTACAGGTCTGTCGACTTTGTGGTCAGGTTTGGGGACAGCAGCAAAGACTATTGGTAAAAGCGCAAGCTCAGAGACAGTGTTGACTGTCAAGCACAAGTAGGTGGTGTTTTTTTTGTTTGTTTTTTTACTTTTCATCATTTCTGGTAGCTTAAAGGTGCCAGTTTCCTATAACTCCTCTTTCTAATCTTTTTCAAATTTTCTTAGCTTTTAGAAAAAGACTTTGTTTCTTGTTTCAGTTGTCCTTGGGATTTTTTGTTCTTCCTTTCACTTTTCTCTGAATTTCTCAGATTTAGAAGGCTGGAGAGCATTCTGGATGGTGCTCCATCCTCCTGTTGGAGGCTAACAGCAAATGAACAAAACTTCATAGGTTGACCCTTCTATCACTTTTTGCTACTGACTTTCACTCTTTAGACAACCTCTGGCAACAACCAGTACAAATACAACACAAAATAGAAATGCTACATTCATGTTTTCTGATCATGTGGGCTGCCAGCTTCACAGAGGTCATGTGACTTGCATGGGGTTTTATGTAGCCAGCTGTTGCACCTACACATGCCAGCTAATAAAACTACCTAATTTCTAGATAGCTGGTACATTAGCCAGGAAGAAGGCCATGTACGTAACACACTAGTTGCTTACCTGCTCTTGGTTTGTGTGTGATTAAGATACGGTGATGATGCCAGCCAGGCTACAGACACCGCCATCCAGTCAGCGGTCAATGTGGGTATCACAGCCTTCAATGTGGACAATATGGGCCTGAAGGCTGTACTGAAGGGTGTAGGCAAGGAGACCGCAAAAGCCATGGCTGTAGAGGAAAATAGCATGGAGATGGACAAAGAAGGCAAGGAGAAGACACCAACGACAGAGAAGCCTGAAAAAAAATATGGTTCCCTATAAAACGTGTTCGTCTGATGGACATAAAGCATGTGTAAGATAATAAATAAGCTACTCTCAGTGACTGGGATACATAATGTAAAAAAATGATGTTACAATGCTTGTAGGCATGAAAACCTGTTGTGGAGTTATACTGTTAAATGATCTGAATCGGTTATTTTACTATTCAACAATAACGAAGGTTTACACTGACACTTGTTAGCCACAGTACCCAGAAAAATGTGTAATGGTGTTAATATATTGCAACAGGAATGAACACAGGCTCAAAGCCCAGGCCTGGGAGAAAGGATCTTAAATTCAGATGAAAGCACATGCTGTTCAGACTCAATTATACTGAGCTAATGTAATGTAAAGAAAATCAAGCTGTTCATATAATTTAGATAGATTAACTTAATACTTAAATGTTTCTTGTTTGGTATTAATAAACGTGCCTTCTGTGAATTTAAAAGTAGCATCGGGGCACATCACTTACAATTAGAAGTAATGTGTGAATGTTAATTTATCTCGAAACTGTGTAAATCACTGTCGTTAAAGTATGAAATAAAATGTTTACGTCTTTCATTCTGAGATATGAATGTAATCAAATAGTGTGTGGTGTTATTTGATTTTAATACCATAAATGTTTTTATTTGTAATACGTTCTCTCTATTTAAATGTCCAATTCAAAGTTTTCTGTTAGTCATTTGCACAGATCACACTGGATTTACTGACATTGAAATTTTTGAGGTGGCTCTGCTGAAATAGTACACATTTCCAAATACTTAAATAAATAATATACACTCGCTGATCACTTTATTAGCTTACTCCTTGTCCATTTTAGATATAGATGCACTTTGTAGTTCCACAATTAAAGACTGGAATATTGTTATATAAACTGCAATATAGTCATCCAAGTAAATGGTGTGTGCTTCAGACTCACCACTACTAGGCCAACTGGTATATACAGTGGGGCAAAAAAGTATTTAGTCAGCCACTGATTGTGCAAGTTCTCCTACTTACAAAAATGAGAGAGATCTGTAATTTCATCATAGCTACACTTATCCAGAATAAAACATTTTAATACAGGTATGCACCATTTAATGACCATCAACATCCGTCCGCTTTAACAATTATAACGAAATAGAATGGGAAATAAAAAACTATTTTTTAACTCTGGACACTAGGACTCATGTTTGGTCTAGAGCATTTCCTAACTCGGCTGATGTGTTTAGAGACTTTTTCTGTGTGTTACTTGTTTGTGTAACTGTACACTATTTATTTGTAACAAGCTACAGTGGGGCAAAAAAGTATTTAGTCAGCCACTGATTGTGCAAGTTCTCCTACTTAGAAAGATGAGAGAGGTCTGTAACCAACATGGACTTTTCAACTACCCTCAAACATGGGTCTATGGGGTTGAGGTCTGGAAATGGATAGGATAACTCCAGGACATTGAAATGCTTTTTACGGAGCCACTCCTTCGGTTGCCCAAGCGGTGTGCTTTGGGATCATTGTCATGCTGGAAGACCCAGCCACGTTCCATCTTCAATGCCTCACTGATTGGAAGGGGTTTTGGCTCGTCAAATCTCACGCTACATGGCCCCCCCGTTCATTCTTCCCTTTAACACGGAGCGATTAGTCGTCATCTCCCTGTCCCTCTGCAGACAAAAACAAGCCCCAAAGAATGAGTGCACCCCACTACAGTAGGTATATGGAGCAATCAGAATTCTTCTCCTCCAAATATGGCCAGTTGAAGGATTTTACCAAAAAAGTTCTATTTTTGGTTTCATCTGAACCACATTGATATTTCCAATCCTCTTATGGATAATCATATGCTCTTCTGGCAAACTTCAGATGGGCCTGACCATGGTACGGGCTTTTAAGCAGGGGGGCACGCCTGGCACTGCAGGATTTCTGGAGTCCCTCTCGGAAGTAGTGTGTTAAGATGGGAGCTTGTTACTTTGGTCCCAGCTATTCGACAGGTCATTCATTTTCAGGTCCCTCCGTGTAGTTCTGGGGATTTTTCTCACCGTTCTTCATGATCATTTTGACCCCACGGGAATGAGATCTTGGGTGAGCCCAGAATCAAGGGAGATTATCAATGGTCCTGTATATCTTCCATTCTTTACAGTTGCTCTCACAGTGATTTATTCACACCCCAACCTGCTTCTTGCTATTGTAGATTCACTCTTCCAGCCTGGTCAGGTCTTACAATTTCTTCCTGTTTGTCCTTCAACAGCTCTTTGGTCTTGGCCATGGTTGAGGTTGGAGTCTGATGTTTGAGCTGGGACAGGTGTTTTTTATACAGATAACGGAGGTTTCAAACAGGTGCCATTAATACAGGTAATGAGGGGAGGACAGAAGAGCTCTTAAAGAAGAAGTTTACAAGGTCTGTGAGAGCCAGAAATCGTGGCGTGTTTGTGGATGACCCAATACTTATTTTCCACCACCATGATGTACAATTAAATTATTAAAATGATTTTAAAAAATTTTTTTCTCCTTTTGTCTCTTATTTTGTCTCTCATAGTGGAAAGTGTAGCTATGATGAAAAATTACGGACCTTCTCTATCTTTCTAAGTAGGAACTTGCACAATCAGTGGCTGACTAAATACTTTTGGCCCCACTGATTTAGCTCCCAGGTATGGTATAAAAAATTTGGTCAGTCTTGTTTTTTTTTTTCTTACTGCAGAAAATGCCCTCTGCAGGCTCATTCTGGTTTTAAATGTATTCTTCCTATAGCGTAAAATATTTTTAAACACCACAGTCCAACACACCAACTCAAATTTAGTAAGTACTGTATGACTACCGGCATTATCGATTCTACACCATCTAACATTGCAACCATTCACAGAAATGTCATACTGAACACAGCTGTCCTCAATTTTTTGTTTACATGACGGGCAACCCACGCCTCCCCAACTATTTTGGCCGTTTAAAATATATTGGATGTAAAATAACTTGTGATTTTGTCATAGAAAAATCTCATGGCGGTTTCGAGACCATTTTCAGTGGGGGGGGCAGTGCTAGGGCCAGCAGTGGAGAGAACGATTACTTTTACCGATCTCAAAGCTGTACTTTATAGATTCATGCCTACAGTTGGGGGTCCAAGGCATTGCTGTGGGACAGGGGCCCCCACGCTGAATTCAACCTAAGGGCAGGATGGTTCTAGAACCCTTTTTCAGGTGGGGGAGGAGGGGGGAAGGGGGGCCAGGACGGAGGTGGGGGGGGGCGGGGGAGGAGAGGGGCGGGCGGGGGGGGGGGATGTGGAGGGGGGGAGGGAGGGGGAGGGGGGAGGGTGGAGGGGGGCGGGGACAGGGGGAGGGGGTGGGGAGGGGGGGAAGGGGGAGGGGGGAGTCGGGGGGAGGGGGCGGAGAGGGGAGGAGGAGGGGTGGGGAGGAGGGGGGGGAGGGGGAAGGGTGGGGAGGGAGTGGTAGGAGGTGGCGGTAAGGAGGGGTGGGGGCGGGGGGTTGCAGTGGGCGTGTGGGGGGGTGGGGAGTATAAGGTGGGGTGTGGGTTGTAGGTATGGTAGTGTGATCTGAGTAGTGTGGGTTAGGTGACGTGGTTTTGGGTGGTTGTGAGATTACGGGGTTTTTTTGTTGTTGAGTTGAATTTTTTTGTTTTATTTAGATGGTTTTTAGTTTATGGGTTGGTTGTTATTCCTTTTATTTTTATTTTTTTTTTTTTTTTATTACTTATTTATTTTATATTCTTTTTTCCTTTTTTTTTATTATCTTTTTTATATTTTTTTTTCTTTTTCTGATTTTTTTTTCTGATTCATTAGTGGTTTTTCCTTCACCTGTAGAAAATACACCTACAGTAAATCAGGGGTACCAGCGGATCCGCTTCTAGCTTCTAGGTTCCCTGGGAGTTCCCTGGGATACAAAGTGAAAATAATCAATATTTAAAATTAAAAAATATGCCCAAAAAACTCTTATGTACTAAACTTAACTTGATAATTCAGCAGGAAAGAAGGAAAGCTGTCTTACCTTCGCCAATCTCTGTAAGATAAGCCCGCCTTCCGTTCATAGGCCTTTGGTATGCTAACACAAAGGAAGGGTAAGCATGGTACATTACAGACATTCTTTATGCAGTTACTTTGTTTGAAACGTCCAGTGATGCAGTATTAGTGTAAAACTCGCCATTAGAAACATAAGGATGTGCCTGATTTCCGCATTGCTTTGCCATGCAAGGGACTGGACATAGTGTCACAAGATAGAGACTGATGGTGGTTTACATGTGCTGTAACAGTAAGAGATTTCAAAAATTTCCACCCCAAGTGTTGATGCATTTCTCGATACCAAGAAGAACTTCTTCAGACACAGCTCTTAAAGATTAGGTTTAGCTTGGGGGTTAGCAGTGTTTTTCCATGCAAAGGAAGATTAGACTCACTGATCTAACTTTATGACCTACACTCCGTGTTTCTACACCCATGTCCATCAGATTTTCACCACAAGTTCCTAAAAGTAGATAAGGAGAAAACCCAGTCCCAATTACCAAATGAGGACAAAAATATTATACTTACTCATTATTTATTGAGGAAAATGACCCAAATTAACATATTAGTGAGTGGCAAAAAGTATGTGAGCCTTTGCTTTTCAGTATCTGGTGTGACCCCCCTGTGCAGAGCAATACTGCAGTAAGTTTCATGTCGCTGTTTGATAGTCCTGCACACCGGCTTGGAGGAATTTTAGCCATTCATCCGTAAGAACAGCTTCAGCTCTGGGGAGGTTGGTGGGTTTCCTCACATTTAGCTGCTCGCTTCAGGTCCTTCCACAACCATTTCCATTGGATAAGGTATCAGGGACTTGGCTTGGCCATTCCAAACACCATGAAACTTTATTCTCGTAACAATTCTTGGGTCAGAACGGCTTGTGGGCTTAGGGTCGGTGTCTTGCTGCCAGACCCACCTTCTCTGAGATTCAGCTCATGGACAGATGTCCTGACATTTCCTTTAGAATTCTCTGATATAATTTCAGGAATTCATTTCCATCAATGATGGCAACCATCCTGGCCCAGATGATGCAGCAAAACAGGCCCAAACCATGATACTACCACCACCATGTTTCACAGTGGGATAAGGTTCTTATGCTGGATTGCAGTGTTTTCCTTTCTCCAACAACATAAACACTTTTCTTTTAAACCAAAAAAGTTCTATTTGGTGCTCATCCATCCACAACACATTTTTCCAATAGCCTTCTGGGATCGTCCACGTGATCTTTAGACAAACTGCAGACAAGCAGAAATGTTCTTTTTGGAAGCCGTGGCTTTCTCCTTGCCAACCCTGCCATGCACACCTTGTTGTTCAGTGTTCTTTGATGGTTGGACTCATGAACCATTCAACATTAAGCCAATGTGAGAGAGGCCTTCAGTTGCTTAGAAAGTTAAAAAAAAAAAACCCCGGGGAGGTCTTTGTGACTTGCCAACTATTACACGCCTTGCTCTTGGAGTGATCTTTGTTGGTCGACCACTCCTGGGGAGGGTAACAATGGTCTTGAAGTCCAAACTCTTTAGATATTGTTTTGTAACCTTTTCCAGCCTGATGAGCATCAACAACTCTTTTGTCTTCAGAAATCTCCTTTGTTCGTACCATGATACACTTCCACAAACATGTTGTGAAGGGCAGACTTTGATAGATCCCTGTTCTTTAAATAAAACAGGGTGCCCACTCACACCTGATTGTCATCCCATTGATTGAAAACACTTGACTCTAATTTCACTTTCAAATTAACTGTTAATCAAATACTTTTGCCACTCACTAATATGTAATATTGGATCATTTTCCTCGATAAATAAATTACCAACTATAATATTTTAGTCTCATTTGTTTAACTGGGTTCTCTTCATCTACTTTTAGGACTTGTGTGAAAATCTGATGATGTTTTAGGTCATATTTATGCAAAATAGTAAATAGCCCAAATCCAGTTAGAAATAAACGTAGCACAGTAAAATTAAGTGTTTCCATTATTTGGTCAGATCCCTGTAGGCCTTTACCTGTGCCATCCAGATACACTTGGAATTTCCCATTTGGTGCTGGGGAGAGAGCTCACCTATTGGTTTGTCGACAGTGTTCACGTCACTATTTGCGAGCAAAGACTGACTTAAGACACCTAATCATGACCACCTTACACCAAACGATCTAGATAACACACGTGCGACACAACTCTGGGAAGATGACACAGAATATCACATTACTAGTCTTGATGGTTGCGGTGTGAAGGGACACAATTTGTCCGACAGCGACGTCTACCGACAGGTGAGTCGAACTAACTTTATTGCGCAGAACCGACTCCACAGCGTTGGCACCGACTCTCTCTTTCTAATCAATGAAATCAAAGAATCGATTCATTTGGGACCATTCCAACTCTTTTCTTATTGCCTTAAACGGAATCATCGGCTCCCGGTCTAGCAGCAAGTTAGATGGCGAGTGCTCGAGTGAAATGTGTAAGGAAAGTTGAATTGAATCTTCAAGGAATACTTCGTAAAACAAACAACGTGTTATAAACCAAGTAACATCCTATCCACTCTGACTCATGCCTATGAGTTAATTTTATTATTAATTTCACTTTATTTTCACTATATTCAGTTTAACTCATTAAATAACTTTCTCTGACGGACAGAATAGACCTACTATAGGGTTGGTGTGAAGGAAGAAATTTGTCCGACAGTGTCGTCTGGGTGCCTAATTTGAGTAAAAGAAATGTCACTGTGCGGAGTCGACACTGCAGGGTCTGGAATGGCACCGGAGTCGACTCTCACGTCCCAACGACTGAAATTGTTGAACTGATTCTCGTCTTAGTTGCAACCCAAATCACTGTTAATCAAAAGATGTTGAAAGAAAATACATTATTTCACTTCTACTATTGATAGTTTAAATGAGGTCGTCGTCTGGGCCCGAACTGGAGACGAATAGCATTCGTTAATCGCAGTCTCTCATTCCCCAATATATGAATCAGAGATTCGACTCTTCTTGATCGACTCTCGGCCATATTGTCAACTCAAGCTGCTTTCGGTTAACGCAAACTTCACTTAAATGACTTGCTTACTTTTACGTTCCGATTGATACTGATAGAAGCCGTTATGATTTACCGCGATTACAAGCTGAACTGGAACAGGAGAGGGAAGTAAAGTAAGTATGACTGTCAATTGCTCAGTGATTCTACTATAACCTAACGTTACTTAGATCAGCATCTTAAATCCGAAACGTCGTTTGAAATAACGTCCATGTGTTTTTTTAGAAAGATGTTGAAGCAATTACTTTCAGCTCTGAAAATATGAATGCAAACACTGTGTGGCCCAAGTTAAAGCTCATGCACAATCAAGCGATGTTCATGTTCAATAAAACCAAGAGGCAGCGGGCAGCATGTTGGTTAAAAACAATCTACTGACATAAAGGCGACACTAATTCAGATAACCACTCTGTACAATTGTGGAGTGCAGAAAAGCATTTTGGAATGCACAACACATCAAACCTTGAGGCAGATGAGCTACATCAGCAGAAGACCACTTCAAGTTCCACTTACCTCAGACAAGACCAGACAGCTGAGGCTGCAGTGGGAGCATGTTAATCAAAAGTGTACGGATGAAGACGGGTAGCCTTGTCTGATGAATCTGGAGTTCTGCTGAGGCACACAGATGGTAGGGTCAGAATGTGGTGCCAACAGCATGAATCCATGGACCCAATCTGTCTTGTATCAACAGGCTGGTGGAGGTGGTGTAATGGTGTGGAGAATGTTTCTTGGCACACTTTGGGCCTGTTAATACCAATCAATCCTTGCTTGAGTGCCGCAGCCTACTTGAGTGCTGTTGCTGACCATGTGCATGCCTTCATGGCCAGTTTGCTCATCATCTAAAGCTACTTCCAGCATGACAGTCCACTGTGGCACAAAGCAAAGGTTATCTCAGATTGGTTGGAAATTATAAAATACACCAATGCTATAAGTATTTACAAAATCCCACTTCTGTGTTTTATCCGTCATTTGCATCTGCACCAGTCTTTATGTTGACTGATGATGTTTTGCTTCCCTTTAAATTAGAGTTTGCAGATTAAAACCATTATGCAGAAGCTGCTTGAAAAATATATTAATCAGTGAAGCACAATCAGATGATGAGGAAGTAAAGCGGAATGCCTGAGCAAGGATAGCATAATGAGATGCTAAAGTCTTTGTTGTTATTCAAGTTATTCATTTGTAGCTCAACTGAGTTGTTTTGTTAGCATCTTATTAAGTGTTGGCTTTCTAGTCAGATCAGTGTTGGAACTGTAGCAATAGTTATTTGCTATGTCCTAGTTAAACAACTACTATATACTATAGCTTTATTCCCCATTCCGATGCTCGGTTTGAACTTCTGCAGGTCCTCTTCAACGTGTCTACATGCCTAAATGCACTGAGTTTCTGCTAAATGATTGGCTGATTAAATATTTGCATTAAAGAGCAGCTGAACAGGTGTATCTAATGAAGGTGCAGCTGAGTGTGTAAGTTCCTTGAGTCTCTGTTTGCTTTATAGGAATCACAAACACATTAAACTGTAGGTGAAATGTTCAGTGGGAAAGTGTATGTAGCCTACAAGTTTGCTGTTACAGTCCAGAATTTGCTTGTGCAGTCAAATATTAAAAGCACATGTGTTCAGTATGTCTACAAATCCGGCAACATTTTACACATTGGGTGCTGTAGTTCTTACTGCATAAATATGCCTGAGGTTAGTCAAACCAAAGAACAGAAAAGAGAAGAGTGAAAGCAGAAGAGCTGAGATACAGGTCTAATCCCGACTGCAGCTGGTGTTGCTTCACTCATTTGTATTCCTGATGTAAAACAAAGTCCGAAACTGTAATTCCGCTGAGAAAGTTAACAATTAATTTTTGTATGCACACAGATAAGCCAAAATGTTATGAATAATAATGAATGTCTTTATATTGTTACAGCTGCACATGTCAAAGTCTGGAACATATTAGCTGACAATCAAACAGTTGGGTTTTGTAGAAATGGGCAGGTGTAAAGAGTGCCGTTGAGAAGGGCCAAACCGTTAGGAACAGATCAGGGTCTGAGCACATCTGAAATGGCAAGAGTTGTGGGGTGGTCCTGTTCAGCTGTGAGGAGTACCTACTGAAAGTGGTCTGAAGAGGCACAAGGTGCAAAAGGGTGTTGGGTGTCCAAGCCCAATGATTATTCATTTTGGCCCAACAGAAGGGCTTTTGTGGGCCAAGCCACTGAATTTTTTATAACAGTTACAGGAGGAAAAAAATCTTTGGAAAAAGTACGTCTTGTCTGATGAGTCCAGGTACATGAGCACTGCTTATCTGGGGATGTGATGGTACCAGGACACTCGTGGTAGTGTCCCTAACCTTGGTCCAGGTATTAATGCTAAGACCATTTGAGATTTGCCACCAACCAAAACATCTTTACAGACGAGGTGATTACAATGTTTTAGCTCATCTGTATATAGGGGTTTTATACGGAAGCTCATTTCCAGTTCAGTGCGAATGCATGATTGAAATTTAGTCTTATTAGCTAAATAAGAACGATACACATGTTTATATATTTTCTACTAAAATGTAGCCTCCAGAGCCATCCTCTAATCCTTCATCTGTGCTCACAGGATGCTGCCTACAGGATTAGGGTGGCTGGACATTTTTGGTTGGACGTAGTGTTTTCAGTTCTGCAGTTTTAAATACCAGTGAGGTATTTAAAAACTCCAGCAGCACTGCTGTGTCTGATCCAATCATACCAGCACAACACACAATAACACACTGCAGCGCTGAGAATGATCCACCACCCAAATAGTACCTGATCTGTGGTGGTCCTCTGGAGGTCCTGACTATTTAAGAGTAGAGTAAAGGGGAACTGATCAAATGGACTCGAAGTGTATAAAAAAGGAGGTGTACCTAATAAAGTGATCAGTGATCATGGTGTACTTTATATGGGAAAACAATGCCAAATCAAACAAGTGCTTCTTGAGTATCGACAATATAATACAACCCCAAATCAGAAAAAGTTGGAAGGATATAGAAAATGCAAATTAAAAAATAAGTGTTCCTTACATTTCCTTTGACTTTTCTTTCATTACCAGACAGTATGAACCCAAGATATTTCATAGTTTTTCTGGTCAACTGCAAAAATTTGGGACGGGGGAATTTAGGGCTAGTAATGAGGTAAAAAAAACCTAAATAACGATGTGATTTCAAACAGGTGATGTCAACATTATAATCATGATTTGGTACAAAAGCAGCATTCAAAAAAGGCTGAGTCTTTGAGGAACAAAGATGAGGAGAGGATCTCCAGTTTCTCAACAGATGTGTGAGAAAAGAACAATGTTCCTCAAAAAGACTAGAAGGGATTTGCATATTTCTCCCTCTACAGTGCATAATATAGTTAAACTATTTTAGGAATCTGGAGGAATTTCAGTGTGTAAAAGGCAAGGGCGCAAACCGAAACTGAAGAGGCGTGATCTCCGATCCCTCAGACGGCACTGCATCAAGAACTGTCATTCATCAATAGCTGATAGAACCACATGGGCAAGGGAGTACTTTATCAAACCATTATTAAGCTCTACAATACAGGGTTATATTCACAAATGCCACTTCAAACTTTACTGTGCAAAAGGAAGTCTTATGTTAACAATGTCCAGAAGTGGCATCAATTTCTCTGGGCTCAGAGGCATCTGAGATGTACCATCACACAGTGGAAATGTGTATTTTTCTTTTTTTTGGAAGAAATGGATGCCATGTGATCCAGATCAAAGACAAAAATGTCCATCCACACTATTATTAGCAACCAGTCCAAAAGCCAGGATCTGTCATGATGTGGGGTTGGGTCAGTGCCTTTGGCAATGATAACTGCATTAATGTAGAAAAGTACATTGAGATTTTAGAGCAACATTAATTCCTTAAAGACGACATCTTTCACAGGGACGTCCATGCATTTTTTAACAAGACAATGCAAAACAAGTCAAATGGATTTGGCCAGAAAACAGCATCTGGCTCAAACATCTGCCAAGAGTCCAGAGAAAAGGTAAGGTAGATGACTTGCTTGATGAAATTATGAAGCTAAATGGGTTACTTTAAGTGAGTCCTGCTTCACGTTCCTGTTTTTTTTTTTAAACATGCTTACTTTAAACTGACCAACCTTTTTTTTTCTGGGTAGCTAAATATACACCAGATGGCTTATTAATGGAGAGGATGAAGCTAAGACCATCTGCATAGTTGACTAATTTGCAGTTTACATAACAATACATTCTACTAGTGAGGTACTGTATTTACCCTGGAGTTTGCTACCTTGTCCATGTTTGTTAATAACAACAGCAAAAAAAACTGTAGGTTATTTTAATACATGGTTTTAAGTGCCAAGACATTAAGTCTGAACTGGAAAAAATTCTTCAAATGGAACTTAGTGTTGTAGTGCTCGAGTAGTCTCTATCTCGGTCTCTGACCTAATAAAGTGACCGGTGAGTGTATGTCATTATGCAGCAACATGTTGGTGTTCAATGATCAAATATTACATGTTAGTGAGTGGTAAAAGTATGTGAACCTCTAGGATTAGCAGGTAATTTGAAGGTGAAATTAGAGTCAGGTGTTTACAATCAATGGGATGACAATCAGGTGTGAGGGGGCACCCTGTTTTATTTAAAGAGCAAAGATCTATCAAAAGTCTGCTCTTCACAACACGTGTTGTGGAAGTGTATCATGGCACGAACAAAAGGAGATTTCTGAGGAGATTTCAGAAAAAGAGTTGTTGATGCTCATCAGGCTGGAAAAAGGTTACAAAACCATCTCTAAAGAGTTTGGACTCCACCAATCCACAGTCAGACAGATTGTGTACAAATGGAGGAAATTAAAGACCATTGTTACCCTCCCCAGGAGTGGTCGCCCAAAACAAAGATCACTCCAAGAGCAAGGCGTGTGTGTAATTGTCAGTTGGCGAGGTCACAAAGGACCCCAGGGTAACTTCTAAGCAACTGAAGGCCTCTCTCAACATTGGCTAATGTTACTGCTCATGAGTCCCAACATCAGAAGAACACTGAACAACAATGGTATGCATGGCAGGGTTGCAAGGAGGAAAGCCATGCTCTCCAAATAGAACATTGCTGCTAGTCTGCAGTTTGCTAAAGATCACGTGGACGAGCCAGAGGGCTATTGGAAGAATGATTTGTGGACGGATGAGGACCCAAAATAGAAAAGTGTTATGTTGAGAAAGGAAAAACACAACTGCATTTCCAAGCATAAGAACCTTATCCCATCTGTGAAACATGGTGGTGGTAGTATGGTAGTGGAGTATTATGGTTTGGGCTGTGGTTTGCTTTGCATCTGGGCCTGGACGGCTTGCCATCATTGATGGAACAATGAATTCTGAATTATATACAGAGAATTCTAAAGGAAAATGTCAGGACATTGTCCATGAAAATGACTGAATCTCAAGAGAAGGTGGGTCATGCAGCAAGACAACGACCCTAAAGCACACAAAAGTCGTTCTACCAAAGAATGGTTTACAGAAGAATAAAGTTAGTGTTTTTTTTTTGAATGGCCAAGTCAAAGTCCTGACCTTTTTTGGAATCCAATGGAGATGTTGTGGAAGGACCTGAAGTGAGCAGCTCATGTGAGGAAACCCACCAACATCCCAGAGCTGAAGCTGTTCTGTACGGAGGAATGGGCTAAAATTCCTCCAAGCCGGTGTGCAGGACTGATCAACAGCTACAGGAAACGTTTAGCTGCAGTTATTGCTGCACAGGGGGGTCACACCGGATACTGAAAGCAAAGGTTCACATACTTTTGCCACTCACTAATATGTAATATTGGATCATTTTCATCAATAAATACATGAGTATAATATAGTAAGTATAATATTTCTGTCTCATTTGTTTAACTGGGTTCTCTTTATCTACTTTTAGGACTTGTATGAAAATCCGATTATGTTTTAGGTCATATTTATGTAGAAATACAGAAAATTCTAAAGAGTTCACAAACTTTCAAGCACCACTGTACTTGAGATTGGAGAGCAGAGTGTACTGGCAGTCCTTCAAAACTTCCACTTTTCCCAGGGCAGTACAGCAAAACATGTTGGCAGCATGCTAAAGATTTGACTCTCAAAAGGTCACCTGGATCAAGGTGTTAGTTCAAGGTGTTAGTTAATTAGTTCAGGCTAGCTTGCTAAGCTGTTAGCTCAGACTAAAATGTAACTACACCATATAGTGTTAATAGTGTAGTTAAATTTTAATCTGCTATATATATATATATATATATATATATATATATATATATATATATATATATATATATATATATACACACACACACGCACACACACACACACACTATATGGACAAAAGTATTGAGACACCTACACGTTACACCTGAATGACATCCCATTCTAAATCTATAGACATTAATAGGAAGTTGGTCCCCCTTTTGCAGCAATGACAGCTTCCACTCTTCTGAGAAGGCTTTCTACAAAGTTTTGGGCTATGTCTGTGGAAAATTCATCACAATCTCTGTTCTAGTTAATCCCACAAGTGTTCAATGGGATTGAGGTCAGGGCTCTGTACGGACCAGGGCTCTAGGCAACCCAAAACTCACCCAACCATGCCTTTATGGACCTTGCTTTGTGCACTGCAGCACAGTCAAGCTGGAACAGAAAAGGGCCTTCCCCAAACTGTTCCCACAAAGTGAGAAGCATACAATTGTTCAGTATGTCTTGGTATGCTGAAGCATTAAGATTTACCTTCACTGGAACAAATGGGGCCTACGTAAGCCCCTGAAAACCCCCATTGCATTATCCCCATTGCATGCAGTCAGGCAGGTAACACTCTCCTGGAATTGGCCAAACCCAGACTTGTCCATCACTCTGCCTGATAGAGAAGCATGATTCATCATTCCACAACACGTTTCCTTTGCTCCAGAGTCCAGTGCAGGTGTGCTGTACACCACTCCATCAGACAGTTGGCATTGTACTTGGTGAAGTAAGGCTTGCATGCAGCTGCTTGGCCAGGGAAACTCATGCCGTGAAGCTCAGTTTTTGTGCACAGTTTTTGTGCTGATGTTAATGCCAGAGGAGGTTTGAAACTCTGCAGTAAGCAGAGTGTTGGTGACATTTATGCACTATGTGCCTCACTGGCAACATTGGCATATCTGCAACACTAAAACTGCACATGGTTAGGTACTCAAATTGAAATTATTCATAGGTAGGTCAACACAGCAATCACAATGGAAAATATATGACGTACCTTAAACAGTAATTAAAATCTGCTGCAGTTTGATTGGGCACACTGAAGAACGCATCAACTTTTAACATGGGCCTGCTGTTGGACTCCACCATTACAACAAGTCAGATAATCACATTTCTGCCCTAGGCTGTCAAAATAGTGAGTGAAATGTTCATGAGTCACAAGCCATGAAGTTGCAGGCTACACGTGCTAAGAGAAAGTGCTCAAATTTCTACAACAAAGGCAGGTGTCCTTAGTTATCAGGAGCTTCATGGATAGGGTTTCCATGGATAAGCAGTCAAGTCTAACATCACACTCTGCAATTTCAAGCCTTGGTGCGGAACACTACCTGCCCAAATGTATGGAGCCACCTGTACTGTTTTTTTGTAACATGACCTGTTCTGGGATTCACTAAGCACGTGTAAGTGTGCCATGGGTGCCAAGGGGATGATCTTCCAAATAACCTCCATTCTCATAGACACAGCCAATCATGCCTGCATGTGGTACTAGCTTACAATGACATTTCAGAAAATTGGCAAATATCAATATGAGGAAGGCTCTTTCCTGTTTCAGCATGACAACAATGCATGCACAAAGTGAGATCCATATCCAAAAAAATGGTTTTTGATAAGCCTAGCCTAACCTCAGTCAATATGTTTATAATCATTGGAACTGTAAGCATGCATATGCCTATGGTATTTGATAAGGTAATCAGTCTAGGGGTATTTAAAATGGCCAACATTTAAGATAGTATATATAAGCTTATATTAAGGAAACGGAATACAGTCAGTGGTTGGAGACACCTGCCCTTTAACGATTGGAGCTTGCCTATATGGAAATTAGACACGTGACCATGGAGTACAGCATTACATCAAGTGAGCAAGTTTGCTGTGGATCAGTTTCAGTGTGAATCTACATTTGAATGGGTAAATCAAGCGATCTGAAGGACTTCAAACAAGACATGGCATTAGTTGAGGCCAGTATTTCAAAAACTTCCAACCTTGTGGGGTTTTCTCTTAGAACAGTGTCAAAACTATACAAAGAATGGTGTGTTCAATTAAAAACATGTAACCAAAGGGGATCCTGTGGGGGTAAACACCTCGTCGACAAAAGGGGTGAGAAGAGGATGTCAAAAATCGTTCTGACAAACAGGTGGTGCACAGTCAAGCAAATTACAGTCGAATACAACTCTGGTGCTCCAACTAACATGCTGATGGGAGAGTCAGGACCATGACTGAGATGGAGTAATTGTGTGGGAAATGTTTTCTTGGCACACCCTGGCCAAGATTTGTCTGTACAACTTCTGTACTGCAACAGCTAATGTATCTTCCAAGGTAATATATGGGTCAAGTAGGTTAATAACCTTAATAATAAGGATATTAGCTTCATCGGAGCCACAGACGTATATACGAATGGATTTTGACGTTTTGTGGCACATATCTGTATGTTGCTCACCAGCATGGGACACAGGTTTGGTGAGAATGCTAGTCATTATCATGGGATGGTATTATGGTAGACATAAGAGTTACCATAGGGCCATAGGATGCTGAGACAAGTATGCCAGCTATCCATTGGGATAACGAGATAGAGTATGAATGTTCACCAATGCTTGTTCGGCATGAGCTGCTGATACAATGGAACGCTGGTCAGCCAGCAAGCTCACTTTGACTTACTAGCTCTTTATCTCTGTAGGCTTTTTACTTTCTGCGTAGTGATGGCCAGCTTAGCTGGAGGAGAGGAGGGGGAGCTCTGCGGCGAGCTGCTGCATGTGAATGAGGACAGACCTATACTACGTCACGCACAAGAGAGAGAGAGAGAGAGAGAGAGAGAGAGAGAGAGAGAGAGAGAGAGAGAGCTAGCAGCTGGTGAGCGAGCTGTACCTCTTCGCACAGGACACCGCACTCGCACAGACGCGCACACGCAAACACACGCACGCGCACGCACGCAGGACAACAAAAGGAGGTACCGGTGCTGGAGATAAGACACGACTCACATCAGCGACCTGAATTTCATCTTTCGGACTACACTTCTGCTAGTTTTAACCTTGGGACTCTGTTTATTTTAGTAAGTAAGCGTTTTTTGTTATGTAGAATCAACTGCTCTTGAGTTTAATGAAACCTTCTTTGTATGGCTATGTTCTCAGTCATTTAAACTCATGATGTAATTAGAAAAATGTCCGTAATACATATTAATAGACAGCCGTGGGACGCAGGCAGCTTCCAATCCAAACTCGGGTAGGAGGATTAAATTAGTAGTCTAACTGACTAATCAAGTTAAACATCTAAATTGATGTCACTGCCTCTGTACTGTTTGTTGGGACAGTTTGAGTAAAATTCCCGCCGTGGGCTACTTTAATCACTTAGAACTTTAGCAGTTGTTTCTAGTTTTATCACATGTTTTTGACATTTTTATTACATAGTGTGACCAGTGATAAAAGGCTTCATTTCAGGCCAAAACTAAAATTAATAGCCAAACCCGTGTATTGGTCCCGCTTATTCTTCTGTCAGGACTGCTGAAATGGACGAGCACTTTGATGCACGAGACAAGGTGGACAGGAAGGACCGTGGGGTTTCACACGCCAACGGTATGACAAGCCCCGCCCACAGCGCCTACTGCAGCCTGTACCGCACGCGCACCCTCAAGACTCTCAGCTCCGAGAAGCGGGCCAAGAAGGTCCGCTTCTACCGTAACGGTGACCGATATTTCCCGGGCCTGGTGTGCGCCGTGTCCACCGAACGCTTCCGCACCTTCGATGCGCTGCTGGCTGAGCTCACACGTGCCCTCTCTGACAACATACACCTGCCTCACGGCGTACGTATTATCTACGTCATCGACGGCTCAAGGAAGATCACCAGCATCGATCAGCTGGTGGAGGGTGAGTGGAGAGAGAGGCCTGAAGCACTAATTTCCCCTAATTTGACTCACACGGCCAGTTATGTTAATGTTTACATAGTTAAAGGAATACTCCAGAATGTTCAGACACAACACAGAGACAATAAGTTCAGCATTTCCCTGTACTGAGGTAAAACTCACTGAAACACCCAAAGGAAGCCAGAAGACCTGTTTGGGCAGTTGGCAAAACTCAAATTAATTTCTATAGCTCTTTTTTACAATGGAGCATTGTCTCAAAGCAGCTTCACAATTAAGATTATCTTCTAATATCTAGGGCCAATCCCAAATTGAGCAAGCCTAAGGCAACAGTGGCAAGGAAAAACTCATTTTCAAAAGAAACCATGGGAGAACCAAGACTCAAAAAGGGACCCATGCTCCTTGGGTGGCTTAGCTGGTATATCTAAGAATTAAACTAAATTATCTAGTTAATTAGTAACAGTTATAAAGTTGAAACTGAATACATTTTAACAGATCAAAAAAAGAGAATAAAATTACGTAAAAATATGCATATTGGCATTATTTAGTCCAGTACACAGAGTGACTGTAGGATCGTCTCCTCGGCGGGAAAGTTTTAGTCGCAGTGTTGGTATGTGCTCTGTCATGGACTGGTGCCTTGTCCAGGGTTGGATCCCACCCTTCACCCTGTGTTGCCAAATGGAGCCCAGCCCCTCCAAAGACCTAGGTTTTAGTCCTGGCCTGGCCTGGCTGCCTCCTGTGTGGAGTTTGTATGTTCTCCCTGTATCTGCGTGGGCTACCTCTCACATTCCCAGTCATGCATTAGGCCTGTTGGCATCTCTTTGTCATCGATGTGAGAAAGTATAGAAAGCATTTTCTATGTTTCTGCATAAATATGACCAAAAACATCATCAGTCCTAAAAGTAAATAAAGAGAACCAAATTAACCTTTCATTAATTCATCCATCTTCTTATCCGCTTAATCCCAGACAGGGTCGCGGGACAGCTGGTGCCTAGGCATAGGGCACAAAGCAGGAACAACCCTAGACAGGATGCCAATCCATCATAGGGCACATGCAGACTACACACAGAAAGGACCCAGACCGCTTCATCTGGGATTGAACCCAGGACCGTCTTGCTGTGAGGCGACAGTGCTACCCATGAGTCACCGTGCCATGCTCCAAATGAACCAAGTTAGACAAAATTATTATACTTGGTGAATTACTTATTGAGGAAAACAATCTAATATTACACGTCTGAGAGTGGCAAAAGTATGTGAATCCTGTTGGGATTAGCAGTTAATTTGAAGGTGAAATTAGAGTCAGGTGTTTTCAATCAATGGGATGCCAATCAGGTGTGAGTGGGCACCCTGCTTTATTTAAAGAACAGGGATCTATCAAAGTCTGCTCTTCACAACACATGTTTGTGGAGGAGATTTCTGAGGACCTCAAAAAAAAAAAGAGTTGTTGATGCTCATCAGGCTGGACAAGGTTACAAAACCTTCTAAAGAGTTTGGACTCCACCAAACCATAGTCAGACAGATTTTGTACAAATGGAGGAAATTCAAGATCATTGTTACCCTCCCCAGGAGTGGTCAACCAGCAAAGATCACTCCAACAGCAAGGAACCAAGGGGAACTTCTAAGCAACTATGGGCCTCACATTGTGTAATCAAAATGTCCACCATCATCAGAATACTGAACAACAATTGTATGCATAGCTGTGTTATAAGGAGAAAGCCTATGCTCTCCAAAAAGAACATTGTGGCCCATCATGTGACACATGGACAATTCAGAAGTCTATTGGAAAAACGTTTTGTGGATGGGTCAGCAGTTACAGAAACATTTATTTGCAGTTATTTCTCAACAAGGGGGTCACACCAGATACTGAAAGCAAATTTTCACATTCCTTTGCTGCCCACAGATATTGGGATAATTTTCCTCAATTAAAAAATGGCCAAGTATAATATTTTTGTCTCATTTGTTCAATTGGGTTAAGAATTTTATGAAAATCTGATGATGTTGTAGGCCATATTTATGTAGAAATATAGAAAATTCTAAAGGGTTCACTAACTTTTAAGCACCACTGTACATAACATAAGTGCCTCTGGATATGCTGTAAATGTATATGTTGTGTCTGATAGCGATTTGGTTAAAATGATGTAGTATTCCTTTAAGCTGTGACTAATTTGATCATCATGTATGGTTTTAAGATTCATGGTTAATCATACAGCCTTAGCTAAACATGGTGATTGGGACAAATCTAATCTGTTCAGATGAACATGTAGCTAATTTAACTGGGGTTTTTGGCAATAGTGAATGTGGTGCTCAATACAATTATATATTAAACTCACATATAACCAGTTATAATAAGGTACATATTAATAGATCAGACAGCCGTAAAAGTAAATCAGTTTTATTGTATTACAGTCTGAACCCATCAATAGACCTTTCCTTGCTTTAAACTTCATAGTTTCCTAGGGCATATAATTGCATTTTCATGTAGCCTTCACACTGACTGTAAACTTTAATTTCTATTAAAGGCCAATCATTCTTCCATCTATTACATTTCTAGGAGAGAGTTATGTCTGTGGCTCCGTGGAGGCTTTTAAAAAGCTGAACTACAATAAGAATATCAACCCCAACTGGTCTGTGAACGTGAAGGCCTCAGCATTGACCAAATGCTTTCCCTCACTGTCAAACTCTAAACTGGGGCCACACGAACTCAAAGAGAACAAGGACTTCATCAGGCCCAAGCTGGTCACCATCGTACGCAGTGGCGTGAAGCCCCGCAAGGCTGTTCGCATCCTTCTCAACAAGAAGACAGCGCAGTCATTCGAACAGGTCCTTAGTGATATCACAGACGCCATCAAGCTCGACTCGGGCATTGTCAGGAGGATTTTCACGCTTGACGGAAAGCAGGTATGAGGCTCCTCTGTTCCTTATTTATATTGTTTGTACATGTTTGTATGTAATCATGGATGTTCTTTTCAAATGTGCAGTTAGGTTATCTATGGGTGATAATGCTAGCCCTCTGATAGATGTGCTGTGACTACTGTTCATAGACAACAGGCGCTCCCCGGGTTACAATGGTTTGTTTTACGATACTTCAACTTTACAATGGGAATCCGATAATAGACATAAACAGACATTCAGCAGAAATAAGTCTGAATTTTGAATTTCATTTTTCCCTAGGCAAGCAATACCCAGGGCATCCAGGCAGCAGTGCCAGTGGACTAAAGCATGCTTAAATTAAGCTAGACTATGATATTAAAGTGGAACGTCGGAATTTGAATGCTTTTGCACTCAAAGAAGTTAAACAATTTAGCTTCTAAATTCAAACAGAAATTCTGACCTTGTACCCAGGCACCCGAAATAGGACATTAAATGGTAAATAGGGTGCAATCTTCCAAATACGATGCACATAATACAGCCCAGTCAGTGGCAATAATGCAGCAGTACAGTACTCCAATCACCACAAAACCCAAAATAATAATAAGAAGAAATATGCATATGTATATGTACTGTATATTATTATATTATTTATATTATATTTGTTTATTTGGTTTATTTAGCATAGCTATCAGCATCAATGGCCATTTCAGCGACACACACAAGGTTACCTCAAGGCTAGTCATATATACAGTATATACACTCAAGTCAATGCCAATTTAGCATCAATTAACCTAACAAGCATGTTTTTGGGCTGTGGGAGGAACCCGGAGTACCCAGACTAAGCCCACACAGACACGAGGAGGACATCCAGACTCCACACAGAAAGGACCCAGGCCACTCCACCCTGGGTTTGAACCCAGGACCTTCTTGCTGTGAGCTGGCGGTGCTACCCACCGAGCCACCCTGTATATTAAATTAGTTTATTGGTGCAATTTCACTCTCAGTAAATCCAATGTCCCAGTGATAACACGTGCCGAATTTATTGATTTTATTCCTTTGATTTGTTCATGTTTTCAATCATTAATGACATACGGATATAGGTGTAAAAAACTATCATTTGGGGATCAGGAACAGATTAACCAGTTAACCAGGAACCAGTCAAGTCTGAATTCTGAGGTTCCACTATGTAGGGCTGCTCAGTTTACAATACAGTCAACGTCTAATTCGTTTATCAGAATGTAACCCCATTTGCGAGGACTCGTATAGTTAACTTAAAGGTTTTAATCAGAGTTAAATCTGGATAGGTTATGTACTCGGTGGTGCAGCAGTTAAGGTTTTGGACTATTTACCAGAAGGTCCAGGGATGAAGCTGTCATTGCTTGACCCTTGAGCAATGCCCTTAAACCACAATTGCTGGGATTGTACTTTGTAAGGTTGAATCAGTTGTAAGGTTGATCTACCAAACACCAGCCACATCTTACAGCGTCTTCCTTTTCATGACTTACGCAGTATGTAGGATAATCCTCAACTGATTTATATTTTACCAGAAATGATCATCAGAAGCTTGGTATGTCAGACCAGCAGGAGGTTTTTAGATATTAATTAACAATCTGCAGGCAGTAAACAGGCAGCAATAGTAACTGGAACAGACATCACACTGCAGTTAAAGTAAAATGTGACGCACTTCGACTTTTCTTTATATAATCACTAATTGTCTCTGCAGTTGTCTGTTTTAGGGAACCACAGCTTTGCTGCTTTCATCATTCTACCCAATTTAGCACATCTGATTTACTAGGCTATATTTAGGTCTCACCTGTGTGGGAGAAACAGCAAACAAAACCCCAGCTCTGACCTCCAGTCTTTTCTGATGGAAGTCATAAAGAGGTTTATGAATGGAAGTCGGTGCTTGTGCCCACACAGTCACGAAATCTGCCAGCGCTCTCCGAACAGACAGAAATAGCTCCAGATTTGCACTGTTTTAAATTCCACACACCTTCCTGTATGTTTCACACATCTGCGAGCACACACACACAAACACACAAATACAGACTGACGTTCACACTCGTATTTATGCTGTCTCTTTCTCTCAATGTGTGCGTTCTCTCTGCCTCCCTGTTCTCTCCCTCTGCCTTGCTCTTATCATGCATATTTGTTCAGAAGGGTAGGTGTGGAAATGAGGTGATCCCACCTGACTGAATTTCATCAAACACCAGTTAGATTGTGGAAAGATGCAGTGATGTCTTTGTCACAGATCTTCAGTAATATGTCCAGAATATTTAAATAATGTAGAATGACAGCATAAAACATATGCTATGTTTGATTGAGAAGACTAGACCTAATGCAGATGAGCACTAAAACCATATATTTCTACAAATAAGAAACCAAATAAAACAATCCTCTTTAATATATCTAATCTGGGATATAACAAGAGATAAAACAATAGTGCACTGTGGCTTAGCTCACCTCGCCAATGTGTTACAGGCTTTAAGGGAAGAGCTATTTTTAGCTCAGAGATCTGTTGGGCTTGAAGGTAAAGCATTTGAACCAGATTAGTTCCCTGCAAAGAATTCCCTTTGATTATGCAATTATGAACAGCATGTTTCCAACACTGCTGAGAAGAATACGGCATCCTGGGTTGCCAGTAAATGGCGACATCAACAACCACAAACTGAAAGAAGAAGCTCCAGATTAGAGCTTTAGCCCCTCAACTCCAGCACTTGAGCACCAAGCTCAAGCCAAGCATAAACTTCACGCATGACTGACAGGTAACAGCATTTTACCCACATCGGGTGCACACACATGTTTTTTAAGGTGGAGGTTTTTATGGGAGGGTACTGTGACCTATTGCTCCACCTTAGTGATGGCCCTGGTATGAGAAGAATCCTGCTCATGGATCTAACTACCATGCTGTTGACATTTTACAGAACAGTAAGTCTGTAGACTAGCATATTGTCACCCTTTAAAAAAAGACAACTTGCAATCCTTTTCCTGATGTTCTCTCCATGTTCCTGTTTTGTCTGAGGTCAGTGCTCACCTGACTCTGATTCCTTAGAGCACTCCAGAACTTTCTGTAAATCTGGGGTGCGCTGTGCTCTGGTTGCTTGTGACGTTTGTTAGCACAGCGCTGTCAGAGCAGATGGATTCACTGAACCCTGTCCTGCTCCAGATGGGGACAAAAAGAGCACAGAGCTGAAATTATTAATGAAAACATGTCAGGTTGGTTTAAGACGCATTAAAACCTATGAAAGCATGCTAGTGGAAAAGATGCTATGCTATGAGTGTTGAAATATTGCTGCTCTCTCTCTCTCTGTGAATGTTTCGCTTTCCCTGTGTCACTCACAGATACTGTGGTCATGTATAAAGCAGCTGGTTGAGTGGGCACACCATTTCCAAACACTTAAGACTCATCTATATGTCATGTTGGGAGAAAAAAAACTGCTAGACTCAGAACAGCGTGGCTCCTCTTTAACAGAACTTGGGCTAATTTTAGACTGACACACTGTTCCCGTATGATCTCTGTCTCCAATGAAATTGGTAAACCCCCCTCCAACAGTCTCTATGACAATGTGGTCCAGTTGCTTAGGAACAGGGCTGAGCTGCAGTGACATCACTAGGGGCAATTCTGTGTTTGGATGTCGAAGAGCTATGTCAATCTGGGGTGAGATATAAACCAGGTAAGTGGCTTAGGCCACAGCCATGGCTTGTCTATTCTTATCCTCTAAGCCTCTGTTTATCTACAGGAAATGAAGTCGGACTTCTGGAACTCACTCACAAACAGGCATAGCAAATGCTGACTGATGGCCTCTGCTTTGGGTTGTAACAAACTGCAGCACAGAAGACATATAATCAGCACTCAGTCATGTGTTAATCCAGACACAAACTAATTTGCTGCTCCACTACTTACGCTTACACATCGTCCCCTCAATTAGGCACACTGTAGCCATCTGCACTCCATATCCCATCCATCAGCCTCAGATTACCGATACCCCTCAATTAATCAGACATCTGCAAACGCACCCAGCATCCCCTTCTCATGGAGAGATAATCAGGCATGGTGACACTGACATATGGCCTCAGTCTTCTCAGCTTTTTGGTCAGCACTATTTTATCCCCCAGTTTATTCCCCAGATCAGGATTAAAAAAGATTAGAGCCTAATCTAAATCTAAAGCTGCAACATAAGTGGAGGGTAGATAAGTTGGTTAGAAAGTCAGAGTGTATAGTCTTATGCTGCTTTGACCTGCTTCTCAGAGGTCCCATGTTCCTTTTTTGTTCTATTAAACTAGCACTACACAGCCATACAAGTTCACAGCATATGTTTTATACTGCATTAATTACTTCATAATAATCCAGTACAATTATTTTCATGACTTTTCTGTTTCATGCACCGTATTAGTTTTAACTTAATATTTGAACAGTATGTGCAAGCTGATATCTTGGAAGCCATGCAGCGGAGTGTGTTAATGTTATTAATGTGACAGAATCAGGATCGAGTAATGAGCAAGCACATAAGGAAGGGTCCAAAAACGTTTACTGTCCTGACCAGTTCTGCCCCGTACAAACTAATATTGCTATGTATGGTATATAATGTGGTCATAAAGGGATGGGCATGATCAGCAAAAAATACTCAGGTAGGCTGTGGTGTTTAACCAATGATCAGTTAGTATTAAGGGGCCCAAAGTGTACCACTAAAATATCCTCCACACCATTACACCACCAGCCAGAACCATTAATAGAAGGCAGGATAGGTTTACGCCAAATTCTGACCCTACCAATCGAATTTTTCAGCAGAAATCGAGACTTCTAAGACCAGGCAACATTTTTAGAGTCTTCTGTTGTCCAGTTTCGGTGAGCCCATGTGAATTGTAGTCTCAGTTGCCTTGAGTGGCACCCCATGTGTTCTTCTGTTGCTGTAGCCCATCTACCTCAGTTGTAATGAGTGGTACAGTACTTAATTACTGATCTGTGATAATGTTGGAGATGCTGTTTATCTATCATTCTTATGAAATGCAGTGTTTCACAACTGTGTGATTCCAACCAGACTCTCTGCTGCTGTCTTTGCTGAGTCACTGCTGCCAGGTGCATGGGTCTCTAACAGAAGTGTGTAAAGCACCATTGAAAGTCCTGCCATGTTTTTCTGCTCCCTAGTTGCCAGTTAATTAATTCTGCCTATAGGCACAAAGTTGCTGGAATAAACAAGACAAGTAGTTTTAACAAAAACCTGGGAAGGACTCCTCTGATTTAAACCTGAACGGTACACTTTTGCCTGCTACCGAGTTAATGCTTTCATATCTTCCCGTGAAAGAAGTAAAGAGAGATGAACTCATTACAGGAATGTACTCTCTCTGCGAAGCAATTTACTAAAAGCTGCGTGAATACCAAAAGCCATGCAGTTATGAGCTCCATCTCATTACCATCTTGCTGTTACACAGGATTGAGCATCATTTTAGTTCCATGCATGCCTTTATGAAATCAAACCAATCTCTCAATAATGTCAGTTCTCATCTAGTAAAAGCTGAAATGGACCTGGTAGTAAAAGTGACACAGACATGAACTGCCACATCTGGGCACCAGCAGTGAGTCTTAGATTTATTAGGCTTTTACATATATTGACACTCAAATAGCAGACAGAGCTCATAGAGGCAAGTCATTTCCATAAAGTAGGACATATTTACATCTATAGAATTTAGCAGACACCCTTATCCAGAGTGACTTACACTGGCTACAGCCTTTCAAATTAAAATCTGAGACACTGAGACCTAAGGGCCTTGCTCAATGGCCCAACACTGGCAGACTGGCAGAGCTAGGACTTGAACACTCAACCTTTTGGTCAATAGTCCAGTATGTTGCACCACCACTGGACACCAAGACCAACTGATGACGAGTGGGGTGGGGCACGGCTGAAACACACGTTCTGCTTCCATGTTTTGGAGCCTGCATGTGTTGGTGCTTCGTGCCCATGCTTTGTGCTTAGTACCTGCGCTTTGATAATTGTTGGAAACTCATTATGAGATGCTTGCTTGCTTTGACGTTCAATTTAATCCTTACTTTGCACACTTTCTCATTTAGCTTATATAGCTTCAGCTCAGGTTCAGTTGTGTACTGCTGTGTTGATACTTGCGATTCTGTTTTCTGACCTCTGTCTGTTCTGATACTTATTATTCGCTCCTTGGATTTCGTTGCTTGGAGTTTCATATACTTTGCCACTCACAGATACAGTGGGGCAAAAAAGTATTTAGTCAGCCACTGATTGTGCGAGTTCTCCTACATAGAAAGATGAGAGAGTTCATCATAGGTACACTTCAACTATGAGAGACAAAATGTGAAAAAGGAAATAACATTGTAGGATTTTTAAAGAATTTAATTGTAAATCATGGTGGAAAATAAGTATTTGGTCACCCACAAACAAGCAAAATTTCTGGGTCTCACAGACCTGTAACTTCTTCTTGAGAAGCTCTTCTGTACTCCACTCGTTACCTGTATTAATGGCACCTGTTTGAGCTCGTTATCTGTATAAAAGACACCTGTCCACAGCCTCAAACAGTCAGACTCCAAACTCAACCATGGCCAAGACCAAAGAGCTGTCGAAGGACACAAGGAAGAAAATTGTAGACCTGCACCAGGCTGGGAAGAGTGAATCTACAATAGGCAAGCAGGTTGGTGTGAATAAATCAACTGGGGCAGGAATTGTAAGACATACAAGACCATTGATAATCTCCCTCGATCTGGGGCCCCACGCAAGATCTCATCCTGTGGGGTCAAAATGATCATGAGAATGGTGAGCAAAAATCCCAGAACTACACGAAGGGACCTGATGAATGACCTGCAGAGAGCTGGGACCAAAGTAACAAAGCTACCATCAGTAAACACACTACGCCGAGAAGGACTCAGATCCTGCAGTGCCAGGCGTGCCCCCCTGCTAAAGCCAGTACATGTCCAGGCCCGTCTGAAGTTTGCCAGAGAGCATATGGATGATCCAGAAGAGGATTGGGAGAATATCATGTGGTCAGATGAAACCAAAATAGAACTTTTTGGTATAAACTCAACTCGCTGTGTTTAGAGGAAGAAGAATTCTGAGTTGTGCCATACCTACTGTGAAGCATGGGAGTGGAAACATCATGCTTTGGGGCTGTTTTTCTGCAGAGGGGACAGGACGACTGATCCGTGTTAAGGGAAGAATGAACGGGGCCATGTATCGTGAGACTTTAAGCCAAAACCTCTTTCCATCAGTGAGAGCATTGAAGATGGAACGTGGCTGGGTCTTCCAGCACGACAATGATCCCAAACACACCGCTCGGGCAACGAAGGAGTGGCTCCGTAAAAAGCATTTCAAGGTCCTGGAGTGGCCTAGCCAGTCTCCAGACCTCAGCCCCATAGAAAATTTGTGGAGGGAGTTGAAAGTCCGTGTTGCCCCAAAACATCACTGCTCTAGAGGAGATCTGCATGGAGGAATGGGCCAAAATACCAGCTACAGTGTGTGCCAACCTGGTGAAGACTTACAGGAAACGTTTGACCTCTGTCATTGCCAACAAAGGTTAAATTACAAAGTATAAATTTGAACCAAATTTATTGACCAAATACTTATTTTCCACCATAATTTACAAATAAATTCTTTAAAAATCCTACAATGTGATTTCCTGGATTTTTTTTCTCATTTTTTCTCTCTCATAGTTGAAGTGTAGCTATGATGAAAATTACAGACCTCTCTCATCTTTCTAAGTAGGAGAACTTGCACAATCAGTGGCTGACTGAATACTTTTTTACCCCACTGTATGTCATATTGGATCCTTTTCCTTCAGTAAATAAATGACCAAGTATAATATTTTTGTCTCAGTTGTTCAGTTGGGTTCTCTTTGTCTACTTTTAGGACTTGTGTGAAAATCCGATATTTTTTTTGATCATACTTCTTTCAGAAATATGGAACACTCTAAAGGGTTCAAAACTTTCAAGCGCCACTGTATAGGGCAATAATAGCTGTTTTAAAAGTCATGCTATGTCACTATGGCTTTGAACATGACTTAAGCGGTGTTCAAAATGGTGTACTACTGTATGCATATTGCTTAAACTAAGCCATTGCAAAAATGGTATGTAGTATGCAAACATTTATGTACTAGTACAGCATTCTCAAACTGCATTCTGCTGCTAGATGTGGTATGTAGAATATACTGGAGCAGTAGTAGCATTACACATGGTGCCAATTCAAATGTGCTATTTGTTAAACTAGCTAATATCCAATTTTTTCTCTGCAGTACATGCTACATCGTCACATATTCATGAATAGAAACAATCACTGTAGGTCATTAATGTGGTTTATTAAGATTACTGTTTCATAGTTGCATCTGCATCTCATGAGATTTGCTAAACATACCGCTTTAAGTTGTCCTTATTATACAGTATGTAGGTGTCATGGTGATGTTAGCTCTCCAGCTTGCATTACTCTGATTTAACTATCTCTGTCTTTCCGCAGCCGGTGTGGCTGTTCCCACCTGCTGTAGCTTTTCTGTAAATACCTCACTTCCTGTTCACCTCCTCACCCGGCTTTCCCCTCACCATGCAGTTTCTAGGCTCCTGTCTTTGCTCCCGTCTCCCTGCCTGGTTTGTCTCTGTATCTTTGTCTGGTATCTTGATTTCTGTATTTCAGTGTCTCTGGTGTTCATTTGTTTAGTGTTGTGTATCTGTAGAGCTCTGGTCTGTGTTCAGTGTTTGTCTGTATTTACTCTGTCAGTGTTAGCATTGTTTGTTTGTATTAGCACTGTCTGTTAGTATTGTAAGCACTTTAGCTTGGCTTTAGTTTGTTAGGTTGTCCTGAGTCTTCGCGTTGTCCGTGTCTATTAGCATGTTAGCTTACTTTTTTTTAGATTGTAGTATTGTCACTGTGTTTTCTGTATCTTTGTAGTTAGCATTGTTAGGTTGTTCTGTGTGTGTATCAGTTTGTCTGTTCACCTTCTTTGTATCACTATATTCACTGTCTTACACCTACGTCCGCCTACGTCTCCCTCCTCGTATATTTGTTACATAATGCCGGGTCTAACAAAGGATAGAGCTAATGTGTCCCCAGTCTTCCAGAGCATGTGGTCTGATTCATCTGGTGATGAGTACCCGGAGGACTGTCTTTGGTGGGAGTACCAGCCTCCTGTCACAGAACTAGAACTACACTTTGTATCTGAGGTAGCTTGCCCAACTATCACCCAGGGTCTACGTTTGCTAGTTCCTTGCTGATACCCACGCTTGCTAGCACAACGTCAGGGTCCACGCTCACTAGCACATCACCAGAATCCCTGCTCGCTAGCACTACGCCAGGCTCCATGTCCAATAGCTTGACGCCTGTGCCCACACTTGCTAGCACGATGCCAGACTTCTCACTTGCCAGCTCAACAACAGGGTCTATGCTCACTAGCTTGATGCCTGTGCCTAAGCACGCGCTAGCAGCATCACATCGGCTCCTTTGTACGCTAGTGGCCAGTCAGTGCCACAGGTAGGTAATCTGCTGGATCCCAGTGCTCCATGGCGGGACACCGCCTACCGGGCTATGGATGAGGTCCAACAGGCTCTCCAGGGGGTCTTGGGGTCCCTGGATGTTGCCAAAGGAAAAGTGGAGTTTGTCAGGCATGCAGCGAAGGAGTCAGAGGTGGAAAGGGTCATCTCTGGGACACTGAAGGTCCTGGGAGTGGTCACCTCTGCGGTGGCTCAGGGATGGGTAATCGCTTCCTCTGTGCCCCACAGTTCGGCACAGCGACGCCCCCACCGTCTGGCACGGTAGTGCCCCCACTGTTTGGTGTGGCAATGCCCACTCCAGAGTCAGTCAATGCGACGTTTGTTCCAGAGTCAGACAAGTCAATGCCCTCTTCAGAGTTGGTCACGACGACATCCATCCCAGAGTCCGTCAAGATGACATCCATTCGAGAGTTGGTCACGATGGCAACGTCCATTCTAGAGTCGGTCAGGAAGGTGACACTCATTCCAGAGACCGCCATGGCAGCACCTGTTCCGGAGACAGCCTCAGCAACACCGCCTCCAAGGAGTTCTTTGGCGACATGGATCAGTGGGGCCCTCAAGGACTCCTTTTGGGAGCATGACACAACAGCTAATCACCAGTGTTGGTCCCATATCTACATGTTTTGTGAGTTCGGTCTCGTCCCCCTTTCTATCTCCTTTCATCAACACTCTGATGTCCTTACCGCCGCTATTCTGGCTCCCTGTCTTGTTCACCTCTGTCTTCTATTCTTCCCGCTTTTGGTAATTTGGGTCTATTTTGCTTCCTCGCTTTCTGTTTCTGTCCTTTGCGCTCCGGAGACATGCCCTTAGAGGGGGGTTATGTCATGGTGATGCAAGCCCTCCAGCTTGCATTACTCTGATTTAACTCTCTCTGTCTCTCTAAACAACAGGTGGGACTGCTCCCACCTGCTGTAGCTTGTCTATAAATACCTCACTTCCTGTTCACCTCCTCACCCAGCTTTCCCCTCACCATGTGGTTTCTAGGCTCCTGTCTTTGCTCCCGTCTCCTTGCCTGGTTTGTCTCTGTATCTTTGTTTGGTATCTTGATTTCTGTATTTCAGTGTCTCTGGTGTTCCTTTGTTTAGGGTTGTGTATCTGTACAGCTCTGGTCTGTGTTCAGTGTCTGTTTGTATTTACTCTGTCAGTGTTAGCATTGTTTGTTTGTATTAGCACTGTCTGTTAATATTGTTAGCACTTTAGCTTGGCTTTAGTTTGTTAGGTTGTCCTAGGTCTTTGTGTTGTACGTGTCTGTTAGCATGTTAGCTTACTTTTTTGATTTTAGTGTTGTCACCATGTTTGCCGTGTCTTCGTAGTTAGCATCTTTAGGTTGTTGTCTGTGTGTATCAGTTTGACTGTTCACCTAGTGTTCATTCTGTTTATCCTCTTTGTATCAGTATATTCACTGTAAATAAATCTGCACTCTTGCACCTATGTTTGGACTTTTCTGATGCCACCTTGCATAATATATGATTCCTTTTGCATCTACTTCTGCACTTTCTAAAATATTGACACACATACTGATTACTTGACACAACCTATACACATCTCTATACCCTCCCTTTTATATATCTATTTGTTTTTCATGAGTGGATTGATACATAGAGAGAAAAACAAATAAATGGAGAATTCAAGAGATGGAGGGGAGTAAAGGGAGTGAGGAAACAAAGCAACTGAGCATCTGTAGCATCCTCCACTCTTGTTTTGAGTTGTATTTTTTCTCTCCGTGGGCCTGGACTCCTCTCACACTGCAGTACTCCTTGGAATCATATAATCAGAAATCTTTTCCTAAGATGGCACACAGTCTGCCTTATGTAACAGAGATGTTACACAACTCATCTCATAGTCTGCTTGGTGATTAATCAGCCTACTTCAGGAGATCAAATGGCCACATATTAAGAACTTCTGCATCTTGTTTTCCAGCAGAGATGATGGTGGCAGTCTCTATCTTAGAATATTATTGCCCTTAAGATGTGGCTTAGTTCTTAGCTTCTAATCTACATGTCAACCTAGTTTTAATTTTCTTTGTTAAAGCTAGAAAATGACATACTGTATATGTACAGCTGGAAAGAATTAGATTGCTAGTCTCTTTGTAATCAGATCTCACTTTTTCCTTACAATGGTCAGAGATGAATAACATCAGTTAATCATTTATTATGTCTGACTGGATCTGACTGGAGGCCACACTGCATTTACACTAAGCTGGCATACTTGGTTGCATTCTAAACTTTATCTGAATTGCACCATGGTGGTCTATATTTTTATTATGCTGTTTATGCCGTTGGACTGCCTAATGTCATTTGGTTAGAATTTGATTACAAGAAAAATCTTTTAAAGAATGGACTGTGTGTGTATTACATACAGTAGCACATAGCAGCAAATAAATACAGGTATGTATCACTTATCGTCCATGATACAGTGGGGCAAAAAAGTATTTAGTCAGCCACTGATTGTGCAAGTTCTCCTACTTAGAAAGATGAGAGAGGTCTGTAATTTTCATCATAGGTACACTTCAACTATGAGAGACAAAAATGAGAAAATAAAATCCAGGAAATCACATTGTAGGATTTTAATTGTAAATCATGGTGGAAAATAAGTATTTGGTCACCCACAAACAAGCAAGATTTCTGGTTCTCACAGTCCTGTAACTTCTTTAAGAAGCTCTTCTGTCCTCCACTTGTTACCTGTATTAATGGCATCTGTTTGATTTCGTTATCTGTATAAAAGACACCTGTCCACAGCCTCAAACAGTCAGACTCCAAACTCAACCATGGCCAAGACCAAAGAGCTGTCGAAGGACACCAGGAACAGGAATAAAATTGTAGACCCTGCAACGGGTAGAGGCTGGTAGAGGCGGGAAGAAGAGTGAATCTACATAGGCAAGCAGGTTTGGTGTGAATAAAATCAAACTGTGGGAGCAATTGTAAGAAAAATAGAAGACATACAAGACCATTGATAATCTCCCTCGATCTGGGGCTCCACACAAGATCTCATCCCGTGGGGGTCAAAATGATCATGAGAACGGTGAGCAAAAAATCCCAGAACTACACGAAGGGACCTGATGAATGACCTGCAGAGAGCTGAGACCAAAGTACAAGGCTACAAAGGCTACCATCAGTAACACACTACACCAAAAGAGACTCAGATCCTGCAGTGCCAGGCGTGCCCCCCTGCTTAAGCCAGTACATGTCCAGGCCCGTCTGAAGTTTGCCAGAGAGCATATGGATGATCCAGAAGAGGATTGGGAGTGTAATTCTGCCTTTAATATATGCAAAGTTGCATGGCAGTCTTTGCTATTTCTAAATACATCAAGACAAGTAGTCACAAGCAAAGAGAAGCTTTGAACTGAGTACGTCTGGCACGTATATAACACTTAAACGTGAGCTGTTAATGACCTGTTATGTGGTTGTTCTTCCCATTTCTGAAACTCATTCCGCACTCCGTCACACGGCGTTATTTTCTTCAAGCATTGCTCTACATATTCCCATGCAGACATTCAGAAATACAAGCACATATGAGCGTGGGCTAGCATTTTTACTTGGCACAACTTACAACCCCCTTGCGTCAGTGCATTCCCCACACCTACACACGCACCTACATACAGATCACATACCCACAGGCCTGCTGGTGGGTCTCCACATGGTCGTGGGCTAGTGGATGAGTGTACTGGTTGGCAAGTTCCTGCTGTGTGCGACCTCCTATCCTCTTCGCATCATGCTTACCTCATCTGTCCCTACCAACAGGGAAAACCTGAGATGCTTCACCTGGGCTTTGACCGGATTAAAAAGATACAGACATGTAATTTAAGACGTAAGCCATG
Source organism: Ancistrus triradiatus (assembly GCA_025084515.1). Classification (NCBI taxonomy): domain Eukaryota; kingdom Metazoa; phylum Chordata; class Actinopteri; order Siluriformes; family Loricariidae; genus Ancistrus; species Ancistrus triradiatus. The sequence continues at coordinate 56,413 of JAJAGP010000644.1, read as the reverse complement.
AGCTAGAGGGAATTCTTTTTATATCATAGTCTCAGTTCCTCAACCACTAAGTAATGGGATAGTAGTTACTAGATGAAATGATTGTTATATTAGATATATGTTCTAGACAGGGCATTTACATTTTGATTTGATTGTGTGTGCAGTCATTTCAGTTATGTTAGTGATTAGTAATGAGATAGTAAGCAGGAGAGAAAGCCTGTTCAATGAGACTAGATTGCAATCAGAGAGAGAGAGGAAGAGGCGTCTCATTTACACTGTAACCAGATCTTCAGTGTAACTTTCAGGCCATTGACTCTGTTGCTGCTCTGTCATTATAATGGCAGATGTCAGATCTCTTTCACTTGGTTTTATAAATATTTGTACATTATGAGCCATTAAATGAGTCACAGTAATACAAATACAGTTTAAGGCTGAATGGATACCACAGTTGTATTGTTCTATTCTACACTGTGACCTACACAGTGAGTATGAAAACATCATTAACCCGCCTCCATTCTGGTTATGAGTTACAGTTTGGCATGGAGGAATACAAGGTGTGTATGGTATCCTGTGGCACATTTCCCTACAGATGTTGCATCTAGGCCTGTAGATCCTTCACACTCATAGGCTGCCGAAGCTGGCGTCCCAGCTGGTTCCATAAATGCTCGACTGGGGATAAACCTGACAACTGCACAGGCCAAGGAAGCACAAGTGAGCATGCTAAGTGAATGGAAATGGTCCGGGCAGAGACAGGTATGTAGAGAAGGTGCCATTTGGGTCCAGATCATGGACAATGAAACTGTGGGTGGTACTTGTGCTTGTCGTCCTTTCTATTAGTGGTCTGTCCGGGCTGTCCGGAGCCTGTTTGCCATGTCCGCTTGCCCTCATGGAACCACTGCTCCCAACACCTCCTAAAAGCTAGGTCAGAATGGCCTTTAGTCAGTATTTAGTCAGCCACTGACTGTGCAAGTTCTCCTACTTAGAAAGATGAGAGAGGTCTGTAATTTTCATCATAGGTACACTTCAACTATGAGAGCCAAAATGAGAAAAAAAATCCAGAAAATCACATTGTAGGATTTTTAAAGAATTTAATCGTAAATCATGGTGGAAAATAAGTATTTGGTCACCCACAAACAAGCAAGATTTCTGGCTCTCACAGACCTGTAACTTCTTTAGGAAGCTTCACTCGTTACCAAGAGTGGGTCAGTTTGGCAATGTGAGCAGAGAAACTGGTTATCAAAGATTACTGCAAAGTTTCTTGCATTCTCAGAAGGTGATGGAGGAGTTTACCTAGGAGATGGCAAGATCTTGAAGAGGAGCCATCTGCAGGAATGTAGAGCAGCTCAGTAGCTTCTTAAATTATACTGATACATCCTTGCCTGGAGTAACCCTCCAGCTTGTCAGGAGTTACCCTACCTGAATACCGAATAGTGCCATAGGGCTACCTTGCCTAAATGCTGATCTGAACACACATGGATTTCATTTACAGACAGTATTTATTCATGTTTGCTTAATAATGTCTTGATAAATTCATTTTCTGAGCTGTGTACTGATTGCTGTTTATCTGATTGCGTGCAAACCAAACCATGTCTGCCCTTGTTGAGTTTTTGAATATTGTGTTTGTTCTTGTTTAATACCTTGTTTAAAACTCTGAATTGTTTCAGCTGTTCAAGCAAACATTACATTAACTACCTAAACACAAGTGCAGACAAATAAAGCTAAGACTGCATCAACTCATCTCACCAGTTCTCTGGTTGTAGACTTATCATGCAATGGAGGCACAAAGAACTGTTCACCAGGCTCTGTTAACACACAGCTAGTGATTTCAATTAATCACTGCTCAATATATACTCACCAGATACTTTATTAAGTACTGACCGTGCCAGTACTGGGTTGGACCTGCTTTTGGTAGCATAGATTAGAGATTGTGGTCTATATTGACACGATAGCATCACCCAGTTGCTGCAGATTTGTCAGTTGCACATGGAGCAAATTTGAGTACAGTGAACTCACTTTGCTGGAAGTACCAAACAGAAGATCGTACACTATGGTCATAGTCAATACTCAGGCTGTGGTGTTTAAACAATGCCCAGTTGGTATTAAGGGGCCCAAAATTGATACAAGGCAGGATCCATGCTGCCCTTTATTGCAGCAGAAATCGAGACTCATCAGACCAGGCAACATTTTTCTGATCTTCTATTGTGAAATTTTGGTTACGCAAATTGTAGGCTCAGTTGCCCGTTCTCAGCTGACATGAGTGGCACACAGTGTGGTCTTTTGCTGCTGTAGCCCATCTGCTTCAAGGTTTGACCTGCTCTTCTGCATACAGTGGGGCAAAAAAGTATTTAGTCAGCCACTGATTGTGCAAGTTCTCCTACTTAGAAAGATGAGAGAGGTCTGTCATTTTCAATCATAGCTACACTTCAACTATGAGAGACTAAATGAGAAAAAAAATCCAGGAAATCACATTGTAGGATTTTTAAGGAATCTAATTGTAAATCATGGTGGAAAAAAAGTATTTGGTTATCCACAAACAAGCAAGATTTCTGGCTCTCACAGACCTGTAACTTCTTCTTTAAGAAGCTCTTCTGTCCTCCACTCGTTACCTGTATTAATGGCACCTGTTTGACCTCGTTATCTGTATAAAAGACACCTGTCCACAGCCTCAAACAGTCAGACTCCAAACTCAACCATGGCCAAGTCCAAAGAGCTGTTGAAGGACACCAGGAAAAAAATTGTAGACCAAAACCTCCTTCCATCAGTGAGACCATTAAAGATGGAACATGTCCAGTGTCCAGACCTCAACCCCATAGAAAATTCGTTAGTTGAAAACATCAAAACATCAGTCCCAAAACATCACTGCTCTAGAGGAGATCTGCATGGAGGAATGGGCCAAAATACCAGCTACAGTGTGTGCCAACCTGGTGAAGACTTACAGGAAATGTTTGACCTCTGTCTTTGCCAACAAAGGTTATGTTACAAAGTATTGAGTTGAACTTTTGTTATTGACCAAATACTTATTTTCCACCGTAATTTACAATTAAATTCTTTACAAGTCCTACAATGTGATTTCCTGGATTTTTTCCTCATTGTGTCTCTCATAGTTGAAGTGTAGCTATGATGAAAATTACAGACCTCTCTCATCTTTCTAAGTAGGAGAACTTGCACAATCAGTGGCTGACTAAATACTTTTCTGCCCGACTGTTCCTCAATCTCACTAGATCAGCAGTTTCTGAAATACTCAGATCCACCTGTCTAGCACCAGCAGCCCTGCCACGTTCAAAGTCACTTAAATCACATTTCTTCCCCATTCTGAGGTTCAGTTTGAACTTCATCAGGTCGTCTAGATCATGTCTACATGCCTAAATGCACTGAGTTTCTGCCATGTGATTGGCTGATTAGACATTTACTTTAAGAAGCAGTTGAACAGAGTGAGTGGATAATACACACCGTGCAATTTCAGTTTAACAGTGTCCTGGTTATGACCGTGGAGTCCACCTTATAATGTTTCTGCATTTATTGGTAGAATAGAGAATGGCGTTTTTGTCCCAGGGAATCAGCACCATGGACAGCGCTCTACAAGCCCGAGTCAGACCTTTTCCATTTCACACAGTCCATAAAAGCTGGAATGACCAAAGCATCAATCACTGCTCTAGAATGTCATTATGTAGAGTAGCATGAAAAGCATACCGAGTTCATTATTCCTTCCCAAAACATTATAGTTGGCACTGCTGTAGCCAACAATACCATTTATTTTTGAGGTCCATCAAACAGAGGCCAGACATTTTCTATTTTAGTCAGCAAAAGCCAAAAGCACTTAGAAATCAATTGCAAAAAAAGTCTGATTTTGCAAAACAGACTAATAATCAATCTGTAATCAGTTCCATAATTCTTTCTACCAAAGGACTCCATATAATCAGTGGCCTTCTATTAATGACATTCATTTAGCTTTAACAGTAATCTCATGGCTGAGTGTTATGATTAGCAGGTCTTGCTTATTTTTAACCTGTTTGTGAGTGACTGTTCCATGCATCACTCTTGAGTGCTGTGTGTATATTGATTCCATCTTTCAGTCTGTTAGTGTATACCAGTCAATCAGTTGCTACTGTGTCACTGCCAGTATCTCTCCAAGCCATGCTTGCTGTTTGAACATGACATTCTGAGTGTAAACCTACTGATTGTCTGCCATTGCTGACTGGTTATGCTTCCACAGTGAAGGGCCTGATGGACTTTAATGGCCTGCCGTCTTGGAAACTGTGTTTCTAGTTAGGTTACGTAAGGACACTGGAGTAAGGACAGGAGGTGGAGGGAGGGGGATCAATAATGGTCATTGCGCCCAGCTGACAGAATTGCAATGTGTTGTTTACACAACACAGTGTTCCAGTCTGAAGCTCCCTGTCTTACTCAGTGGATTGTAAACACAGACAATCAGTACTCCATCAATACAATGTCAAGTTTCCATGAGGATGTGGCATAGTGTTGAAATCCATTTTCCATTTGTTCAGAACACAGCTACTGAGCTCACAGAGCTACATAATAACAAACAACGAAACATGAATACAACCCCAAATGTGTGTCTACTTTTCTATAACGTATTTTAAAATGAACTGAGCTGGCTTTGACTGACAGCTGAAATCTGGGTTTGTTTAATCCTGATCGGTTGTCTGTCAGCTGGTAAAAGTGAGTTTTAATGTTGCAAGCTCTTCATAGATGAGCTTATTCAACCCTGATGCTGTCTGAAGATACAAACTCTGGCATGCTGTCATTGCTGCTACACACAGAGTACCTGTAACACCCCTATGTCATTCACTGTAATCTGTGCCTGTAAACTGAACAGCTTCTTTTAGTCAGTAACAACCTTCTGGTACTTTCCACTTAGTCAGAGCTGACAAACCAAGATTTTCACCTGCTGAATGAGCAGAGATGTGAGCTAAAATAAGACAGCCTATCAAAGCTATTTCTGGTAAGGCATTCACCGCATAGCTTCAGCAATTTTAAATCATTCCTCGCACAGCAAGGTGCATGTGGCAGATTTATGAGAACAGATGCATTTATGACTTTATAGGCCATAAGCCTTTATAAAGCCCATTAGACAACAGAAGCTGACCGATGTGGCAGAAAACAGAAAGGTGCCATTAATAACAGTAAAGTAAAATACATCAGAAGCAATATAACATAAATCTGTAAAATGAACAATGGTCACCATAAAGTGCACTATACTAGGTGTTCCTACCCTGAGAACTTCTGCAATATCTTATCCGATCCAATGCATCTCTGAATGGCAGGATATACACTACATAAAACATACATACAGTGGTGCTTGAAAGTTTGTGAACCCTTTAGAATTTTCTATATTTCTGCATAAATATGACCTAAAACATCATCAGATTTTCACACAAGTCCTCCAATATTACATATTAGTGAGTGGCAAAAGTATGTGAACCTTTGCTTTCAGTATCTGGTGTGACCCCCCTGTGCAGCAATAACTGCAGCTAAACGTTTCCTGTAGCTGTTTGATCAGTCCTGCACACCGGCTTGGAGGAAACTTTAGCCCATTCCTCCGTACAGAAACAGCTTCAGCTCTGGGATGTTGGTGGGTTTCCTCACATTTAGCTGCTCGCTTCAGGTCCTTCCACAGCATTTCCATTGGATAAAGGTCAGGACTTTTGACTTGGCCATTCTAAAGCATTAAACTTTATTCTTCTGTAACCATTCTTTGGTAGAATGACTTGTTGTGCTTAGGGTCGGTGTGTCTTGCTGCATGACCCACCTTCTCTTGAGATTCAGTTCATGGACAGATGTCCTGACATTTTCTTTAGATTTCTCTGACAGAATTCAGAATTCATTGTTCCATCAATGATGGCAAGCCGTCCTGGCCCAGATGCAGCAAAACAGGCCCAAACCATGATACCACCACCACCATGTTTCACAGAGATGGTATAAGGTTCTTATGCTGGAATGCAGTGTTTTTCCTTTCTCCAAACATAACGCTTTTCTCTTTTAAAACCGAAAAGTTCTATTTTTGGTCTCATCCATCCACAAAACATTCTTCCAGTAGCCTTCTGGCTCGTCCACGTGATCTTTAGCAGAGGAGCAGGAATGTTTCTTTTTGGAGAGCAGTGGCTTTCTCCTTGCAACCCTGCCATGCACACACATTGTTGTTCAGTGTTCTTTCTGATGGTGGACTCATGAACATTAACATTAGCCAATATGAGAGAGGCCTTCAGTTGCTTAGAAGTTACCCTGGGGCCCTTTGTGACCTCGCCATTTATGACACGCCTTGCCCTTGGAGTGATCTTTGTTGGTCGACCACTCCTGGGGAGGGTAACAATGGTCTTGAATTTCCTCCATTTGTACACAATCTGTCTGACTGTGGATTGGTGGAGTCCAAACTCTTTAGAGATGGTTTTCTACCCTAATGACCATCAACAACTCTTTTTCTGAGGTCTTTTTGAGGCAGTGGTTAGTGCGGTCGCCTCAGAGCTCCAGAGGCCCTTGTTTTGATCCCTACCTAGAATGTCCTCCCCATGTCCTTTACTCTGGGTACTCCAGTTTCCTCACACAGTCCAAAGTCATGCATTAGGTTATGCTAGATTGGCCTGATCTGAGTGTGTATGACTAGTTTTGAAGCAACCATGTGTATCGAAGTAAACTTGATGCCCAGGTGAACATTTTGCTGCCACTGTTCCAACATAGCCAGTCTCTCCCATCACCAATTTAAATTGGGTGCCATTGGTAGGTTAAGAATAAAGTGGTGAATAAAGAACACGACTAACTATGCACATATCACCACAGCAAAAAAATGAGACTGGCATGCCAGAACTGTAGAGCACACTGGGAGCCAGCAGGGGAGGCTGCATCAGACTCCCTAATGTTAACAGCATCTTTTAGTATCAACTGAACAACATCTGTGGACTTGATATCAGATTTATCTGCTTGTTATGCGTAAATAGGATGGTTTTATTAATTATGAATTCGTTTGCATTACACTATATATAGTACACCAAAGCATTTGAAATGAAGTTAGGTTAACAGCTTACCAAGTAAACACTGCCATCTAGTGCACTGTGCACACACTAACCGTTATGCTCCAGCTGAAATACAGATCTTTGTTTCTACCCTCTGTATAGCGTGTCAATCATCTACGTATTTGTCTGACAGTAGTGTAGTTTTTAGCCATATACTGTACTGTATATAGCATACTGTTAACTCTGTTTGTGTATAATCACTTCTAATAATAAACACAGTAGCAGACAAATATTAAAGATGCACACGTAATACCCTGATATTTGAGGGTATCTGAATTCTGTTTAAAATCACAATTAAGTCCATTATGTATTTGCTTGATTATGGTTTTGTGGTTGGCAGGTGGTTTGATTGTGGTTTCTTGGATATTTCTGTAGGTTACTATCTATGGTTAAAAGCCTTAAAAAGGCTTATAGCCATCGAATGCATTGATCAATGTACAGTCCTGTACAAACTGAATAGACTGCAGTGCATTGTTCTCTGCTCTAGGTGGCAGAGTTGCTGCATCGACTGCACAGAAGGCCGTGATGAACGTTCATGAGTTTAAAAACAGTAGTACTACAACTGGTTAGTAAATGGCATGTATGCAGTGACTAATATTTTACAGTTGAACAATACACAACTGAATGTGGGCCAAGCCGGACTGAGGGATATGGTTTGGTTTGGACTTGGGATCAGACAAAGAATGGATGGAAACAGCCCAGCCAAATTTCGAGTTTGCTCCATGACCCGTAGTTAAGCCAGACAAATCATGTCTAGTGTCTGAAGATCGCTTCATGAGCAAGATTAGACCATATGAGAGAGGCCTTTAATTGGGCTCCTTTGTGATTTTGTGGATTTTGTTGGTCAACTGAGAAACAATGCTTCTGAAATTTGTACACAATCCATTTTGTGGATTACTGGGGTTGATGAGCATCAACAACTCTTTTTCTGGTGTCCTCAGAAAGCTCTTGGTACCTGGAGTTGTGCAGAACCACCACTAATCACAGTGCTTTCCATCTACACTTGTTATTTTAATCACTTGTTAACGGAGTGCACCAGCTCCATCTCTCCTGCTCTGTTCCTCTGCTCCACTTAAACTGACGAAGCACTTTTAAAGTTGCATAACTGAACTTGTTTTGCATTCATTCATGACATCAAAGCTTCATTTTCTGTCTCTGGCAAACAGTGAACCCTGTCTGGTCTAATAGTTGCCCCTGGGTTCCGTTCTTCATCTTCAAAATATCTCCAAATATGCTTCCTGTAACTACAGGATGGCATTCCTTTGATGTTTTTTGCAAACCAAATGTTTTGCACATTGCAGAGAATACAGAACATTATTAAACCTTCTTACTAGCTACTACAGGTCAACACACGTTTTAAATAAGCTCACCGGACAATAAATGAGTCACCTGTTACTGAAATGTACCAAATACTGTGTAATACCTCCACAAGCACGAATGACAGCTTCAATTCAGCCGCTCTTGAGTTAAGTGTGATGTGGTTCCTCTTTAGAAAAGATCACACTCCTGCCCATTTTCCCTCAGACTGTATAAATGTCCCTTTGGCTGGCGTGTATAATAATTGTAATTCATATGGCCTTTGGGTGACTGGAGGAGCTAAAGGCACACATATAGAATGCAGTCATCATGAAATCTGCATATAAAGTCCACAAAGAGTTCCAAACTTGTGTTTTGGCATGGCACAGCTCAGCACTGACCCAGCATTACAGTGGATTGGTTTGTGTTCTAAGCATTTCATTGCTCTTTATCAGTCTCTCTGTACCTTCTATTGATACTTCACCTCATTTCCAGTCACTTATACATGCATCACCACAGCATTCAACAGGTAATTACTCATCACTGAAACTGTCATGTCATGTCCATATGAAATGGTTAGTTTAAGTTAACCTATATTTGAACTCTTGAGCTTCAAGCACATCATTATTAACTTCTCTAAAAGCAAGCTATTTAAATGCTATCAGTAAGAGTAGGCTAGATAATGTTATCTTGTTTGTCACAGAAGAAAACCTACGATTATTTGCCTGTATGCAATCTATAAAGTATGTTGTTCCATGTGATCATAGTAGGTCACTGATCTCTCCCTACGACACAGCCAATCGGGCCTGCATGTGATGCTCGAACCATCACTAAGCTATCACCAGACCTAGAACCCAGGTCACCAGAGTGCTGGCTTGCATCTCAGACCACGCATAATTTATTGCTTGAATAAATTTGCAAGAGGTCCTTTAGAGGATTATTGAATCTGAATTCATATCTGCTAGTCCTAGCATCAAGATTGGTCACATACAGTGGAGGCCAAAAGTCTGAGACCACTAGTGAAAATGCTTGCTTGGACCTTTATGCAGAAGAATTCATACTTCGGCTGGGTAATGATCCAAAGCACACCTCAAAGCATTGCAGCAGCTCCATAATCAACTGACTTAAACCCATCAAGCATTTATTGGGGCACTTGAAGACACAGAAAGTAACACATTCAGTAACAACACAACATACTTTTTGGAATATTTCAATATCATGCTGCTTGAGAAGTCCATTCCAGTTTGAGTGCAGACTGTCAGTGCAGAAAAAGGGGGAACATACCAAACACTATATTTATCAAAATAATATCATACAATTATAAAATTGTAAAATCACTGGGCGGATGTAAACAATATAAATTGTCTAAACAACATAAATGAAACTTTAATGGACCAATAAAAAGTTCATCACGAGTGGAACATCTGTATTAAAATCTCAAGTTTCTTTTCTGCAAAGTGTGGTAAAGGTTCATTTGCATAACACTTTTTCCGTGGTTTTCTCTCAAACCATCTGATTCCTGTTTCCTTTTCACCCTCCAAAACTTGTTTACCCAAACTTTGTTCACTGTTGGTAATTAGTCAGCTGTGAAATGGAGTTCATGCAGTGAATTCCCTGCGGGCAGGAACAGAATTGGAGGCTGACAGAGACAAGTACTCATCGCTAGATTACGCTTTCCTGCGATGAGGACATTCTGTACGAATTAAGAGAGATAGTCTTCTGTAAATCACCTTTAAAAAGACATTACATCAAGACTTGGTCAAGTGTCTTCATCCTCTTGGCAGAGTGTCACACTCTATATGACTCGCATTCTTTTCAACTTAGACACCATGCTGTGAGGGTGACACTTCTGTTCTATATAATGTTTCTTTGTTCATTAAGTTCTCCATTTAAAAGGTACCTTAAGGCCAGTTCTAATGAGTCGTTAACAATCCGAAGAAAACCATTTCCTGTGTAGAATGGACCATAGACAGGCTGCTGCAATATATTAGCCCGGCACGACACTTTTTTGTAATTCTTAATTATAATGAGAGCAAGTGCTCCTTTACTGGGATATAATCCCATTCATTATAATCGTCCTCGATCTCACGTCCGTGGCAGGGAGACGTAATGACTTGAACTTCGCATGAATGTTTACATCTTGCTTTCTTATACATTTACAGTGGATGTACAGAATTAAATGGAGGTACGACAGATATTACTTTGAACAAGTTCTTGCTTACTTCGGCAAGATTATAAAGATGATTAGATCTGTTTCCAAGTGCTACACAGTTGGTCCTGGTGTTCTAGATTGGTATCTTCGCTGACTTCTGCACATACCCTGTCTCACCTGAGGGAGTGGGCATGTGTGTTGCCTACAACATTCATTTTAGAGGAACTGTCAGACAAAACCCATGCAACCTCCTGCAAGGGGTATGAAATTCTGAAACTTTAGGCCACCAGATCACAGATGTTCTGTTTACTCCAGAAATTGAGTCATGCCCTATTGCAGACCTATGGTGCTAATCCTGCTTTAAAATTGCATACAAGTTGTGGAGAGCTTTTTTCTTAGTGGGTGTTTAGAACATTTTTCTACAAAAAATATGCTTGTAGTCTGTAAAAATCTGTCTGTTTTTGCAAAGCAGAGCAACAAGAACTCTGGCTGGCAACAAGAAGGTTCAAAATTAGGTGGGGTTTGAATATAAGAAGAGTCAGCTCTCCTAGATTTTCTTTGGTTTTCAAGTAGTGATTGCCAAGCTCGCTGATGTTTGACCCGTACCGTCTACATATACTGTATAATTTTATCTTTCTAGATATAGTGGCCAGTTGTAATGATCAGTTATATCTGATGGTACATCTGAGGTAATAGAAAATACAATCCACAAGAAGTTTGCTTGAAACTAATCAGATCTGAATAGGGCTTAATATAAAAGATTGGGCAGTGCTCGTGACCTTTAGTGTGTTTGTTTTCTGCCTGAAAAGAAGTTAACTTCTACAAAAGTTAATGAGCCATTTAAATGTCAGTTAAGAAGTTAAATAAAATAGTAGAGCTACAGAAATTGCCAATGCCAAATTTACATGTCTTTTTTCGGTATGTTTTTAAATACAGTGGAACCTCGGAACAATTCAGACATTGAACGGTTCCTTATGAATTCTTTTTCCCCAAATTTGAACAAAAATTCTGACTTTGAATATCGGCACCCAAGATAACACACTCAGTGGTGTAGCCTTCCAATGGCGATGCACGTAATCCAGTCCAGTCGGTGGCGAGAATGCAGCAGTACAGTATGCCAACTGCCATAAAACCCAACAGAAGAACAACTAGGGTGCAGTCAAAGACATACTATGTATATTATATTATTATTCTATTATATATATCAGTTTATGGGTGTGATTTCAGGCACCCCCTCACGTGTCGGAGCCACTGTCCCAGTGATAAGACGTGCTGAAACTGCGTTCACCTATTTCATGTATTATTATTATTGTATTGTCCCTTTACTTTATGTATGCAAAGGAACACGAGTGAACAGGAAAATGAATAATGTTTTCATTAATCAATAATTACATACAAATATAGACATTAAAAAACCATTCATTTGGGGGTCGGGAACAGGTCGGGAATTCCGACTTCGAACGCCTTCTGGAACCAATGAAGTCCGAATTCCAAGGTTCCACAGTATATACATTAAAATGTGAAAAATTTGTCCTATTCTATTTTGTTCCCTGCTGGAAGTTTTTTTCATGTTGTTTTCATGTCAGGTAAAATGAAATGATGACGTGTTTTCTGTAAGTAAAAGCCTGTTTCCTGCCACAGATATTATGCCTTCAGGACTTCTTCGGAGACGAAGACATTTTCATTGCATGTGGCCCTGAAAAGTTCCGCTACCGTGATGACTTCCTACTGGATGAGAGTGGTAAGAGTTTTTAATGTATTTTTTTAATTGATGAAGGTTCATGAAGGATGTTCTTTGTTACTGAAAGGACATCTGAGCCCTATGCAAGGTATTCTCTTTGGATTTGTTTCAATAAGCCCCTGCATCAAGCACTCTTACAAAAAGATGTGTGGGTTATAGCCTCCTCCTAGCCTGTGTCTGGTCTCTTTGTCCCCTTTTCTCTTAGTCTTTCTGCACCCACACCATCACGTTCAGCTAAAGAGTGAAAGCCTCGTTGTAATTAGCTCCCAACCCAAAGTCGTGTACTACACTTTTGTAGGTCCATTAACCCGGCTTCATCCTGAATGAACTCTTCTTTATTACGCTCCCTGACAGCTAGTGAACCACTGAACCTACCACTTTCCTCTCCTTCCATCTTTTCCAGTCTCCTTTTCTCCTACTTCTCCTTATCCAGTGCTCTTTTGTTCCTACTTTTTGTCTTCTTCCATTATCCCTTTCTTCTCTTGTCCAATTCTTTTGGCTCCTTTCCTGTTATCCAGTGTTTTTTCTTCAACAAGTCTCTGTTTCAATTTCTGTACCTCCTAATTCAGTCTTCTCCTCTGTCATTACTCAGTCTTCTACTCCTCCTTGGTTTTCTCCAATCCAGCCGAAATGTTCTTCACTGTCTTCTCCTAACTTATGCAGGTCTTTTCTTCTTCTTGTCTTCTGAGCTCCTTTTATATAGCCTTCTCTTGTGTTTTTCTCTGTCATATCCTATTATCTTATCAATCCTTCCCTACTCCCACTCCGCTGTCTTCTCATTCTGTCTTCTGAACTCATTTTATCCAGTCCTTGTTCCTTGTCTTCTCCTATTCTCTTCTAGTCTAGTCTTACTGTATCTGTCCTTTTCTCCTCATTACGTCTTCTCTTTTCCTTTAACGTCTCCTCTCTCTACAGTATATGCAGTCTTATCTTCTTTCTCAGTCGCAGTTTCCATTCTCTTTTCATGGTGGCAGCAGACTGAGGTCAGCCCAGGCTTCATTTCCTGTTCACTTTTGTTTGTCTTTCTCTTTTTCTACTTCATTATCCAAGCTTCTCTTCTCTACTTTTATCTGATTCTCTCCTCCCATCTTTTCTTGTTTTTCACTTTTTCTCCTCACCTCTTATCCAGTCACAACTCCTCAGTTCTCTGCTCCTTCTCCTCTAGTGTTTTTCCTCTTTGCCCTTTTCCCTCGTTCTATTATCCATTCTTCGCCTCTCATCACCTCACTTTTCATCTTCCCTTCTCCTCCTTTCTTTATCTTCTCATATTTCCTTATGCCATTTTATATACTATTTTCAGTCTTCTATTCTCTATCAAGTTCTCTCTTCTCCCCCTTACTGTTTTAGTATTTTGTAATCTAGTCTTCACCTCTTCTGTCACCTCCTCTATTTTGATCCAGATGTTTCTTCTCCTCCTTCACTGAGTCTGTTTAATAAGGCAGAAAATCAGATTTTCTCAGTAATGCGATCAATGAGTTTACATAAACTTGAAAAATCAGATAATGGGAAAGCCCTGGGTTTACATGACCTGGGTAATAATCAAATTTGTACTTTGTAACCAGCCAATAATCTCACAAAAAGATGTTCTGTAATCTTCAAACTTTAATGTTAAATAATCAAATTCTTAATTTATTGTATTTGATAGCCATTTAGAGGGTACTGCATTTAATTCCAGGTTTTCCAGATCCCACGACTTAAAAATTCCAACCTATGGAAACAATGTCAAAGTTAGCAAAGTCTCGAAGACTAAAAGTGGACCTGGCAACCATGTTACACTGTTGTGTTACGTTGAGTGCATGCACAGACCGAGAAACATATAGAAATTGCAGTATGGTATATATGCTCTGAGAAATTAGATTACTGAACTAAAACCCAGCTCTCTCTATCAGATTTCTTAATCTGATTTCTAGAATGGAGTATGCTGTATACATGACCTCTTGAATAATCGGATAACTGCAGAAATCTGACTATGATCGCATTATTAAGTGCATGTAAATTCACTCACTGCCTTTTCCTATTCTTATATCCAGTCTTCTCTTCTAATAAAACATCTCCTCATCTTCTTTCCCTGTCTTCTCTTATCTCTATATGTAGTCTGATCTTCTTCCTGTCCTGCCCTGTCTTTTCCCATTCTCTTATCCAGTCTACTCTTCTACTTCTTTGTGCTTTTCTACTTTACATCAGTACTTGCTTCCTTCTCTGTCTAATTCTTTGCTGTTATCCAGCCTTCTCTTCTCTTCCTTCATAGTCTGTTCTCTACCCATTCTCTGTCTATTCCTGCTTTCCTCTTTCAAACTGATCTCTCCTACCATTTTGTACTTTCTAATCGTCCGTTTTTATTCTTATCCTTAACTATTATTCAGGCATCTCTTCTCCAACCTCCATGTATTTTCCAGTCTCTTTATTCAGTCATCTTTCACATTGTTCTGTCTACAGTGGTGCTTGAAAGTTTGTGAACCCTTTAGAATTTTCTGTATTTCTGCATAAATGACCTAAAACATCATCAGATTTTCACACAAGTCCTAAAAGTAGATAAAGAGAACCCAGTTAAACAAATGAGACAAAAATATTATACTTGGTCATTTATTTATTGAGGAAAATGACCTAATATTACATATTAGTGAGTGGCAAAAGTATGTGACCCTTTGCTTTCAGTATCTGCTGTGACCCCCCTGTGCAGCAATAACTGCAGCTAAACGTTTCCTGTAGCTGTTGATCAGTCCTGCACACCGGCTTGGAGGAATTTTAGCCCATTCCTCCGTACAGAACAGCTTCAGCTCT
>JAJAGP010000644.1:0-41336 GCA_025084515.1 Ancistrus triradiatus | reverse complement strand
ATGCAGGAAACGCAAAACGGCACACTGAAATACTGACACTAAAATAAGTGGCAACATAATGAATGTCTTATTACATGTTTGCCCACTGGACTGTCTCAAATTATAAAACCTTTTTCTTGGAACAGCTGAATGAAAGCAGTGCTGGTGTGGAAAGAGCTAAGATGAAGAGTTTTTGTGGAACTTCGAATATCATAATGAGCTTGTGATTTTTTTTGTCAGAAATGTTCCTTGCTGGACAGTCAAGAGTTAAGTCTGAAGTCGGCAGCTACTTCTGGATATGTGAAGTGGCTTTATGCTCTCCTAATTGACTGTGACATTCGCTGTTTGGCATGGTGTCAGAAACTTCTTCCTCTGATTTCCCAGAAGTGACTGCTGCAAGTGTGAAATTGGATTTGTTTATATGCAATAAACAAAACTTTGCAACCATTATGGATTATGATTACTAGTCCCAGCATTAGAATAACACTCAGAGCTATAACTGAGAAAACATCCACCCTGAGAAAGTGCTGTAGGTGTTTACTGACCACTAGGGATGGATCTTTAGGAATGATTCATTTCTTCAAATGTACACACATGCTGCAGTTTCATCTTATAAATATCAAACGTACTTCCATACTTCCCTAGGCTACATTAACTAGCAATGTCCTGTTCTGGATCTATGTATGCTATGAACTACAACAGCTATACTACTTAATATATAACTAGATAAGCTCTTGAATATACATAGACATTGCTTGATCTATGAATTCTAGATCCATCAGAAGTACTGTAGTTTATTGTTTTGCAGGGATATGATTAAGAACTCTGAATGAGCTGTGATTGGAGGTTATATACAGTATTCAAGTATGTCTGGGAAAGCTTTCTTTGTGAGAATAATATTCGTACCATATGTTCTGGCTTTCTTGGGTAACAGAATGCAGACTGATGAAATCGTCCTCCTATGGGAAGAACCTTTTAAGCAGAACATCTCCCCGGAATGTGACACTGGCTAGACGCAGCAAGTCACCTGCTGGATCAGGTAATGCTTTGGTGCCTGTGTGTGTCTATATATGCAACTGAAAATCATTTCTAAATGTGTGTAGTCTACCACATCTGTCGCATAAAATAACTCTTGCATTCACAATGAGTTTGAATCCGTAAAAGCATGTGCAAGCCTGCGAACGGAGATGCCAAAACAAATGGGATTTGATTTGCCTTAATGAATATGTGACTTCAAATTTGAGGATGCAAAATACAGGCACTGACCTACTAATTTCAGAAAGTATTCTTTTATTGTTCCCACTAGGAAGGGCATAGGAGTGAGTTTGACAGAAATGTCCTATTAAAGTCCATTCCATCCTCTAAAATATAAGCTAGAGATGGGCTGATTCCACTGTAGCCCAGGCAGTGAAATACTGTATGACAGTGGCATGGAACAACATTGGGAATTAACAATTAACAGCAAATATATTTAACAATAATAATAATAATAATAATAATAATAATAGCTTCTGCAAACTATGAGTGTGCAGGATCTAAAAGCCCAGCTGCAACATCTGTGGGCAAATGTGTCACAGAGGCATGTCTAGCTGTTAATGGTCTCTCACCAAGAGGTACACTTCCCAAAAGTAGCTTCTGACAACTTTTTATAGGGTAGCTGGGGAAGCATTTTCTGACCTCTTGTTGCAAGACAAATAATCGTTTACATATCTTCCTGAGATGTAACTGTAGCTGCAGAGTGCTTTCTTACAACCTAAGCACAGTTCAAGTTAGCCAACCCAAACCTAGTATGTTACCATAAGATGCTTTACACAAGCCGTGTTCACCCACCACACAAATTAGCATGAAATGTCATGGTTGTTTTATTTCCTGCCAAAATATGCTAACAACGTCAGTGTCACACTTTTAACATAAAAAGTTAGTTCCATCTTTCATCCTATGTCAATGCCGCTAGCATGAGCATATTTATTTATTCTAAGCATTAATGTGCGACATGATTGTGTCACTGCTAGAGGACTGTTGTCATGCTATCATTTCCAGTTGTCCTTTATATGTCACGTGTATACACAATAAAATACACACTATTATGATGCTCCTTGGATTTCAGATGCTGGTTGTATATACCTTTTCTGGTGTTCGTTCTGGTGTCTGGACAAGATCTGGAATGTAACAGTATTTGTGTGCCATCCAGATTAATTTACTAACTAGCCTTGTGCACCTTGGACACTGATTGCTTGTAAAGCTCACAAAAGTTTGTTTGATTCGACAAATTCTACCATGCCTATGAACATGTTCCTAAAACACCCTTGTAAACATATGTGGAAATTGCTAAATGGCCCTATTTGAGAAAGTTCAGAATTACTAAGGAACCACTTCGGTTGGAAGGGTTTAAGGATCGTCTGTCGGCACAAGTAGTCCAATGTTTTGGCTCAAGCTGCTGTCTTAGCAGACAAGTATGTGTTAACACAAGAATGTGTTTACATCACCTCCGTCTTGGCAGCAGCCACCCCAAGCTCCGCTGGGAAAGCTGTCACTTATGTTCCTGATTTCCATGGTCCCACTCTGCATTGAGCCAACTTTGTGTGTGAATCTTTCTATGCCACAAACTTGGTAATTTCCTTCCATCCTGTCCTGCACTGAAGCCCAAGAATGCTAGGCAGTAGCCATTAAGAAAAGCAGTGCTGTGAGTTGTATGACTGAATGCATACCACTGCAACCCACTACTGAAACCTCATTCAAGCCTTTTGCCTTTACTGGTTTTGGATCTCGAAGCACAGATGGTGTGAGACAGCCTGTTCAGATTTTGAGAGATGCTGGTGCAGCAGTCATACATTTTTGCCAAGTGCATTACTGTTTTCGGACAGTTTTTTTATGGTGCTGAGGTGATAATTCACGGAGTGGAGCTTGGACTCATTTGTGTGAGTCTACATAATGTGCATTTGCAGACTAAAAAGTTTCTGGTTTCATAAAAATCACTGTTCATTCACAGGTACTAGTCAGTGTTTCTGTGATTTGGGGGAACGACATGGCGTGACAGCTTCCATTGCTATTAGTGGTGACTTTCTAGTGCAGCAGTACCATGCCGAGTACCTGGTTTGACCAGCTGTAGATGCATGTCACTCATGTCATGTTTATGTCACATGTCAAGTGTCTTTATGTTCTTAACTTCATTCTAACCAAGGCCCAAATTGTATGTCCTGTCTGTTCTCATAGATCATGAGTACATGGAACATCACTTTTCCTGTGCTTACCATCCTGAGTCACAGGGCACACTGCCCATCAGATGCTCAAAAGCATGATAAATTACTTCTTGCAGGTCATAAAGGATTGGGATGAGGGGGTAACATTTGTGCTGTTTTCTGTTCAGGATGCTGTGCAGGAATCAACTGGGTTTAATCCATCAGACAGAATCTTGTTTGTGATTTAGCTAGGCATATACAGTGGGGCAAAAAAGTATTTAGTCAGCCACTGATTGTGCAAGTTCTCCTACTTAGAAGAATGAGAGAGGTCTGTCATTTTCATCATAGCTACTAAATCATGGCGGAAAATAAGTATTTGGTCAATAACAGAAGTTCAACAACCTCAATACTTTGTAACATAACCTTTGTTGGCGATGACAGAGGTCAAACGTTTCCTGTAAGTCTTCACCAGGTTGGCACACACACTGTAGCTGGTTATTTTGGCCCAATCCTTCATGCAGATCTCCTTTAGAGCAGCGATGTTTTGGGGGCAACCACGGACTTTCAACTCCCTCCACAAATGTTCTATGGGGCTGAGGTCTGGAGACTGGCTAGGTCACTCTCCGACCTTGAAATGCTTTATATGGAGCCACTCATGCTGGAAGACCCAGCCATGTTCCATCTTCAATGCTCTCACTGATGGAAGGTTTTGGTCTACAATTTTCTTCCTGGTGTACTTCAACAGCTCTTTGGTCTTGGCCATGGTTGAGTTTGGAGTCTGACTGTTTGAGGCTGTGGACAGGTGTCTTTTTTTACAGATAACAAGGTCAAACAGGTGCCATTAATACAGGTAACGAGTGGAGGACAGAAGAGCTTCTTAAAGAAGAAGTTGTTACAGGTCTGTGAGAGCCAGAAATCTTGCTTGTTTGTGGGTGACCAAATACTTATTTTCCATCATGATTTACAATTAAATTCTTTACAAATCCTACAATGTGATTTCCTGGATTTTTTCCCCTCATTTTGTCTCTCATAGTTGGTGTAGCTATGATGAAAAGTACAGACCTCTCTCATCTTTCCAAGTAGGAGAACTTGCACAATCAGATGCTGACTAAATACTTTTTTGCCCCACTGTATACTCATAGCTCATCACAGGAGATGAAACATTATGACAGGAAAGCTGTTTCTTGCTCATTTTGGCTCAGAAATGATGCCTGGTTGCCAGAGTCTGGGTCTTCTCTCCAGATTAGATTCCTTGATCTTTACAGAATGTTCTTTCTTTATGTATAAATATGACCAAAACATCATCAGGGGCTGTATTCATAAAGATTGAAAGAATCCAATTAGAGAGCTTAAAAACTCCTAGCTGGGTGTTTTAGCTTAAAGAGTGATTCAGAAGCGATCTCAGAGCAACTATGAGCAAGGAGAAGACAAAAACAACAGAAGATGCCCTCTTTTGAAGACTGGCATTGTTTGGAGAACATTTCCTCTGCTGCGGTCTTTCCACCATTTTCACCTCTGCATAAAAGAACCCCTAAATCTCCTAAAAGTTCTCATCCCTACTCCTAACGGTTTTTCACTTTAAGAGCTCTTTTAGAGGTTAAGATGCTTTATGAATAACATTTATCTAGGATCTACTTCTAACCTTAAGAGAGAAACATCCACAATTCTAAGACGTTTCTTAGAATTTCTTCACTAGGAGCAGCTCTTAGCACTAAGATTCTTTATGAATACGGCCACAGATTTCTTAAAGGTACATAGAGAATCCAACGTAATAAATGAGACAAAATATTCTAATTATTAATTAATTTATTGAGATAAATTATAAAATCATACACATTTGTGAGTGGCAAAATCATGAGAACCTTGGATTCCAGTATCTGGTCTGACTTCCTTGTGCAGCAATAACTGCAAATAAACGTTTCCTGTAGCTGTTGATCAGTCCTGCACATCAGCTTGAAGGAATTTTAGCCCATTCCTCCGTACAGAACAGCTTCAACTCTGAGATGTTGGTGGGTTTCCTCACATTAAATGCTCAATACACTTGGATCAAGGTCAGAACATTGACTTGGCCATAAAGCACCATCTTTATTCTTCTTTAACTATTCATTACAATGACTTGTGGGCTTAGGGATGCTGTCTTGCTGCATGACCCATGTCCTCTTGAGATTTAGTTCACCTGACATTTTTCATTAGAATTTGCCATCCTGGCCCAGATGCAGCACAAGAGCATGCTCTAGGGGTCTACATATGATAATATACTAACAATATTTAAAATATCAAATATGGTTCCACTAGTAGTGGAAAACATATGGACATTGTTAACATTTGATTCAGTCTCCCTGCATTGTGTGTACATCAGAGAAATCGCAATGTTGGAAAAATATGTGTGATTTATTAAGTAATTGCAAGGAAAAGCTGTTTATCAAAGTTGTGTAAAACTCTCGTTTTTGGCCGTTTTGTTGGTTATCACATACTTGGCAAGGTGAAAAATGGTTCTTTTTGAAAGAAAGAAAAAAAAAAGTTTATCGTATGGGTGCCTTTTTCAAATGTTTCAAATTTTACAAACAACTGTTGTTTGTGAAGTGTTCATTGTGTAAAATCCACACCATTTTAGTCACAAGCTCCACCATGTCATTAGTCATGCTATGTTGTACAAGACCAAGAAGGTAGGAATCATGTGTCTGTCATAGATCTTGGCATTTTCAGCACTAGCAATAAAATGTGTTTAGTAATAAAACTCTCAGTCTTTAATAGTTAATGATCTAAAAACCATTATATTATCCAGACCTAATCCTGATGCCAAACGGTGTTCCAATTCAAAACATACCTAGGCAGACTCCACTGATGCCATGCCTTGTTTCTAGTGCAATCTCTAAAATTTGTGCACAATGAGTCATGGAACTTCCTCTGCAGTCTCTGTACAAACTGACCTTATGCCACAGTCAACCTGAATGTCTGGTGGAGCGTCTGCATGACAAGCTGACACAGCGAAGACACATCATGGACATTTTTCATTCTCACTCGAGATGTACAGTGGGGCAAAAAAAAATTTGTCAGCCACGGATTGTGCAAGTTCTCCTACTTAGAAAGATGAGAGAGGTCTGTAATTTTCATCATAGCTACACTTCAACTATGCGAGACAAAATGGGAATAGAAAAATCTATGAAATCATATTGTAGGATTTTTAAAGAATTTAATTGTAAATCATGGTGGAAAATAAGTATTTGGTCACCCACAAACAAGCAAGGTTCTTCTTTATTAAGCTCTTCTGTCCTCCACTTGTTACCTGTATTAATGGCACCTGTTTGACCTCGTTATCTGTATAAAAGACACCTGTCCACAGCCTCAAACAGTCAGACTCCAAACTCAACCATGGCCAAGACCAAAGAGCTGTCGAAGGACACCAGGAAGAAAATTGTAGACCTGCAGCAGGCTGGGAAGAGTGAATCTACAATAGGCAAGCAGGTTGGTGTGAATAAATCCAGCTGTGGGAGCAATTGTAAGACCAAATGGAAGGACATTACAACCATTGATAATCTCCCTCGATCTGGGGCTCCAAGCAAAGACTCTCATCCCGGGTGGGGGTCAAAATGATTCAATCATGAGAACGGTGAGCAAAAAATCCCAGAAACTACATGGAGGGACCTGATGAATGACCTGCAGAGAGCTGGGAACCAAAGTAACAAAGGCTACCATCAGTAACATGTAGAGGAAGACACAGACTACGCCGGAGGGACTCATATCCTCCATTGCCAGGCGTGCCCCCCTGCTTACAGCCCAGTAACATGTCCAGGGCCTGTCTGAAGTTTGCCCCGCCAGCATATGGATGACTCCAGAAGAGGATTGGGAGACTAGCATGTGTTCAGATGAAACCAAAATTAGAACCTTTTGGTAAAACCTCAACTCGTCGTGTTTGGAGGAAAGAATGCTGAGGTTGGAATGCTGGACTATGGACCAAAAAAGGTCCAGGGTTCAAATCCCACCTCTGCCAAGCTGCCACTGTTGGGCCCTTGAGCAGGCCTTAACCCACAATTGCTTGGTTGTAGATTGTATCAATTCTAAGTCGCTCTGGATAAAGTTGTCTGCTCTAAATTCTAAATGTAAATGAGTTCATCCCAAGAACACCATACCTACTGTGAAGCATGGGGGTAAGAAACATCATGCTTTGAGGCGGTTTTTTTCTGCAGAGGGGACAGGACGACTGATCCGTGGTAAGGGAAGAATGAACGGGGCCATGTATCGTGAGATTTTTAAGCCAAAACCTCCTTCCATCAGTGAGAGCCATTGAAGATGGACGTGGCTGGGTCTTCCAGCAAGACAATGATCCAAAACACACCCTCAAAGTCAACGAGGAGCGGCTCCATAAAAAGCATTTCAAGGTCCTTGGAGTGGCCTAGCCAGTCTCAGACCTCAGCCCCATAGAACATTTGTGGAGGGAGTTGAAAGTCCGTGTTACCCCAAAACATCACTGCTCTAGAGGAGATCTGCATGGAGGAATGAGCCAAAATACCAGCTACAGTGTGTGCCAACCTGGTGAAGACTTACAGGAAACGTTTGACCTCTGTCATTGCCAACAAAGGTTATGTTATAAAGTATTGAATTGAACTTCTGTTATTGACCAAATACTTCTTTTCCACCATGATTTACAATTAAATTCTTTAAAAATCCTACAATGTGATTTCCTGGATTTTTTTTCCCTCATTTTGTCTCTCATAGTTGAAGTGTAGCTATGATGAAAATTACAGACCTCTCTCATCTTTCTAAGTAGAACTTGCACAATCAGTGGCTGACTAAATACTTTTTTGCCCAACTGTAGCAATGAAAACTTATTGTAAAGCTTCTCTATCAACTTTTCTTTCTGTTGATATGGTAGTCTATTCATAATTATTTATGCCACAGATGATGATGATTAGACTCTAAACATTACATGACTACCTTGATTTGTGACCGCTTCCTAAAAACAATAAAACGTTTTACTGGATGTTATTGTAGCATTTCATCTACAAACACATACACTATGTTTGAGTTGGAGTCATCTGGCAGGACTTATCAAACATTATAAAACAGAGTATCTGCAGGAGTGGCACTGGGTGACTGAGCAGAATTGCAGAGTATTAGTTGCTTGTTTATGAAGGAAAACTGATAACAGAATAGACCAAAAGAAAGGGATATGAAATCTGTGGTGAAGAAGAAAATGAAAATGATGTACAAAGGTATGGATATAGAAAGAGTGGAGACACTGGGGATACATGAGGTAGAGGTATAAAATCTAAAGGAGTAAATAGTGACTCAGACAGAGAGAGATGGTCTGAATAAAGGGGTGGGGTAGTGACTCAATCTTGCAGATAACTTCTGCATTGAATACAATTTGAGTTGAGTGTAACAGTTACCTCCTTTGTGTATACTGTTCTGTTTTTTTATTTTTGTTGAGTATGCCTTCAACAAGTATGATTTTGGCCCTTATGATAAAAATGGTTTTGACTTAATGTACTAATTAGAACTTGTGTATTACACTGTGTGTGAAAGAAAACAGTACTTATATAAAAACATATAAATGATATATAATGCATTATGTTTCCACTTCATATTCACAAATATGGCCTGACCCATTTGCCTTCACCCCTGTTTTTCACTGTGTGAAATGAAGGGATCTAGGCAGGTGTTTTTTTCTCTTCGCTTTCCGCTGTCTGTGATACGATTGGTTTAAACTGTGCCAGATGAAGAAGCTTAGTCGGCCCAGTGGGAGCTCTGTGGGGGTTGCCATGGTGATGTGAGCCGAGGAAGCTGGTGCCTCGGAGACAATAGTGATGCCCATATATGGGCACAGCATACTGTTTGGCAGACGAGCCGGAAGCAGGATGCGTTACTGAGTACTGCTTGTCAGGTTCTTATTGGATTGCTTTGTCCCGCCAGACAAATCAGATGTTTACAGACAGTCTGCATAAAATACAGCTCATGCTCAGTGTGGTCTTGTGAGCTCCAGTGTGCCAAAAGTACAGTCGCTGAATGTTAATGTGATAATGTGTCGAAAGCAGAGGAGAGAAGCTATGCTGTGACACTCGATGTTGGAGCATCAGGGCACTTCTTAGCATTTTAGTAATTAACCTCAAGTTCTCACTCCTTGCCATGTCTAATGTTTCCTATCCAGCTGGCACCTTTCTTTCGCTGGATCGCTCCTTCTCAATCCACCTACTGATCTGCGATGATATGAAAGGACTCAACTCAAGAAAGATGTTCTTTCCCGCTTGCTGAAATGCTATGAACAAGACGCTATGACTTGATTGTCCTTGGAATAACTATGTTATTGGGTTAGCTGATTTCCTTGCCAATGTATTTTTCTGTTAAATGCAAGGAATATAAATCAGAAATACTGATAGAGAAATGTTGGCAGGCAGACTGGAAGACTGCTTGGGATTAACATAGAAAACAGACAGACAGGTTACCGGGTAGGAAACGTTTTAAATGTTATATTAACATACCTTTATCCCAGTTGCAAAGTAGACAAACATTCATATGAAGAAGGATTGCAGCAATGCATACAGCCAAGAAAGGGTGTTCATTAGTTCATAACAGTTCTCTTTGTTTATTTAACGTTGCATCAGCATCAATGGGTACTGACGACAAGTGCAAGGTTCCATTGATACTAGTCAGACTGCTGAAATAGGTGAGGCTGAACCCAGTGGTAACAGAAAACACTCTTAAAATTGATCAACTCTCTCTTAGGAAGCACTAAACATATATGTCTCATGTTTACAAAAGACCATCTGGGTGTTCCAGAGCACCTCTAGGGCGATGTTATGTTGACAGATTAACCCAAAGGAACATTTTGGCATACATGCATTTACATTCCCATTTACAGCATTTAGCAGACGCCCTTATCCAGAGCGACTTACAATTGGTACAGTCTTACAATCCAAGCAATTGTGGGTTAAGGGCCTTGCTCAAGGACCCAACAGTGGCAGCTTGGCAGAAGTGGGATTTGAACCCTGGATCTTCTGGTCCAGAGTCCAGTACCTTTAACCGCTAAGCTACCACAGTCCCGCATGCACAATGTCATACTTGGAGTTAACAAGTAGGGCTGCAACTAACGATTATTTTAATAATCGATTAATCGGATTAAAAAAAACAAAAAAACCTTTCCATGTCTTTATTCAGAAATATAACATTAAATAACAGAGCAAACAAGTGCTTACAATAAATGAATAAGTGCATCTCTGATGCAAACACTACATACAAACTCATTCACTCCCTTTCTTTAGGAACTTTGCATTGCAATCCAAAAATGTTATCATGTCAACATGCTCTTGGCTAAAGCTGGCTCTCTTTTTAGAGACTATGGCCCTGTCCACACGAACACGGACTTTTTTTTGCAAAACTCCTTCCAGGGTGAAGATTTTCAGGAACTCCGTTTTCAGCGTTGTCGTGTGGACTGGGAAAACGGAGTTTCTTGCTTGTGACGTCACTTTGTGCGGTGTTATCTTCTTTGTTTACATGAGGCGATTTTGTGCAATAGTGGACGTAGCCAAAATAGTGCCAGCTGTAACACTGCTGACCGAACTTATTACAAATATACAAAAATACCCGTTTTAGAAAATACCCGTGTACGTGTGGACATAGCCTTAATGCTAACTTATTTTGAAGATTCCACGCCGGCTCCGCCTCGCTCCGTTCAATCACTCGTGGTTTTTTTTCCAGTGCTGACCGCAAGTGCCGCAAGTAACGTAAGCGGAGGACGGGGGACACATAAATCATGCGACACAACGAATTGATAATGACATTCGTTGTCGACACTTTTAATAATCGATTATTATCGATTTTATCGATTCGTTGTTGCAGCCGTATTAACAAGTGCACTGCACACCAACACCAAAACCTAATCCTAACTGTAAAGCATGAAGAAGAAACAACATGGGTTTGCTAACTCAGGCCTGAACTATTTTGAACAGCTAAGAGGACAATTAATTGAAAGGTCTATAAAATATTTTCAGGAGAAAGTCAGAATAGTGGTCTGTCATGCAAAGTTTAAGAAGCTAGATAACTACGTTTTTGCAATGACAGATCTTGCTCCAACTGTGAGGCATGTTTGAAAGAGAGCTAATAATGAAAGAAATCCAATAAGGCATCTTACTATTATCATTACAGCCACGCTATTATTATTTCACTACAGTCATTATCACTATTGCGTAAAATCCATTAGAAGAATATGCAATAGCTGTAAGAGAGGATTTACATGATATTTAATACTACAGTTTACATAGTGATTCTGGCCTTGACTGAACTGGTCCAGGTAATTCCAAAGGACTCACAAAATTTGCTCCGTTTCATCCATTGTATTATGCAGAGGTGTTTACAGAAAGACTATGTGGACAGATAGTAAAAAAAAGTACAGACTGTACTGTGAGACACTTTATATAACCAAACCTGCCAGCGATGTTTCTATAGTGAGGCTAAGTTTAGCATACTGCTGTATGCAGTTGAGCAGCTAGCATAACACACGGTTCTCTTGCTATTCTTGTGAGGCCTTCCCAATGACATAATGATTACTGTAGCTAATTAATACTAAAGCTAACTGTAGCCTTAGTAACCTAAAGCAAATCTTTTTACTCTTTTTGCTGTTTTTCGAATAAAAGGTTGCTGTTCTCGTTTGTAAAAAAAAGGCTTCAAGTCAAATTTGGCTGTTAAACAGGTACATTATAGGTACTGTGTAAATAACAATATAAACAATATTACTTAATAATGCAGTATGTATGGGCATGACGCTACTTAACAAATGTGGAGCACACTGCGGTATCATTTGAAGATTAAAAGCAGTATTGAACATCTCTAATTCACCTAACTTGCATGTCTTTGGAGTATGGGAGGAAACTCGAGCACCCAGAGTAAACACAACTCCACACAGAAAGGACCTAGGCTGCTCCACCTGGGATTGAACCCATAACCTTCTTGCTGTGAGATAATGGTGCTACCCACCAAGCCACCGTGCCACCCATGTAAACACGGAATTAGTGAATTAGCTGTTAAGTGTCGAGTTAAATTTCGGCAAAGTTTCAAAAGTTTTCTGTTCAGTACAGGGAAACATTCATATCTGATATGATATGGACGGGTGAACACAGAATGTGTTTGTGCCCACTGAGCTAATGTTGCCCTTAATTACAACCAAGTTTTTCTTGACCAGGCAGAATGCTTCAGGCAGAATGTAAGGATTTAATTAGTGCACATATTCTGCTTGAATTGCTCCCAACAAAATTGATTACAGAAATATTTGGCCACACTGGTGATCCAGTATCTTCACAATCCACCCCTGCTAAATCACACAGTTTATTACAGTGCTGACCAGACAACGACACCAACAGGCATTATGGAATTATAGGTACGCACCGTTTAACGTCCATCCAATCACAATGTCCGTTCACTTTAAATGGCAGAGGTCTTAAGAATGCTAATATATCATAATAGGAAATAAAAATCTGTCTTTTAATGTTGTGGCGGTAAATATCTGGTCACATCAACAGCCAGCTAACGTAAGTGTATGTGCCAGTCCAATTGTAACCGGTACACCTGTGTTTGCTGCCCCATTACCTACACATTTCTTCTCAGCTATAACTATAGAAATTGGTTCACATTCACTGGTTCTATCTCTATTACAGCTGATGTACCATGGGGTTCATAATGCTGTCTATCAATGCATTTTTGGCTTCCATCAAACAAAAGTATCAGGCCATCATACCACCCTCTTAACAGCTCTGCCCTACACATGGTCTTAACAGTACATTACTGTATTTTCTGTGAAACTACCATTTATATTTATATTAGAGTAGCCTAAAAAGACAATGAGACTATGGTAATGTCTGGTCAACATTAATTTCTGTCAACGTCCTATATTTTTATACACACAGTGACATCCACACATTACGCCAGCTCTCCAAACCTCCACTGGCTTCCTAGAAAATTCCACATCCAGTTAAAAATCCCGCTCACATACGTATGGTTTGTCCAGTGTTAAATGTTACATGTTCAACCTACTTGTAATCATCTCTGGGTCCTTGAGAAGCTCTATATAAATGTCATATACTATTATTACATTTGATTTGCCTAAAATACAGTACAGAACAGACTATTATTTGCTGTACTTTCCACATTCCTTGCGTGTCTTGTGTGACCATTTTATATTTTCCTCTGCAATGGCTGATTTATTAGTTTTTACACAATCCAACAGTAACACTGTCGTGGTCCACACTTCCCTGTACTTGCCGCCAAATCTCTGCTGTGTGTCATGCAGATGCTCCCCAAATAGAAGTTTCATTAAATGTGAAATTCACCATGACATAGAGCAGCTGGCTTAGAATCTCACTTCTCTCAGATTCTGCATGTATTATCTTAGCCTGCCAGGATAGGAAAATGTCTAAAATGAGTATACTTTGCTTGCTGTTCGGGACAAAAGTATGTGGACAGGCAGAAAGCACATCCATGTTTTGCTGAACACCTTGTTTCAAAATCATTGGCGTGGAATTTGATGAGGCAATGTTGCTTCTGTGAATGCTTTCCATGAGTTTGAAGGGATTGGGTGTGATTTGGCCACAAGAGTATTAGGCAGAATTATTCATCCACCCAGATAATGCATTTCCATTGCTCCAGAGTTCAGTACAGGTGTATTTATACCACTCCAGTTAATGTTTGGCATTACAAATGGTAATAATAATGATGATAATAACAATAATAATAAGAACGGGTGGAACGGTATGGGTAGCAATTGTCGCTTCACGCGAGAAGGTCCTGAGTTCAATCCTAGGTGGAGCACCCTGGTTCCTCTGTGTATAGTTTGCATGTCTTCCCCATGTCTGTGTGGGTTTACTCTGGGTACTCCAGTTTCCTCCTGCAGTCCAGCTTAGTCTTCAGCTTGCCCTTTGCGCACTGAAATTCCTCCAGATATTCCTGAACTGTTGTCCAGAAACCATTTTCTCATGCATTTGTTGACAAACAAAGCCCTTAAAGACTTTTGTGTATACTGATTGTGTACCAAATCATGATTCCAATCACCTATTAGCCCTAAATGGCCCCGGTCACAATTTTTCTTTTGGAATGTGCTGAAGGCCTGAAATGTTTTTTAAAAAGTGAAATTAGAGAAAAAAGACAAAACCGACAGAGACATAGGGAGAACATGCAAACTCCACCCAGGTGGAATCTGGAAAAGGAATCAAACCAGGGATCTCTGGAGCTGTGAGGCCCTTATAACAATGTAAGCCTCAAAGGTCAGTGAGGAAACAGAGTACTCGACCATTTCTAGCAGCTACCAAAGGCCACACTGACACATCATCAATTTCAATAGCTGGACATTCTATTGATCATTTGTTAGGGCCTGCTAGTAAGGGGTAATGAAAATCACAGCAAGAAGAGAACCAGGGGGTAACTAGGGAATAACGGGTGTGGTTGTCAATTAATAGAGACAGGAAAAAAAGTTTTTTTATTAATGATGCCCTTCTTACTGCTTAAGCCTTAACAAAGAACAGCACTGGTGCCACAGTGGCTACAGCTGTCGCTATCACCCGCACTGCTTATGGCCAGTAGCATGACCTTTTGACTTCGGTATATGAGTATTTGTTAACTAAACCACCTGCCCATCTGCAGCCATGTAGCAGAGATATGCAGCATCTATTTTCCTTTCAATCCTGACCAACTGCCAAGTTCCCACTGAAGAAAACAACCCCACAACATTATGTTGCCACCACATGCTTCACGGTAGGTATGGTGATTTTTGAGTTGTGTGCCAGGTTTGGTTTTTGCCAACCGGAGTTCTTGGATATCAGTCCAATAAACTCAAACTCATCTAACCATAAAACCTTGTGCCAGATGCCATCAAAAGTGCAAAAAGTGTGGTAAATTTTTAGAGCTGGCTTCTCTCTTGCCACAATGCCACATGGGCTGTCTCTGTTTTAACCTTGTGAGATTGTTGTCACAAACACAATAAGCATTCTCAGCCATAAAGACTTGCATAAGACTGTAAATATGAATATGCTCTCAGACACTGCCTTTCCAGCAATACCAATATTCTTACAAAACACAACTTAAATGATTAGTGCTAGGTATAATAAAGATCATTGATTGAATGTGATAGTGTCTTTGATTTGCATTGATCCGAGACAGACCGTAATGTGCTTGCAGCAATTGCTCACAAAAGTACAGTGTGTTCAAGAGCTCTGTAAATACACACACGAGTCAGGCTCTGAAGCCTATCCCAGAGAACACAGAGCACAGGAATACCCTCTAATACAGCCAATTGTGCCTAGTGTGCCCATTCAAACTGACACGAGATGAAATGACATCCGGCATTTCAAGTTCTGATTGTTCAAGTAGCACATCAGCGTGTCAATCGTGTGGCGTATGCTTTAGGCCAACTATAAGACTGATGATGAGATTAACACATCAGCGGAGCAATAACAATTAGCAGTGAGGCATCAGCAGAGTGAGCAGGGTCACGATCCACCGGCAAGGTGAGCTGCCAGCTGAGGAAAGAGCGCGACCCCGTCAGTAGGATTAAAGGGACACCTACTGACCAGTCAGCTGAAAATTTGGTGGCTTAGCGGGGTAGAATTTCATTGCTGGCAAGACATGTGTCACATTTCAAGAATGGCGAGAGCGAGAGCTGAGGTTGGCGACTTTTCTAGGTAAAGAGCATGGAGGGAAATCCACCCTGCTATCACAGGTGGCAAGAAACGAGATTTGTGAGCTAACAGGGGGCAAGATAACGAGGCTCAGATTTGGTCAATTCTAAGGACTGCAAATTGATCTCAGGGCATGTGCGCAAATTTGAATTATGCAAGCAAGTACAAAATGGTACCTCGGTTCTCGATCACCTCAGAACTCGAATTTGGTTTTTGTTGCATTTTGTTGCATGTTGCATTTCTCTCAGTTCTCGTCGTTTGCTCGGTACTCGGCGCACTTGAGTCAAGCCATGCAACTCGTTTCAGCCAAAACTTGATTCACAGTTCGTGATTCACAATTCACTACAAAGTGATTCACCAATTCAGATTCAAAACAGCCCTTGCTCAGTAAAGATGTGTGTGTTTATCGTGTTTTTCTTTATTTTTAACTACTTTATATGTAAATAAGTCTCCATGGGTCCTAAAAGGGTTAGTTCATAAGGGCTAACCGAACTGAAAGGGGAATCCTATCCTGAATCCTCCAGACCACAGGCTACAGTTAGCTTAGCAGCTATGCTAGTGCCTCGAGTTCACCAGTAGTGTTTTGCATTTACATTTACAGCATTTAGCAGACGCCCTTATCCAGAGCGACTTACAATTGGTACAGTCTTACAATCCAAGCAATTGTGGGTTAAGGGTCTTGCTCAAGGACCCAACAGTGGCAGCTTGGCAGAGGCGGGATTTGAACACTGGACCTTCTGGTCCAAAGTCCAGTACCTTAACCGCTAGGCTACCACAAGTTTTGCTTTTACTTTTCATTTTCAATCAATTACTCACTAAATTAGATGAGATTTTAACACTATTATAAAATAGGCTTTGTTTTCATGATTGTGGACAACTATAGGTTAAGTGTTTAAAATGTATCACTGTCTGCTATGATACAGATAGAACACTCTATCAAACACTCGTTAAACCCCTCAGTTCATGACACATTTAACTCATGATAGATTTGTTGGAATGTCTCCCCTCCATAAATCAGGGAGCGCCTGTACAATACAACTCCATTATTGCATATAATGTCTTATACAGTGTTTATTTTCTGGGGTCTGAAACAGGTTAATTCAATTCCCATTATTCCTTATGGGGAAAAACATTGCGCTTATCATTTTCAGTTCTCGACAAGCCTTCTGGAACGAATTAACAGGAACAGAGTTACCACTGCATACAGTTACCATAAATATTCACCTGAGTTGGACGTTTATCATTTAAGCTTTCACTTCACTTGTAAATACTCTCTTAGTAGTGGCAATATGCAATGGACATTGTTATACTTCTCTTTCATCCACTTTTACTTCCAAGACCATAATAATCACCATGATCATCTTCTTCCATAATATTATCATTTAAAGCAGATGCCCTAATCCACAGCCACTTCCAATTACGCTGAGCAGTTGAGCCGTAAAGACCTTGCTCAATAGCCTACCAGTAAGAGCTAGGCAGAGCCAGGATCTGATCTCACAACCTTCTGATCAGTAGATACAGCATTAATCACTGAGGCACCCACACTGGCAGAAGTCTTGCAAGTCATCTGTTATGTGGGCCTGGGTCTTTCTCAGAAGACATCAGCAATGTATTCCCAGTTGACACATATGTCACATGTTTTTGAACCCAAGTGTGGAACTCACTCCATTTGGTCATGGAGTTCTAGGGCTATGTGGGGGACACACAAGACTAATTCCGGAGGGGGTGGCAGAGTTTCCCTCTATTACAGGCTTTTATGACAAGATGGTTTGAGTAGGTCCTGAGGACTGACCCAAAATAACAGTGAAAACTGACTGCAAATGCATCACTTGCATCATATTAACAGGGTGCCACAGATGGTGCCCATGAATATGCTTCACCCCCCATGTCTCTGCCACGCACTCACAGTTTCCTTTTTAAAAGAAGCAGTTATGATTAGGCGAAGTGTCATGAAATTATAGCCATATTTCAATGACAGGCCTATAATTTATTACTGCATAAGGGTACATCAAAAACACCAATGGAATGTAGGTAAATATAAACAGGCAGAGTCCTCATCCTTTGTATTTGGATTCTGAACTTCTGAACTACTGAAGACTAGAAGATGTAAGACTGAATGTTGATGTAGGTGATAGATTAATGGCAGAGACCATGCTATTTACACTTTTTACCAGCCTTTACTTTTATTTTTAATTTTTATTACAATTATTATGTACATAATGCAAGTGATTACTGGCTTTTTTATTGCACTTGTTGAACAACTGAGGGCAGAGAGGGCTTTTTGGACCATATACTTACAGTGGGCAAAAAGTATTTAAGTAGGCCAGTGATTTGTGCAAGTTCTCCTACTTAGAAAGATTGAGATAGGTCTGGAATTTTCCTCATAGCTACACTTCACCTTGCGACAACAAAGAAACAAAAATCCAGGAAATTCACATTGTAGGATTTAAAAAAAATTTAATTGTAAATCATGGTGGAAAATAAGTATGTGGTCTCAACCACAGACAAGCTAGGATTTCTGGCTCTAACCAGACCTGTAAATTCTCTAAGAAGCTCTTCTGTCCTCCACTGTTACCTGTATTATGGCCACCGTTTGCCTCGTTACCTGTATAAAAGACACCAGCCTCAAACAGTCAGACTCCAAACTTCAAACCATGGCCAAGAACCAAGAGCTGTTGAAGGGACACCAGAAGAAAATTGTATAGACCTGCAGCAGACGGGGAAGAGTGAATGTACCAATAGGCAAGCAGGTTGGTGTGAATAAATCAAACTGTGGAGCAATTGCTAAGAAAATGGAAAGAAGACATAAGACATACAAGGAACCACTGATAAAATCACTCGATCTGGGGCCCCACGCAAGATCTAATCCCGTGGGGTTCAAAATGATCAGGGAAGAGAACGGTTGAGCAAAAAAAATCCCAGAAATTACACGAGGGAACCTGAATGAATGACCTGCAGAGAGCTGGGACCAAAAGTAATCAAAAGGCTTACCATCAGTTAACAACTTACGCCGAGAGGACCGATCCGCAGTGCCGCGTCCCCCATGTCTAAGCCAGTACTGTACAGGACCGTCTGAAGTTGCCAGGAGAGCATTAGGAGATCCAGAAGAGGATTGAGAGAAAATCATGTAGCAGATTAACCAAAAATAGAACTTCCTGGTAGAATCTCAACTCGTCGTGTTTGGAGGGAAGAAGAATGCTGATTGCATCCCAAGAAGACAACCATACCTACTGTGTGAAGCATGGGGGTGGAAAACATCATGCTGTTGAGGCTGTTTTTCTGCAAGGGGACAGGACGCCTAATCAGTGGTAATAAGGAAGAATGAACGGGGCAATTGTTATCGTGAGTTTTTTTTAAGCCAAAACCCCTTCCATCAGTGGAGGGGAGCATTGAAGATGGAAAGTGGATGGCGTCTTCCAGCATGACAATTGATCCCAAACACCGCCAGGCAACGAAAGGAGCGGATCCATTAAAAAGCATTTCAAGGGTTCTGGAGTGGCCTAGCCAGTCTCCAGACCCCAAACCCCATAGAAAAATTTGTGAAGTCCGTTGTGCACAGCGCAGCCCCAAAAACATCACCGCTCTGGGAGATCATGCATGGAGAATGGGATTTCCTAGATGTTTTTTCCCCCTCATTTTGTCTTCATAGTTGAAGTGTAACCTATGAGAAAAATTTACAGACCTCTCATCTTTTTAATAGGAGAACTGCCAAAATCAGTGGCTGGACAAGTTTTTTTTTTTTTGGTACCCACTGTATGTCCATCACACGACAGATGGCAAAAAAATATAGCATATAAAAAATGGAAATACTGTTGACATTGTTGGAGTACATGCCTTATGGTGTTTTATATATAGCTTGATGACTACAGTATGGCGGACACTTCATTCACCCAGGGGAGCAATCTTCAGTTGCTGGGCCCCACTAAAATTGCAGAAGTCAATTTTATCCTGTATTGCTGAGCAGAACTACAGGACATGCCACACAAATTCCACACAAATTCACTATGGTTATTACATGTCTTTTCAAAAGCTTGAAAAACACTTCAACACTTTGTCAGAGCCAGGTTTTTCGTTCTTTTCACTCGGAGTAATGTTATTTACGCAAATATTAAAAAGAAAGTCTGCCACACTGCTGTGGCAGTGTAACACTTAAACCATGTAATATATTTAGTTATTAACAGGCTTACTATATGTATACTTGTGCCCCTATGACTGACTGGCAAGCAGAGGGGCAAAGCTATGCCCCTCTAAACTCTGGGTCTGCCCCAGTACAAGCAGTAAGAAACGCCCATTTCACCTGATGAAGCAACCCTTGAATAGAAATGCTCTATACACATATGACTGTCTTTTAATACTATGAAGATAAAAATGGTGAGGTTTATAATGTTGACGAGAAAAACACTCAGTCAGAAAGGCTTCGGTTTATTTAGCTGTAATAAATATAGTGTAATGTAACTATAACGTGTTTAGTACTTAAAGCCACAGGTTACACACACACACACAGCTTACGTATGTTAGTCTACGATAGTGTTTGTGTAGTTGTTGTTGTTTTTATCCTCTGCTCCGTGTAAGGCTCCTCAGAGCGCGTGTACCGTTCAGATTCGGAGTTCTACACCCGCGCCTCCTACTACGGGAGCGCGTATTGCGCATGTGCGCTAGCTCAGCGCGTCAAAGAGCACGCTAGCAAAGCGCTGGCCTATCAGGTGCCACTAGCGCGCGCTTAGTCACGCCCCTCTGCTTCATTCATTCTGTTCTGAGTCGGACCGCTCGATCACACACATACCAATATACAGACACACACACACACACACACACTCACAGAGACACAAATATCCAGCCACACACATATATATATAAATACACAGGCACACAGAGAGCTGCTGCTGATCGCCTCTATAGGAATAATAGCACTGTGTCTTCAGCATGCTGCAGTCCGAAGGTAGGACTTGAACAAGCGTTATAATGCTTACTTTTAAACATTATTTCTGTAAAATAATAAGAATGGATTTCTTATCGACCATTGTTATTAAGCACCGATTTGCTTTTTATTGTATTTTTAATATGTTGTGCTTTATTACTGAAACAGGTCCGTGTATTTTCTGAATGTATTATTATTATTATTATTATTATTATTATTATTAATAGTAATAGTAATATTAAGAATAATAAATAAAGAAAATAATAAACATAATAATAATATAATACTTTATATAGTGCCTTAGGTCTTACAAATCAATATGTGAATTATTATGAATATTATTATTATATATATTGCATTTCTCAGAGCCAAGGTTGTTGTACATTTACACAACATAAAAGATACAAATAAGGAAACATTTTCTTCTAAACATTTTAAGTTAAATTCCTAAAGGTTAATCAAAAGAAGCATCTTCGTCTTGTATTTCATTGTAATTTGTCATATCCAGGTCAGGCAACCCTCTTGACAAAATCTCTGGTTTATGAGGCTAGCGTGTCAGTTCCTAGATTCCTCATGTAGCTCTCCACTGTGCTTTCTTCTATTCATTCATGCTCGTTCATTCATGCCTGTTCCGTTTTGAACTAAACAGAGCAATTTGGTCATTTGGAGCATCAGCTCCATGATGGTGTTGTGATTGGCATTGTGTATAATGAGAATCTTCAGTGATGTCACCCTTGTCTCATTAGTTCATGATACCTTATAACTCTGTACTTTGAAGGTGCCCCTCCCTGCTGTGTATTCGTTTGATGCTTCATTACTTTGCTCTTAGATCTGCTGTTTGATTGAACTGGGTTGCCTTTAGCATACTGATGTATCAGATAGGGCAGCATATGGAGCAAATGGCATTATTATTTCCAGTGATTAATCAGACTGGGTTACATACATAACACCATAGGCTGCGTGATGTGAAATATGTAGCAATCTCTCTCTAGCATTCCTGTGGTGCTGCTCTGTAGTGGGAGTGATGGATTGCTTCTTGTAGGAAGGAGCAGTGTGGGCGAAGGATTGTGGGTGATGTCTCCTCGTCCTACTCATCACACATATGGCTTATTTAGTGGAGCCTAATCTTATATCTAGTCTAAGAATGTATCCACTTTCATATGGGTGACATTCTGGGCCTGTCATATTATAGAAAACATGCATTGAATATTAAGAGGACATGTTTCTGTACATGCTCTGAGTATTGTAGCCTCAAGTCAGCAGATCTCAAGCCGATCTCTCCCATGCAGTTCAATTCTATACATACCTGTTTGCTTTGTTTCTGTCCAAGTCAAGTCCTGAATGATGGCTCGTTTGGCTCAAGTGACTTTAATTTATTTTACATTGCCAGTTTAAACACCAGGGCATGCAAAAGTGACCAAAAATATTCAAGTCATACATCTTAAGAGCAAGTCACAAAGTTCAAATCATTTTATGCCAATTGTGACCCAAGTGCAACTTCCAATTTCAAGTCCAGGACTGACTGTTTGTGACTTCTGATTTTGATCTCTTAGTGAATGGGACTCCAGCCAGCCAACTGTCCACGGTGCACTCTACAAAGTCACCTAGCCCCTCCCCGACCAGTCCAGGCAGCACCCAAAAGCACAAGGTAAGCCTTTCTGCTCAGTTATACGCCATACAATGAAACACGATCCTAGTTCACATGCATCTTCAGTCATATTCTAGACAAACATCTACATCCCAGCTCTCAGTAACACGCTCCTTATGTGTTCTCAGGATAAGGCAGGTACAGAACGTTCAGCCTAACCTCCACACACTCAAATGAGAGCCTAGCATTGAGAAACCTAGTACTGTGGACTCTTCTAAATGCTGGTACATGCTGTCTCTCTCATCTGGCCGTCAGAGCCTGGTGCGACACCCCAGCAGATTTGTCCATGAAGAACAACCTCTGCCTTTAGTAATTTGATAAGACTGTGTTGATACTTTTAGAGTCTGAAAACTGATGAGCATGCAACTCAGTAGGAAATGTAGTTTTTACCAGGCACAAGGATCCCTCTGGTTTTAGGAGGAGGTGCTTTCCACATTCCGTGAGATGAATTATCGACTTTATCTGCATTTCTACCATATTGCTACCTCTCTCTACTCGTACTTCACCTGACCACTCTGAACGCAAATACAATCCAGTCTTGACTGTAAAAAAGTCATTTGTTTTGTGCTGTAGACATACAGTAAGATGCACTGGTCCAAAATGATTTTCAGAGCTCACACTTCTCTTGACTTTGTGGCCAGTGTACTTTGGCACCATTCTACTTAAGAGTTTGCTTCAGTTTTTGTAAAAAACCCTGACATCAAATCACCTTAAAAATATGAAACTGTGCCAGTGTGTTCCCTCTGAGACAGCACAACAGTTTCTGAGTCTTTTGAGCTCACTTCATCTCAGAAGCATTTTGTATTCCCAGCACATGTCCAGACTGAACTGTGATTACAGGGAGAGTGCTCGAAAAAAGGCTTTGAAAGAAAGAAAATAGATTTGCTCTGTGCTGTTTGCTGCTCCTCTCCAGATGTTTTTTTAACTGCAGAGTGATGATTGACATATGGAAGGAAGTACCTTACATAACTTCCAACAAGTAGGTCAGACTGTGGGAAAAATCCTTTTGTGAATGAATGAGTGCGCTGAAGAGCTCTTGGGGTGGCAATCTGGCACCGAATGTTCCTTTTCCCTTCTTTGTCTTTTAGCAGTCAATCTGACTTGAGCAGCAGTAGATTAGCAGTTTTAGTAATTGTTTAAAACCGAGTCTCATAAGGGGGGCTTATACTAAATAGTGTTACATTATGCTCTATTTAAACAGTGTGTGGAATGAGTCTGGAGACCACAGGCATCAGAAAACATAGTATGAAACCCACAGGGTAAAGTGACATGACAACAGTTCCAACCTTTCCTTACTTTGAGGAGGTTATTGTTTTGCACCAATTCAAATCTCCATAGGAGGATTTGTCTGGTTTTTGGTCAAGCTGATATGTCACAACAGCTGTTACAAAAATATTCAAATACTATTGAATTCCTCAGGTCTGCTTCTGGTGTATGGTATTTTGTATAAGTGGCTTGATGTGGTAGAAATACACTAGATGTGAGCTTTTTTTTATCTGTTTTTCATCAAGTAGCAACATTTTAGGAGCACATGTCCCATGTCCACACTTTTGTGGGACCGCCTCTAGACCCTTGCCAACATACAGCAGATACTGCAGATGGATGAGAGAAAGAATATATGACACCAATGTGTCCTGAATTTTGAGTTCTGCTAAGAATCTTCGTCTCGGGGCATAACTAATGTGAGAACATATTGCTTTCAGAGATTTGCATAGCATGACCTACTTCTCAGTAATTACACAAGAACGCCAGCTAAGGTCTGCCTTATTCCACGTTTGGGATTGTGCTATGCGTTTCAGGTTGTCATACTTCTTCGACGTGAATATGGTGAAACATTACCATTTTCTATTCATATGAATGTCGCTTCATGAATGCATGATGTATTTATAAAGTCAGGATCTGTCTAGGCTTGGTATGTGTCTGTAGTCACAGTGATGCTCTGTTAAAAATGAGGTTAACACTGCATGGGAAATCGGGTATGCAGTAAGCAAGAGTGTGTGCTGAATTTGTTTGACTTTATTTTATTAGTTCTTGTACCATAAAATCAGCCACACTATATTCCTTTCATATTGCCCCCCTTGTGTTGCTAAAATCATGCCACCTGTGAGAAACACTGCTTTGTGTTGAGTTGCATGCTCATCCCATAAGTGCTGTACGTGGACATGTGCTTGTCATTTCATAGTTCTTCAATTTCAAAATTGTCATTTGTTTCTTTTTATTTAAAACATTTGTGTGTGTGTTTAAGTACTTATGTCATGTGCATGTATGGAAATAGATGAGATATTTTATGAATGTGTTAATGGTTTTGCAGTAAGTAAATAAGCTCTCCCTCTCTCTCTGTGAGAATGTGATTATAATTTCCTCTTATCACACCGTCATTCATGTTTGGCTTGGAATTTATCATCATGTTATCCATCATAGCTATACCACTTGTTGAATTGTGATTGTG
Organism: Ancistrus triradiatus; assembly: GCA_025084515.1. Classification (NCBI taxonomy): domain Eukaryota; kingdom Metazoa; phylum Chordata; class Actinopteri; order Siluriformes; family Loricariidae; genus Ancistrus; species Ancistrus triradiatus. Next base: position 16,504 of record JAJAGP010000644.1, on the reverse strand, counting down.
TCCTGTTTTGACCATCTCTACTCTGTCAGTAAAGCTTCTGTATGTTGATGCATTTGCATTCTCTGTGTGAACAAACAGTCCCACCGATGTACATGTCAACTTTCATGTTATTGTGCTACATTCATGCTCACATTTAAGCTTTAAGACTCAAGGACTGACTGCATTTGTGTTGAGGTACTGTATATAGATAAAATACTTTTGGATATTTTAACCTGACTTAAAATAAAGAATCTTTTCTTCTTTACTGCTTTTCAATACATCTATGGTAGTGGGAAATGAAAAGCATTGAAGGTGCACATGCACGTTGTGTGTTCGTCAAAAAAGTTGAGAACAAATTGAGAACCTCTTCCTCTGCGAAGGATTACGGATTCGTTAAACGATAAAAACAGATCTTATGCTAAACTATTATTATTCAGCTTCTCCATCCGAACCATACTGTACCCACAATTAAGGCAAACCTCACGTGACCCGTTAGGATACCACAGAGCCGGTTCTTTTTTTATAACGCCGACATCCAGCTCATTGGTGCAGACGCACAGGAAATTAATTGTATTGGGAACTGTTGAAAATATGAAACAGGAAATGACTTTGTATGGGCTGCACTCTGATCACACAGGCTGAAATATTAATTATACTGTTGCGCACTCCGAAGAAAGCCAGTTTTCCATAGCAACACGAGTGTGTTGATTCCCTTGTGATTCTACACGCTCAATGAATGTTAGGGAATATAAGAGTTAAGTCTTACATATACAGAGATCAAACAAAACAATGTTAAGCTCATCTATTTTCCAACAGCAGGAAAATGTGGACTAGGGTACAAAACAGCAATCGTAAAACTCTCCTTATGGTTTGCACTTCATTATTCACTGCCATTCACACGAACCTCCCATTCTCAAACCAGGTCAAGTCCCCTCCACAGTTCAGCTTTCCGTTGGCCGTCTCCGAGCGGCAGTGGAGCCCAGTTCTACTTACCTTCAGTGCTGACCTGAACAGGGTCTCTGTGCATCCATCTGGAGCACAGACAGAAATCTCTGCCCTCTTTGGCTGCTCCTTCTTTTTTTATGCTGTCATGACAACCAAGTACACAAGGGTTTTGCAGGTGTTGGAAGTCTCAGATTTAAAGGTGAGAACAGCTCTCAAGAACAGGCACAGTGACGGGAGGGCAGCAGGGAGGAAACACTGACCGGGGAACGCCCAAGACAGTAAAGGTTTTAAGATTCCAAATACATTCCTTGTCATCTCTCCCTTTTTCAAAACCGTTCTATGGTATAGTACATGTTCCTCCTCACTACTCTGTTTTTCTAGGGCTCTGAAGAGAGCAGCTCGTCCATCTCGCTGGCCTTCCACCAACCTCTGCAGCATTGATGAGGGGAGAAACAGGGCTAGTCAGTGATGGGTAAGATGCAAACCAGTTTCTGTATTTGACTCTATTTACAAATGGAATTGCTTGAAATATATATAAAGGCAGAGGTGCTTACAAATTCTGCAAGGTTAAACCCTGTGGGACTGTGGTGGTCTAGCGGGTAAGGTATGACTATGGACCAAAAGGTCAAGGGTTCAAAATTCCCACCTCTGACAAGCTTCCAAAAAAAAAAAAATAAAAGCGACCAAACATTTACATTGACTTTTATTTCATTGCAGGGACAGTATGAAACCCAAGATGTTTCATGTTTTGTCCGGCAACTCCCAATTAATTTCCTTAATATATCTTAAAATATCTTTTCCTGTAGTTAAGTCAACATTGTAGTCATGATTTGTACAAAAGCAGATGATTAAAATATGTGAGAAATTAGGAGTGATTGAAATGTTTTAAAAATCAGCCCTCAAAAAAATATCTGAAGGACATTCACATTATTTGCTCCCTCTAGAGTGCATAATTGTCCAGCGCTACGATACAATACAGTTACATTCAAAAATGGCCACTTAAAATTTTGTGCAAAAAAAAGGCCTCAGTTAACCATGTCATGAAGCATCAACCTCTCTGGGGGGCATGGCAGCAATCTGGGATGAACCATTCTCACAGTGGGAAACATTTACTGTGCGTCAGATTCATCAGTAGCCACATCTTTTTTGGAAGAAAGAAATGAACGCCACATGTGCTCTGGACCAAAGGGACAAAAACAGGACCCTCCAGGCTATTATTCAGCCACAAGTCCAAAGCCAGGCTCTGTCATGGTATGGGATTGGGTCCACGGCCCATTGCAAAGGTTATTTACATTTCTGTGATGGCAAGCATTAATGTAAAAAAAAAGTACATTGAGAGATTTTAGAGCAAGAGATGCTGCCTTCAAGATGTCAACTGTTTTGCCCGGGAGATCCATGCATTTTTCAACCGGGCCCATGCAAAAAACCACATGCTGCACACATTACAAAGGAGGCTGGAAGAAGAAAAGACAGAGAGTACGGGTACGGACTGGGTTGCCTCTGAAGTTACCTAACCATCCCCAGTAAAAGATGATATGAAAGAATTTTGAAACGAAAAATGTGACGACGACAACCGTACTGTTGCAAAACTTAGAAGGATGTTTATTAACAAATAAATGACCCAGACCACAACATGATAGATTTCTGGATTAATACTGTCTCAATGAATACAGAGCCCAAGTAAATGTAAGAAACATTTACTAGGTTTTATAATTTGCATGTTCCATACTGTCCCAACTTTTTTCAGATTTGAGTTGTAGGTTTATTAACGATTGAATGCGCATTTATTTCTGCTCTCTTCAGATGAGACGGTGGAGGAGAGCACAGCTCCTGCAGTCCCAGCCTCCATCTCTGACCGCTACACCGTGGGCCGAATGATTGGTGATGGCAACTTTGCTGTAGTGCATGAGTGTGTGGAGCGTTCTACAGGCAGGGCGTATGCTCTCAAGATAATCAACAAGGGAAAATGTCGAGGGAAAGTGAGTACAGAACAAGTTGAAACAGCTACTTGTATACCAGGGTCTGGGCCGGGGAACCGTAACAGGGATGGCAAGAGTGCCAACTACTGCTCCACTGTGCTACCCAGTACTTATATAGTTCTATTTAAAATTTCTGCAAAAAGACAAACCACAAGCATCTCTTAGTTACAATGTCTACTACTAGAGTGTATATCATATTAAGTTGCCTTGTTTTACCATTATAAGCCACTCCATTTCAGAACACTGATCTTGCGTTGGGTCTGAGAGGTTCCACAAAATTGAGGGTTAACTTAATTGCCTCTCTGTTTCATTATGTACCCTCTTCTAGGAGCAAATGATCCAGAATGAGGTAGCTATTCTGCGTAGAGTCAAGCATCCCAACATCGTGCTGCTGATTGAAGAAATGGACACATACAGCGAGCTATACTTGGTCATGGAGCTCGTCAAGGTGTGTGGTCATATCTTCTCGTTACTGGACTGGGAGTCACACTAGGAATGCTGCATGCTCTGAGAAATCCTTAAACCTTGTGTGAAGCCTCTTCAAGATATTCTTGTACCTGTATACAGATTTCTAATTCAACTGTTTAAAGCAACAAAAGGGCCACAGTGAATATCAGTTAGTCTAAGAGTGGAAAGGTGCACGCACTTACTTTAAAGGACCTTATGGGTTTGATGTCTGTTCCAGTTTAGTGGATGGTCCAAACTCTATATAAAGCCCCTGCTCTAGTTATTGAACTTTGTGAGGGGATTTTGGCTTTTGCCCCAGTGAAGGAAATCCAGGCCACTGTTTCTCAGTCTTAGTTTCCATTCGCTTCTCCTGATAAGGGTCATGGTGTGTAAACTTTATGTTCATGTTATTTGTCACCAGCTTGCTTGTCCGAAAATTGATGTAAATAAGACACCCTAGACCAGAACAAAGTTTTACTCCATTGTTAAAAATGAGTAATTTATTCCCTTATTCTTGGCTATGTTCCTCATCTTGTCAAGTAACTACTGATATCAATTTAAGCCCTCCTCTCCACTGATGGGGTGGACAGATAAAGTTTCTGGGTGTCTGTATTGGCAGTTCACCTCCTATTCCAAATAATTCCATAAGTTTTCAAACCGACTGAGGTATGTTTATTTAGCTGGGCATTCAAAGTGTCTCACTTTATTTGGCAGCTTATTTTGACAGGTAAGCTTATGGCCCTCCCATCAACCCACTAACTATCAAACTGGCCTTCATTCTTTCTGAAAACACATCAAGGGTCTGATCGACCAATGAGCAATAAAGTTTTTTATATTTGTCAAGGTGCACAACATAATGAACATTAACCCTTAAAATACTGTTTGTTTTAAGGACACTAGAAGTTATGCTGTTTAAAGATTTGGTATTTTTCTGAAAAAGAGGTTGAGCCAGAGTCTGACACATGACAGGTATTTTAATGTGCTCGTGGGTCATTTGTCCACAGGGGGGTGATATATTTGATGCTATTACCTCTGCCTACCAGATAACAGAGCGGGATGCCAGCGGCAGCTCTACAACCTAGCAAATGCAATTAAGTATTTACACAGCCTTAAAACATGTCCACAAGAGACATAAAACCAGAAAATCTCTTGTAAAGTGGATTAATTACAAAACACACACACACCACACAAAAAAAACCAACAAAACACCATATATACACATATATATGGACATACACACAGGATTTGCATTCATTGAGTGAAAAAAAAATAAGTATTTGATCCCCTACCCAACATAAGAGTCCTGGGCTCCCCACAGACCGGTTAGATTACTTCCCTAATTTTTCAAACTAGTTACTTGCAGTAAAGGACACTGTCTCGGGAATTGTCACCTGTGTAAAGGCACCTGTCCACAGAATCAATCAATCAATCAGGCTCCAATTCTCTACATGGGCAAGACCAAAGAGCTTTCAAAGGAGTGTCAGGGACAAGACGGTAGATCTGCACCTGTCTGGAATGGGCTACAAAACCATAAGCAGGAAGCTTTGTGAGGGAGGAGACAACTACTGGTGCAATTGTTCAAAAATGGAAGAGAAGAAGAAACACAAAATGACCCTCAATCGACCACGGCTGACGGCTCCGGACAGATCTCACCTCGTTGGAGTATCAAGGACCATGAGAAAGGTGAGAGCTCAGCCTACAAACTACACGGGAGGAAGCTTTGTTAATGATCTCAAGGCAGCTGGGACAACAGTCACAAGGAAAACCATTGGTACACACTACGCCATAAATGGAGTAAAAATCCTGCAGTGCCCGCAAGGTCCCCCTGCTCAAGAGGGCACATGTGCCAGGCCCATCGAAGTTTGCCAATTGACACCTGCATGATTCTGGAGATGATTGGGAAAGAGGTTTGCTGTGCCAAAAATGGGCTCCAAACTTGCCATTGTTTGGAGACAGAGGAAATGCTGACTATGGACCCCAAGACACCATCCCACTGTCAAGCATAGAGGTGGAAACATTATGCTTTGGGGGTGTTTCTCTGCTAAGGGCACAGGACAACTTCACCGCATCGACGGGAGGATGGATGGAGCAATGTAAGCTAAAATCCTGAGTGAAAACCTCCTTCCCTCCACCAAGACGCTGAAAATGGGTCGTGTATGGGTCTTCCAGCACGACAGTGACCCAAAACATACAGCCAAAGCAACAAAGGAGTGGCTCAAGAAGAAGCACATTAAGGTCAGAGTGGCCTAGCCAGTCTCCAGACTTTAATCCCATAGAAAACCTGTTAAGGGAGCTGAAGCTTCGAGTTGCCAAGCGACAGCCTCAAAACCTTAATGCTTTAGAGATGAACTGCAAGGAGGAGCAGACCAAAATTCCTCCTGATATGTGCACAAACCTGGTCATCAACTACAGGAAATGTCTGACCTCTGTGCTTGCCAACAAGGGTTTTGCCACCAAGTCTTGTTTTGCTAGGGGATCAAATACTTGCAAATCAATTTATATATTTTATATATTGTGATTTTCTGGATTTCAGACTTACAAAACGTACAAAATCAGCGAGGGATAAAATAATTATTTCCTTCACTGTACATATAGTCTATGTTTATGAATTATGTGGGGCTTAATGAAGAGTCATGTGATTAGCGTGCTATCCACTAAACTATTCAATTATTAGGCATTCAGTTTAATCCTGTAAAGAATACATTAACAGGTATGCCTTATTGCTTTAATACGCTGCACTGTGCTCTCTCCATGATTCGACACATACTGTACTAGCCATGCCATTCATGTCAGTGTGGGTGTGTGTCTTGCCCACAGATTCTGAAGCTTTCTTTCAGGATTTGTGGGTTGGAGCTGAGCGGAGAAGAAAATTATGAACTACATTAGTAAAGGAATGAGCTTGAAGGGGATCAACTGTTTGAATAAATGAATGGATAAAACAAGGAGAAACAAATGAATACATGAAGAATTAAAGAAACCCTCCAAAAGGAATCTATAGCTTATTATGCGGTAAATGTTTGTAATAACTAATTGGTGCTTATACTCTGAACCATGATACTACTGTAATTATAGTTTTGGACTTTAGGGTAACTATGTTTATTACATACAGTACTTAACCACGATAATACTGCAGTTAAACTGTGGTGTTTTAGGGTAACTGTTGTATATCACACACTTTATTCATATCTTATTATACTTCCACTGGAATATGGCTGATTTACAGTGTATGGCCTGCTCCAATTAATCCTCATGTACTTTGATGGGATTGAGATGTTTTTACTCTTTGGTCAAAGTGCCCAGTGTTTTGCTACTCTGGTGTCCACCTTGATTATTTGTGTTGTGTCCTGCACACACCTCAAAGTCTGGCCAGCAAATGATGATATGTTTGTAAGTTACATTCCTTGCCAGATTTTCTCATAAGTATAATCACGGCACAACCTAAACCTAATATGGTACAAGTTCAGCGAGCGCCATACTTGCTATCTTCTTCTCCCTGACAGTGAGTTCTCACTGTCATAGGGAGGAAGTGCGACATGATTCACACTGCGAGCGTTATCATACGGCACCCTGCATGCAGTCTAAATCACTTCAAGCACAAGTCACTTCGGCACAGAATAAATATCTGGACTGTGTGTACAATTACACAGAACCAGACGATGACTAAAGGAAAGGAGACCATGAATAAGTGCACTTTAACATTATTCACCAAATATCTATGTAGGCACGTATGGCTCCTTCCAATTGACTAGCATGACTTTCCACTCAGAAATTTGAAACAGGGTTTATAGGGACTTTGTGCCATTATACCCATCCATCCATCCATTTGCTAATTCCTTGGCTGAGCCAATGGCACTCGCATCATTATGGCTTCCTCCCCATGCTGACTAGAAAAAGAGAATTGTTTCTTCCAAAAATGAAATTGCTACCACCTCCACTCATTTTTTCAAACAGACCTAAGAAACCTCACCAGACTAGAAGTGGGATATGCTAGTGCCAGCAGGCTACTTTTCACCTACGATACCAACTAAGCGAATTCCCTTGGCCCCTTTCCCCAGTAGCTGTATAATCAAGCGTACCTCAGTGATGCTAATAACATATTCAGCTCAGGATTGTGAAAGCTCTACTCATCTTTGCCTTTTCAAGCTCAGGTTTGTATTTGAGATTCATTTGAGAAAGTAAAAGTGTGAAACCCTTGAACTTTGTGTTTTCCCCATTCAGGTGTACGAGCACCAAGACGGCAGTAAGTCCCTGAAGCTGGGAGACTTTGGCTTGGCCACAGTAGTGGATGGGCCACTCTACACTGTCTGTGGGACACCAACATATGTAGCACCCGAGATCATTGCAGAGACCGGGTGAGACTGCACACTGCTTTTAAAATTCAAGTCAAGAAAAGTGTGTGGACATCCCTTCTCATTGCTGGGTTCATAAGCAGTGCTAACAAGCATACCATCGCCATGGAATCCCTGGAGTCGGGCATTAGAATGGGTTGTAGTGAGGAGTACTGCCATTTCTGTTCTTGTTGGTTTGGGATTGGCAATGTAGCTCCAGTGACAAGTAATATTAATGTTACAGCATGGCAATGCCCATGCACCAAGCCATTAAGTAATCCAATGTGTCTTAATGATGCCAGAACCATCTGTGGCAGGAAGTCCAAGAGAATATACTTGGGGATGATGTTTAGTAAGAAAGCTGGCATAGTTCAGTCTCCCTCTTGTTCCAACTAGTGCCAGGTTAGCCAATCACAACCAGCTGTCGGTTCAGATAATCAGGCAGCGAGTGCCCTCCCCCAGGCATTTATACATTGGGGGCCAAATAGCAATGAGACCACTACTAAAAATCTTTCTTTTTGCATTTTTCTCAAATTTAATACAATGTCTTTCATTACAAATCACATAATCAGCATAATAATTTGAGTGAAAAGTCAGAATTTCTTCCATTTGTATTTGGTATGTTGCCCCTGTTGCTATAATGACAGCATGGACTCAAGCTGGCATGAACACAAATCTGATAACACATCATCACAGCATGATTACACAAAATCCCAAAAGCATCTTGTGAAGGACTTTTCCTGCAGTAAAGTTTATCAGCAGTGCCAGTACTTTTAGTGAAGTATAACACTTCTTTATTTCATCCACTAGTCAAGTCAAATTTATTTTTGACAATGGAGCATCAGCTCAATGCAGCCTTAGAATTTCCACTACTGATGCATTCAATTTAAAAAATGCAAATTAGAAGTATTTTCACTAGTGGCCTCAGACTTTTGGCCCCACTGTAGTGCATATAGTATAACATTTATCTGAATTATGATAGCATTTTCTGTTTCGTTCTAGCTATGGCCTTAAGGTTGATATATGGGCAGCTGGAGTCATTACATACATCCTACTGTGTGGATTCCCGCCTTTCCGCGGGTGAGTACTGCACACGCATCCATTTTGAATCTTAGGATAATTTTAATTTCATAAAACATCAGGGACATTGTGCTTAGTTGCACTTCACATAAAATGATTTTTTTTAAGGAAATGCCCTGATGTTTCCAAAGTACACCCTTAAACCTGAGTTGTATCAGCTGGTTCATTTAGATCGTTACGAATGCTGTTTGTGTGTTAGCAGACCCTCTGTTTTTTATGCAATCCTGGAATGATAACGTGTGATGTGTGCTAGCCAGTGTAGGAAGTGCAACAGACATGAGTTATGTAAGCGAGCAGATCCAGAAGGGCCCCCTGGTGTTTACTGCAGGAACTACTGTGAGTTGCATAAGATGCTTTCTGGCTTATACTGAGATCGTTGGTGTGCCCTTCCTGTTTCCACAGGAGTGTAGATGACCAGGAGGCGCTGTTTGACCAGATTCTTCTGGGTCAGTTAGAATTTCCTCTCCCATACTGGGACAATGTGTCGGACTCAGCAAAGGTGTGTGAAACAAAAATCATTCATTGAATCATGGGTCGATGCATACTTTCATTAGTTTGTTGCAGGAAATGTATAGCTTGTGTAAAACACCTATGACAGCTTCCAATACTCAATTAGAAAACATTCAAATATATTTTAATAAATATCTGGCACAAAATACAATTAAATCATTTTAGAAGTTTTAATGGAGAAGCAGATACGCCTTTGCATAGTAGCTTAAGTCAGCATTCATTATGTGTGTGTGCATGCATGCAGGAGCTGATTACGTCCATGCTGCAAGTGGAGGTGGATCAGAGATGCACAGCTCTACAAGTGCTAGAACATCCCTGGGTGACTGTGAGTACCTCACATTGATTTTCCTCTAGAATCAGTATCTCTAAACTACATTTACATTGACCAGCCCTGAATCAGTGCACAAATATCAGTCAATACAAATATCAATACATGCACTCAAAACTGTGTTCACAGTAAACAGATCACAGGTCAAATTGCACTCTGTGAAACAAACATGGAAAAAAGTACAAGCTTCACAACACGTCTCTTAAACAAACCGTGAAGTATTAATTACCGATTGTATAAGACAAGAATGCATTAGAGCGCTGTACCGTACCTCTGTTCACAGGACGACGCCCTATCAGAGAATGAGCACCAGCTGTCAGTGGCAGGAAAGATCAAGAAGCACTTCAACACCAGCCCCAAAACCAGCAACAACACACCAGGAGTTGACATCATATCGGTCAGTCCTGATATCTGATCAGTTTTATTAGGAAACAAGTGTAGCATAAAATCCTGATAGACAGTTGTTGGCCAGACACTGATGTCGGTTTGAAAAGGGTTGTCACATGGTTATCATATCTGGTACAGCAAAGGGGCACCTGACAAAGGCCTTATATTTGGACTCCAAAAATCACCAAACGTCAGACCCATTGAAAACCTGACGGATTATTTGGAACTACATAAGAAGCCATGAAATAACCCCTAAGTGGCTAATGTGTAGCCAGTTAGTAAGAACGTGGGCTAAAATTGACAGGAGCTGAAGCTGGTCAAATCATACTTGAATGTAAAAAAATTACCTCTCCGTTACAGTTGGAGTGATCAGCAGATATTGGACACCAATACTGCACAAGCCAACCCTAATTTACACAGGTCTTAAATGATTAACTTAGTACAGTCACACTTAGTGGTTCACTTAATGTTCATCCAGCTGTTTCACTTCATAGCAAATAAACAATTACACAGATATGACCCCAAACAATATTTGTTTAATAGCTGAACCTTCCAGCTTTGTGACGCGTTCTACAAACCAATTAAAAATCATAATTAACATATTTTTTTTCTAGATCAAGTACAGAAAAAATGTTGAATCACTCAAAGTTGAGGAAAAACATGATGGAATGGATTTGTAATTTGCATTTATAAAGCAAATACCAGCACAAGTCTAAAAATGGAAATTAGTCTGCTTACAAAACTTAATGAGCTGTTAGACTTGGCTAATTGAAAGCAAACATGGCCCCCAAAAAAAGTATTCTCATTTGTGAGACAGTACACACACTATATTACATTTGTCACCTATATACTGCCCAAGGACGTTGGTCTGTTTTTGAGTCTTGGTCCTCCCAAGGTTTCCTCCTCATCACATTTTGGAAATTTTTCCTTGCCACTGTTGCCCCAGGCTTGCTCAGTTAGGGCTGTGGATCTAGTCGTAAAGCTGCTTTGAGACAATGCTCCGTTGTCAAAAGCACTAAAGAAATAAAGTTGACTTGACTCACTTGAAAGGATGGAAAGGATTATAAACTCCAACAAGAAGGGAATCGAACAGTGTGATAAAATATGTCTTTCAGCTGCTTCTAAAATGTGGTGCAAGTACAAACAACATCAGGCGGTGATATATGTGGGACTGTGGTGGCCTAGCGGTTAACGTAATGGGTTCAAAACCCACCTCTGCCAGGCTGCCAATGTTGGGTCCTTGAGCAAGGTCCTTGGACTGTAAGATTGTATCAATTGTAAGTCGCTCTGGATGAGGGCATCTACAAAATGACAAACGGAAATGGACATGGAAAACATAATTGGTCGACCAGGTATGACATCGATGCGTCAGCATCTACATAATTAAAAAACACAAATAAAAACCAGTACCAACACCTAAACAAAAGAAAATAAGGTTACCATGGACTAAAGAGAAGGAATCATGGAGTGTGAATGATTGGATGAAATCACATTCAGAGATGAATGCTGGAAGTTTTGTCTGGTACCGTTTTAATAAAACATATAAAAACAACTGCCTCAAGAAAACAATAACATCTCCCTATGCATTTATGAGGGCTACATGTCAGGTAAAGGGCCACTGAAGTCACTGACATTTTTCCCGTTATTTTTCTTCACTCCACTGATAGAAAATAAGTTAGGTGACAGTTAAGTAATTTTTCATAATTGATAATCCATCTTGGCACAGAGCAAAGACCATTAAAGCTTGTCTCCAGGAAAGGCATATCAAGTCCATGACATGACCACCCAACAGAAAGGATCTCAATCCGATTAAAATGTATTTTTTAGGTGGAAAACTAAAAAACTGGTCAATGACAAAGCCACATCTTGCAAAGCTGATCTGCCAGTTGCTTTGGAACCAGTTTTATTTAGAATATTGTTTTTCATTTATGAGGTCCATGCCTCAAAGAGTCGTAAATGCCCAAGGAGGAGCAACAAGTAATGTGTTGTTTGTTTGTTTTTGGATGATCTGAACATTTGTTCCAAAGTGATTCCATATTTTTTACTTCTTCTATAAAATATTTTAGTTTGTTTGTGGTATATTTCACACCAGAAGGTAAAAAAAAACAAAAAAAAACCCAACAACAACAAAAACCTAGGTGAACATCCTCCAAGTGTGGTGATTCCATCATTTTTACCAGGGGTTGTGTCCAAGCCAATATAGATTTCATAGATATTCATGCCACAAGAGCCACTATCATACTCTTCAACCAAAAGTACACTATAAACTGATGTGTGCGTAATGGCTTTCCATTGAGTTGTGTTGGTTTTCTCTGCTCAGCTCGACCATGACTTCTGCATCCAGAGATCAGGCTCGTTGGACTACTACCAGCAGCCAGCAATGTACTGGATAAGGTAAAGGCATGGTTCCCCTGCAGACTGCTTGTGAACCCCCTCCCACCTGTGTTTGTGCTCTACTGCACTGCTGCTAATGACTAATCTGCTCCCTACAGAGATTTATTTGCTGCTATGCTTCACCATCAGCACTGCCACCTCCAGTCCCTGTGCTTTCTAGCCTGCCTGTGAATGTTGCCCGTGTTCCTCATGTCATTACTATGCACATTGGGTTTTTGGATGATTGTGGACCATCCGTTCTGATTTAGCAGTGTACATCAGTTGGCACATCTCATCAAAATTTAGACTTACTGCAAACATAATAATAAATGCAATAAATTCGATGAGAGGAACGTCCTCGTGTCCAATACTACACTAAACGTGCTCGCTCTTCTTTCCCCAGGCCACCGCTCTTGATAAGGAGAGGCAGATTCTCAGACGAGGATGCCACCAGAATGTGAGCGCCATGCCTCGAACCGCCCAGCCGTCCTGTAGCCTACCTGTTCATCACTCGTCCTCCAGTCTCTGTCGTGCCCTTCAACAGTGCCCTCCAAGTCCCTCCATCCCTGCCTCATCCACCTCCACACCTGAGTCTGAAGACTTTTCTGGTTGCTCCACTGAGACTTTCCGCTCCCCCAGCTCTCCCTTCTAGGGCCTGAGTAACGGTAGCAAATGCAGAAGGAGAAGAATTGTTTATGAGGATTCAGAATGTGGCAGTGTGGAATTAGAACTCTGAGCCATTTTTATAGGCAGGTGGTGACAGAGTTTGCAGAACGGTGGATTCTCTGACTGGTTTCACCACATTCATAATTTTGTATTTATTCATACATGCTGTTTACGTTTTTGTTTGCATCCTGTACACTGATTGTATGTATCTCTAGGTCCAGCCTTACTGAATGTTTCAGGTGACTGTGTGAATGGAACAGCCAAGTGGCAGTTAGTCCATTATCAACGAGGTAGTCGTCTTTAATTAGAGATGGCTTCAAGAAGACATACAGCACACCAACTGTGCAAAGGCATCTCACCTCATCAATGCACTCTGGAAAGCAAGAGCTTCTTTTGTGTGGAAACCTCTTCAATACTCTCACAACATAGCACTTTGCTCTCCTCCCTCAGACCGCAGCTGAAGGTGCTATCTAGTGCAGAGAGCGCGCTCACGCGAGATGGGGACCTTTTTTTTGTAATCAGTGTAAATAATATGATTTCAATTATTTTGATATTGACACTATATTTCTTTAACTTAACTAGAAAATATAGCAATTGCCTATGCCATTCATTCACTTTACATGACGCATACGAAGCAGAAGCACAAAAGCAATGACCTTGAGGTGAAGATGGTGGAATTTTATTTGGAAGAGCTTAAGTCTGCAATTTACAATGACTCGCTGACTGATGTGAGAAATCCTAATAAATAGCAGATGTGATCTGAGGTCACGCTGATTGGGAACCATGCCACTCTGCATCAGCGCAGGATTGAGGATGGTTCAAATCACCATAGCTTCACTGTTCAAACCAACATCCATATGTTAAACCATCACAGACGCCTTTCTTTTTCAACCTCTGAGCCGTTTGAAGATGAGGAGAATAGAAAGGACTCATTGGCACTGAAAGCTACAGAAGGAGACAAGAAACCTGTTGTCAGATCAGCCAACTTTGTCGCACAAATGTGCAAATATATAATCTGCATTTGTACACCAACCGACAGTGACATGGCTTTAAGAACCTGAACCATTTCTCCTCACTCCTCGTAATGAGCAACAACATGAATACTGCAAAACCAAGGTTTGTGTTTTTCTACAGGTACTGTTAGACTAACTGAACTGGTATTTGCACCACTCCTGTGTCACATTATGCATATTACTTGACATGATGAAAATCAGCTATACTATGTGCTAATTCACACCGAGCGAAATAAAGACAAACATTTATGAAAAGGTCTAGCTTTGCGTGTGCATTATTGAGTCTGCCAGCTACTGTTGGCACCATTACTTTATTCAGAGCTGAATGATCTCATGAAGAACCTTTGATACGAACAGCAGTACGGACAGCGAGCTAATCACAGGTCCAGTAAGTACTCAACATCCACAGACGTATTCCACAGAGAGAGCTAACTCAATAAGCTAGGCTATTTGAGACAAGCCTCATTCATTTTGGTCCATTTCAGTTCCATGAATGAAGTTAAACTTAAGCCCTGTTAAGCCACTTTAGCAACATATGCCTTTGGACAAACCTGTTCCATGCCTGGCTAAAGCTGAGGCTTAGCTAAGCCAACCCGCATGACCTCATAGAATCGCCAACTTGAAACAGTTCCGCCACAGTACCATCCATCAAATAGCTGCAGATGTATCCCAGCCCAGGAAAAAATGTGCTGTGAAATTTGACAGTAGAACCACGAAGTGGCCAAATTACCACCAAAATCCATAGTACAACTCTGAAATAATTCATGGTCAGTTCATAGTCCACCGGGTTTAAAGTTGTACTATGAAATGTCACAGTAGAACCATGAAGTGGCCAAATTACCATCAAAAATTCATAGTAGAACTGTGAACTTCATGGTCAAACTGTGAAAGTTCACATTAAAACTGTCAAGCATTTCACAGTTTTACTATGAAAATTCACTCATATTTTTAAAAACTAAACATTTAGAAGGTTCTGTTCAGAGAAGTAGACGTTGCCTACTCAAAACGTCCATCAGGCTACGTTTAACATATAACAATTTTAGAACGCTAATGAATGTTATAAATTTGTGCATTTCATCTGTCAGAAATGTTATGCCAGGCTGCCTCTGACTTTCTTAAAACTAAAGGTGTTTCCCTTCCTGGTAATAACGTTTTATGAGCAATTCCTGTTTAGCGGGAGAAGATGCTGCTTGTTCCTGTCACTGTTTAGACATTTTTGGAGCCTAGCTGACATTGTTTAAACACAGCGTGCACGTGCGTGATCTTCTAACTCAAATGGCTTAGATTGCACCTGGATTTTATTCGAGGAATGGAATGAGCCCGAAGTGACCTGTTTGGCTAACTTAGGCGAGGCTTATTCAAATAAGCGTGGCTTTTGTAAGCTCGCTTCGTGGAATACCGTCCTGGTTTGAGCTCTGTTAGTGAAAGCCATTTGTAAAAGTGCAATTCACTGAGGAGTCTGGGAAAACTCCCTAATAATCTGAATAAGAGCAGACAAATCTGAACTCACTGTAGTATCTCTAAACACCTCAGTACGTATGGCTTTAAAGAAATGCAGTTCTATTATTCTCTCAAGTATACAATGTTGAATGTTAGAACTGGCAGTGTTTTGCTCTTGAAGAATCTGTTCGGTTAGTACTAACTTACATTAATCATAAACATGTTTGATTAAACTTACAGATTACGATTCATCAATGGCCAAACAGAAAGGATGTACATGGAGGAAATTGCGTTTCTTCCCAATTAAAACCCGCTAGCAATAAGGCTGCTCTGCACGTGACCTTAATTAAGTTAAATTATTTCTCTCACCACAAGGGTGCAGTCTTGTGGCATTCAAGCAATAACTGATTGTTAACAGAAGCAACGCGCGCAAAAACAACTAAATAAATGACTTAATAAATAATAAAATTAATACAAATAAAATACAAAACATTACCCTACCCCACCTGCCTGGAGTGTCGACATGTTGGACCATGGATTCATGTTGCTGGAATCAAACTCGCATCCATCGGTGTTCTTCAGCATAAGTCAGTGCTCATCAGGGTTGGTAAGCCCCTGCCCACTGCGGCCTCGGCTTTCTGTTCTAGCCTGACAGAAGTAGAATTCTAAATGGTCATTTGCTGTTGTAATCCAACTATCTCAAGGTTTGACATGTCAGGTTTTCTGAGATGCATTTCTGCTGAACACAAATGTACAGTTGTAATCTGAGTCTTTGTAGCATTTCTGTTTGGCCATTTCTCTGTTGACTTCAGTCCTCAACAAGGAATTTCTGCCCACAAAACTGCAGCTCATTGGATGTGTTTTCTTTATCGCACCATTCTAAGTGAACTGTGTGTAAAAATCCCAGGAGGCACCAGCAATCATACCATGTCATTTACATTCACAGCATTTAACCGACGCCCTTATCTAGAGCGACTGTGCTTTGTATTCTGTGTAGTAGGCAAAACCTCTCTCTCTCTCTATCTATCT